>OU744363.1:23666202-23972355 GCA_916610255.1 Lasioglossum lativentre
TTTCTGTCCCTTTCCCTTTCTTTCTCCCACTCTTCTTTCATTTCTTTCATCTCTCTCATCAATCCTCTTATCTCTTTCCATCCTTCCGCCATTTCTCTTCATGTCTTTTATCCGCTTCATCTAATTTCTCCCATTCTTCTCTCCTCGCCTCTCTTATCCCCTCCTTTATCTCGTCTCTTATGATTTCTCTGATGTATCCCTCCGTCCACATCTTTTTCCTGTCCACTTTCTCCCTCCTTTTTCTCTGGCGATCTTCCCGTCCTTTGGCTTTTCCTGAACGGATCCCTCTTCTCTCCTTCTCTCTCTATACTCTCTCTCTCCTTTCTTTTCTTATCTAGCCAATTTCCTATATCCTCCATTTTCGACAGGCTATTGCTTCTGCCTCTTTCCTTCAATCTCGTCGTCGCTGGATTCCCTGTCCTCCTCCTTTTCCATTCTTCCTATTTCTTTGCCTCCCTGCTTGCTCATTTCGGTACCTTCCTATTTGTCTCCCTTCTTTACCGACCTTCCCGCCTTTGTCACCGACCTTCTTTCTTTTCACACCCGATGTCGCTTTCCACTCCGTCTCTTCTTCCACTTACTCTACACTCCTCTCCCTCTTCCTAACCTCCTAACCTCACTTTCTTTGCTTATCTCCTTCTCGCTCTTCCTCTCCCTTCCTCCCACAGCCTTTACACTCCGCTATTCCACCACTCTTCCTCCACCCACTCACTAACTCTCTCCGCTTTTCTTTCCTTTTCTCTCCTACTATCTCCTCTTTATCAGCCACTCTTCCTAACGCACACCTTAACTCTGTATAAACCGGAAACGGAACTGTAAATTAAAAGTAAACATTTTCTTCCAGTATTGAATAAAGATTTATTTTATATTTGAAACCAATATTTCATTCGTAATATGAAAGTTGTATGTCTTCCATATTCTGGAACAAATATTTTTCCATGATAAACATAAAGTATTTCCTGCATATTTAAAAAAAATATTCTATTTCTAATTTTAAATAAAGATTCATTTTATAATTAGAAAAAAATATTTTTTTCATAATATGAAATAAATATTATCTGTATATCAACTCGGCCTGGAGGGCCATTCGTGGCTTGGCAGCATGACTGTGTGAGTGCTTCGGATGCATGAATGGACGAATGTAAGGGTGTATGCCTCGGGCCTTGTGCGCGAGGCCCCCCGGGAGGGTTGAGTGCCAACCGAGCGCGTCTCCAGGTGGCGGATAGGAGAGTCAGCCTGGGCCGCCCGGGGCCTGGACCACGTAGGCCGGTTTTGCTTCTAGCATCACCAGGCCTGCGTGTGACGACCCCGGCGGTAGCCCAGGCTAGTAGGTGCTATAGGGACCCCCAGCGGCTTAAAAACCGTAAGTGGGCGAACGAAAGCCCTGCCGCGGACCAACTTCCCCAAGCCAAGGTGGGAGCCATCGTGCTGAGGGCTGCATGGCACCAGGGGTATATGGTGTCTTAAACGATGCCCACGGGGTACCGGGCGACCCCCCGTGGTTCTCTAGCCTTACCCCCACATGTCAGGCTCTGTGGGGGCGGACCTTTTATTCCTAGACTTATCGTGGGATTCATATGGAAATCGAATATATAAAAAATTTAAAAATTAACAACGAGGTCGGAGAAGCGATGACACCCTCAGAGGAGGGGACATCGCCAACCGACACTGATGTCACAGCTGTGCGCCTGGTTGAGGAGGCATCTACGACAGTAGAGACTCACGAAGCCAGGCCCGCTGTCGACAGTACCGACGTGGCGTCCACTGCGGACGTGGGGGCAGATACCGGTTCTGGTACCGGGCAGCTCCCGCCCGCTGATGTGGCCGCCACTACGTCTAAGACCAGCGGCGCGGCCAGGAAGAGGGCACGCAGAGCCAAATTGGCTCTGGGGGACCAATTACCTGGCCCTTCAAAGGTCACTGAGGCTGTTTCAGGTGGGGACGCGGGGGGGGGGGCGTCGGGGCCTTAAAAGGAACCGACAACCCGCAGGGGACGCCCCCGAACAGCCTCTTAAGAAAAAAGGGGGCCTCCTACCAGGCCCCTCTAGATTTAGTGAGGCAGTGGCTTCGGGTAGAAGGGTAGCTATTACGCTGCCCGGCTACCCGGAGGAACTGCTCTCACCTGAGCAGGGCGAAGGTGTCATCCGGGCTCTGGGGGCGGAGATTGACGCCATCCCGAGGGCCAGGCACCTCCGCTTTTCGACGATGTGCAGGGCGGTGCAGGGCATCATTTGGATAACCTGCACGAACCCTGACTCAAAAAAGGTGGCTGTCAGCCACACTTGCTAAAATTAGGCCATGGGAGGGCGCTTCCCTGACCCTAAAGGAAAGGGAGTGCCTCCCTAGGCTCAAAAAGGTCAGCACCTTCATTCCAGGCCCCACTACAAAGAGTGAGGTCCTGCTTCTAAGGCTGGCCAAACAAAATCCGGGCCTCCGCACCAGCCTCTGGAGAGTGTGGGACCGGAGCGACGCGGACGGGGTGGGACGCACCTTGTCCTAGGGCATCGACGCGGACTCCCTGAAGGTCCTAAGTTCTCGGTGGCTACGTGGCCCACGTGGGAATGGTAAGGGCCCTCTTCAAAGAGGGAACTACCCGTCCTCGGGAAGGCCACGTACCCGAAAAACACCAGCAGCGCGCTGGGGGACACAGCCGCCGCTGTGGAATCCAGGAGGAACGGGGGGATTGTATATCAACCTCGCCCTCCAAGCCCGCTGTTTTAGCTACCCCTACTCCCTCTGAAGCCACCGTTGCAGAGGTTGTCCAACGCCAGCCTCACTGAACGGCCGGCGCCAGCGACCGTGCGTAACCCACTTGCTGAAGTGGGAGACCGCGCGGGGACTGGCCCAGTGCCCAAAGTAGGACGGGGGGCCACCAATGCACGGGGGCATTCGATCAGAGGCACCTACAGGGGTAGACCCACCGGGGCTACCCTCACCCATAGAGTGGGTATCGAGGAGACTCGGAAGGGCGTACAGAGAACCCTTCCGCTCTCTGTCGGTGCCCCTCAAACAAAAGGCTCGGGGAGCAGGCCCGGAGGAAGTCCGGGACGGGCTCCACCTAAGTAGAGGGTAGGAGACTGGTGCCTTCACGGAGCTTTCTCCTAACCTCAACCACGCCAAAAGGCACACGCCGGAAGCCCCTTTGACTTCCGACGGAACCATATTTTGGCAGATCAACCTGCAGCACTGTAAAGCGGCTACGGACTTACTCCGACGACGCATAACAGTGCTGCATACAGATATAATCCTCATACTTATTAATTAACAATAAGCTGAATGCCGTGGGCCTAAGAAGCCACTGCTCAAGGGATCTTGCGGCTGCCCTCATAAATATAAAGCTTAATGGCCACTTGACCAAACTGGTAGTCTGCTCGGCATACCTGCCATACGACGCCGAGGAACCACCACCAACCAGGGAACTCAGAGCGCTTGTGGAAGATTGTAGAGCTCAAGGACTTCAATTGGTTATTGGCTGCGACACAAACTCGCACAACACCCTTTGGGGCAGCTCAGACTGCAACAGGAGGAATTTCTATCTGCTCATAATCTGGAGATTATGAACAGAGGAAACAGACCCATGTTTGTGACCTCACGCAGGCAAGAAGTGATTGACATCACTCTCGGTACTGCTAAGGTATCACAAACTATCAAAAATTGGCGAGTCTCCGATGAGATCACCCTCTCGGACCATAGACTCATTTCCTTTAGGCTGGAGGGCGAGGCATGCGCCGTTCCGACGGGCCCCTACAGGAACTCCAGAGCCTGTGACTGGAGCCTCTATAAAGAGGAGCTAGCCACCAGGCTGGGGGGGCCGTTCGAGCGCCCAAGGACGACCAACGAGACGGAGTGTTCTGTTGCCGACATCCAATCGGCCGTCACTCAATCGTATGAACTCGCCTGCCCGGCTAAGTCAAGGAAAACCAGCAAAAAGGTCCCTTGGTGGAGCAATGAGCTCAATAAATCCAGGTTGAGAACTAGAAAGCTGTTCAATAGGGCCATGAAGATCAACTCTGAGGACGCCTGGAGTACCTACAGGGTATCATAAAGTCCTCTAAAAGAGCGGCCTGGAGAAGCTTCTGTGAAGAAACGGAGGCCCTCCCCTTTGTGGCTAGGCTACGCAAGGTCTTCACAAGCGGGCCACTAACCACCTCGATTAATGACATCACCCTCCCAGATGGGGACATTGGTGATGACAATACACCGCTCTTAGAACATCTGCTGGAGGTTCACTTCCCAGGATCTACCCGGTTGAGCCAGGGGCAGCCGACTATTTCGGCTGGTACCAGGAACAATATGGGAGATCGCTGGAGAATTGCCTGAGAGGTGTTCACGAAAGAAAGAGTACTTTGGGCTATACAATCTTTTGATAGATACAAAAGCCCTGGCCTGGACGGCATCTTTCCCGCCTTGCTACAAGAAGGCGGGGCTATCCTGTCTGATCGCCTAACGGAGGTTTTTAAATCCTGCCTCGCCTTAGGTTATACCCCTATCTCCTGGAGAATGGCCAGAGTAGTCTTTATTCCTAAAGCAGGAAAAAGTGACTACAGCTCGGCCAAATCGTTCCGGCCGATAAGCCTCACATCCTTCTTACTCAAGACGATTGTAAGAAATGCGCGTTAGTATACAAAGGGATTACCTAGGTGGCGCCGGTGTACGCACGCTCAGGTTTGAGGAGAGGTTTACGTTCGCGCGGGATCGTGGTATGTTTGCGTATGTTTGATGTCGAGAGAAAGTTCTCGAAGGTACTCGACACGAGAGAGTTCTCGAAGGTACACGACACGTGAATGTTGTAAGAATAAAGCAAGTTTTTGTCTAGTTAACTTCCCGATTCATAGGGAAGTTACTGTAATTACCCCGAAAATCGAAAATCGAATTTTTAGCAGATCTTCACGTTTCATGGTCATTGGAGTCTTTTTAGACTATTTTTATCAAAATGTCGGTATGTGTGTGTGTGTGTGTGTGTGTGTGTGTGTGTGTGTGTGTGTGTGTGTGTGTGTGTGTGCGTATGTCCGTTTCTATGGTATCAAATTTTTCGTTAACGTTTTCAGAAAAAGTAACTACGCGATCGGAATGATGAATGATGCAATCGATGTGCCTCGCTGTAACTTAGAGCTGATTAGATTTTGGTCCATATTGGTCAAGTAGTTTTTTAGTTTTTTAGTTTTTTTCGAAAGAAGTTCATTCAACAATGCAATTTATACGAGAGGATGAAAATTGTTCCACCGAATAAACAAACGCAATTATATATATTTCATTTTTATTTTTTTTTTATTTAAAAAAAATTTTTTTTTAACTTTTATTAAAATTTTTTTTAACTTTTAAAAAAAAATTAAAAAAAATTTTTTTCTAATTATCCAACTAATGCTTATGTTACCGCTTACATTAATCGAAAAAATATCTCAATACAAGATTGAGTTAATCATCGCTATTGCCGAGAATACATTTTCAAAGAATATCGATGAAAGTACAAAAACATTTATATTACAATCTTTAAATAAAAAAACAAGCAGTTCAATACGAATTATTAACTGAGATGAAATTGAAAGTTAATATAAAAAAATTATATTTTTTGATAATCAATAACATTGATGTTGAAGACGGATTGGTTAATGGAGCATGCGGAATATTAAAATTAACTAGCTGGTTATTGTTGCTCGCTCGCTTCGCGGGTGGGGGTGTTGTAGCTCGCTTTGCGAGTTCGCGAGAGGGTTAGTGGTACGGATGTTATTTGGTATCTGACTCTCGAAGAGTCACACAAAGAACTTCCCGATTCGTTAGTTGCAGTATATTATTATCAATATTAACTTCCCGATTTATAGGGAAGTTATTGTAATTTAGTGTACGTTTTAAGAAGATTATATATATTGTTATATTTCGCATCTGCCGATGGAATGCGGCTAACGCTGTTGTACACACGGTTGTCGTATCGAACAAAATAAATGGAACGAGGTATGTATTATTGTCCTCAGTGGGGAATTCACAGAAGATGTGTGCGTATGGTATCAGTTTGTTTGTGCTTCGCGAGCAGGACGGTTCGTAGGTAAGTCTCCATGGGTATACTAATCTGAATTTCTAAATTCTTTATTTTTAATTTCCCGATTTATAGGGAAGTTATTGTAATTTTTTCTTTTTAACTTCCCGATTTATAGGGAAGTTATTGTTTTTTTTAATTTTTATTCAATATGTTTTTTTTTAACTTCCCGATTTATAGTTAAAAGTTAAAATAAAAAAACTAGCCTAACCCAGACCATGGAACCTGTGACCAACAAAGAGTTATCGAGTAAGTATATAATATTAACACTCATCATATAAGTCATGTAAATAATTTTTTTTTTATTAACTTCCCGATTCATAGGGAAGTTACTGTTTTTATATATCAATGATGTTTCATATGTTTATTTTTTTCATTCCAGACTTATTGATACGAAAATTGGAGGTGATGGCGATGGGGGCGCCTCCCTCCTGCGAGCCGGTACATACATCGCAGCCACCACCACCACGTCCGACGCTGCCAGCACCTCCTCCATCGCCAAATCCGGTGGCTGGTGGAGTAGGTGCTGCCCAGGAGCCCAATGTGGAGGTGCCCGTTGCATTAATGCAACGGATCCTCCAAGCATTGGAAGGTCACAACAAAAGTAAGTGTTTCCTTATATTTTTTAACTTCCCGATTCATAGGGAAGTTACTGTAATTTTTTTTTTTAACTTCCCGATTCATAGGAAAGTTACTGTAATTTTTTTTTTTCTTTTTCAGACCGTGGGACCAGTGCCGGATCGTCGCGGGAGCGTTGGCGGCGCGGCGTCAACGGACGAAGGGGTATAGAAGGAGGTCGTGGGGAAGGGGGAAGAGGCCGTGGTCGCGGGGGGAGGGGGAAGAGGCCGTGGTCGAGGGGGAAGGGGCCGTGGTCGTGGGGGAAGAGGCCGTGGTCGTGGGGGAAGAGGGGGGAGGTCGCGGGACTTTTATTATCCAGCATTACCATTAAAAAAAATTATCAAAAAATAAAAAAAAAATAATACAATAGAATTATTATTATGTTATTATTAACTTCCCGATCTATTAACTTCCCGATTCATAGGGAATTTACTGTAATTATTATTATTATATTATTATTAGTAGTAGTAGTAGTAGTAATATGATTATTAATATTACTATATTAATACGTAATACGTTTATGAATTGATTGAATATCATGATTTCTTATCAATAATACTGTATGTATTTATCAATTTATTAATTACGTTCATATTGCAATATAATTCAATTAATCATGATGGTATCCAACTCAATATTTTTTTTTTTACATTCATTTTACGATATTGCTCGAATCAATTTATGTTATAATCATATATCTCTCTATCTCTCTATTATATAAAATAGTTCTGTCACGCTAAAACGCCGAGCGGGTTGCCTACCGAAGGGGAACCGAAAATTGAGAAGCGGGTTGCTTACTGAGGGGGAACCGAAAATTGAGCGCCGTGACAGTGTGTATCTTTCAGAGAGAGAGAGAGAGAGAGAGCGAGAGAGAGAGAGAGAGAGAGAGAGAGAGAGCGAGAGAGAGAGAGAGAGAGAGAGAGAGCGAGAGAGAGAGAGAGAGAGAGAGAGAGAGAGAGAGAGAGAGAGAGAGAGAGAGGAGAGAGAGAGAGAGAGAGAGAGAGAGAGAGAGAGAGAGAGAGAGAGAGAGAGAGAGAGAGAGAGAGAGAGAGGCGATGCGGGAGTTGGCGAGCGAAGCGAGCAGGGGGCAGGGCCCCCTAGTACGTTTACATAATATATACGGGTGTGTCACGCGCTCGTTTATGGTAGCAGTACTTCTTTACTTGCCCCTGAACGTCTCACCTTCGTCTTACCTACTGTACCTGGTATATTCTAACCAATTAACATGTTCCGTGCCGAGCCGTGTACCATCGTGTACTAATTTTTGCCATCGGTGGTACACGTGGCACGGAACGTGTTACAGAAAACAAACGACGAAATATATTTGAGTGTGGATGTGGATGAGTGAGGAATTCACTGTAAATATTTTCATTATCAGTTCTACTGTGACACTCATGGTGATCACTTCGTGTATAAGTGAGTATAACTTGAGTTTCTTTTCATATTGAAACAAGTAAGAATTTTGTCTGTTTATATACAAATTATTTTTTTTTTTTTGTTAAACATTATTCCTTATATACATATATATATATATATACATTTATATTATATATTTGTATATAATAAAAATTTTTGAATAATATACAATTGTCAGCCGTAGGCGACACAAAGTACTAAATAATATAAAATAACATACAATTGTCAGCCTTGGGCGACACAAAGTACTAAATAAATAAAAAATAACATACAATTGTCAGCCGTAGGCGACACAAAGTACTGAATAAATATTGTATTGTCAGCCAAGGGCGACACTCATTTTTGAATAAAATACAATTGTCAGCCGTAGGCGACACAAAGTAATAAATAAAAAAAAATTTTTGTCTTGTTAGCCAATGGCGACACCAATTTTTGAATAAAATACACTTGTCGGCCATAGGCGACACAAAGTACTAAGAAAAAACAAATTAATATTGTCTTGTCAGCTAAAGGCGACACCAATTTTTGAATAAAAAAAAAATACATTTGTCAGCCGTAGGCGACACAGAGTACTAAATAAAATATTGTCTTGTCAGCCAGGGGCGACACCAAGTGTTGTATAAATAAAAAAATATACAATTTTCCGACAATACGAAAATGAAGGTAAAACGTCAATCACGAAAAGACATTAATAAAAAACGAAAATATGATTATCTCTCCCTTAATAATAATGTTGTCACTGAGAACGAAAAAAAAGAAAAACGGAATGCACAAATAAGACAGGCCAAGCAAAAATTACGGTCTAAAAGTACATATAAAACTGATGAATATGAGAAAAATCGAATGCGAAACAGAAAATACTATCGTGATAATATTGATCGGAAGAAAAAAAAAATTGAATATACTCTCAAACAAATGCAACGGAAACGACTGAATGCCGAGTTTCGTAAAAAAGAAAATGAAATAAGGCTAATTCGAAAGAAACGTACAAGAGAAAATGACGATTATCGTAACAAAGAGAATGAATCAAATTTAAATCGAATTAAACGTAAACGAGAAATTCCAGAATTTAAACAATTGGAAAATAGAAAAACACTGAGCAGGATGAAGATATTGAGACAAAGAATAAATTATATTGCAAAAGAAATTGCCAACAATTCTGCAAGAAATAAAATACTACGGCATAATGATGCATATAAGTCCAGAGAACTAGCTGAAAATATTGCACGAAATAAAATATTACGGCATAATGATGCATATAAATCCCGAGAACTTGCTCAAAATATTGCACGAAATAAGATGTTGCGGATGAATCTTGTATATAAGAAAAATCAATTACAACAAAATATTAACCACATGAGAATAATGAGGCAACATAAAAACTACAAATGTAAAGAAAAACTTAATAATGTCCAAAGAATACGAAAATTACGACAAAGCTTGAGATATAATTATCGAAAATCATTAAAGGACACAGTAGGGCGACAAGAAAAGAGAGACATTGATGTATTAAAGTTTCGTGATAATTTATATAACTGTATGTTGAATCAAAAAGATGATAATACTACAGCGAAATTGAAATGGCAATTTATCAAATGTCGTATGGAAACGCCTTCGTTCATATGTTGCTGTTGTGAAGGTCTATTTTTTAAATCTGCCGTTGTAAAATTAAATGAATTGAGAATCGATAAAGCAAATGATGCAATTTTATCTCAAATAAATAATTTTCCGTCAGGTTTAATTTGTGGAACTTGTAAAAATTATGCTTATAGAGGCAAAGTATATAAGTTGTCAACTAGCAATGGTCTAAAGTTTCCCACAGTTCCAAAATCAGTGAAAGAATTGACTGATCTTGAGGAAAGAATGGTAGCACCGATTTTGAATTTTATGCAAATTCGCGCATTGAAACCATATGCTTTAAATCCACAATTAGGCCTCAAAGGTAGTGTTGTTAATATTCAAATCGATGTGAATGATATGATAGAAGTATTGCCTCGAAAATTTTCGGAAATGGAAACAATTCAAATTAAATTAAAACGTCATAAAGATCATAAAAGTGATTATATGTTCGAATCAGTCAGACCAGGAGTAATTTGTAAAGCATTACAATATTTAGTGAAAACACCATTGTATGTGAAATATGCTATTAAAGTAGATGTTATATTAAAGATGTTATATTAAAGTAGCGAAGAAATTAATTTCATAGTTGACAATAACGATGAAGTAGATGAGACAGAAATGATTGACAATATGGATTTGGAAAAAAATATAAAAAATGCAATCTGTTTAGATCAAATAAATAATGATGAGGTATTACTTGTTGATAATAATGCTGCTGTGGCAGAAGGGCATTCTTCCGTTGTGAATATTATTGCACCAGGACAGGGAAAATATCCATTACCATGGCATAAAATGGATGACTTGGATGAATTGTGTTTCCCAAGAATATTTGCTGGATATTCTTTCAATTTGCCTAAATCAGTATCATATTCAGATCGTATTAGATCCGAAGTTAGACGGTATGATCGACGATCATGCATTCCTTCTAGGATTTTATTTATGGCTAAAAAATGTTTAGAGATATCATGTTTATCTAGTATAAATGTCTGTTTGAGACGAATAAAAATGAATACGAATAAGAATTTACGTGCTTCAGATGTTTTGAATCCGGATTTTGTGAATAATTTGATTGAATTTGATGACGGATTCAAGTTACTTAAAAATATTCGTTCATCGCCAGCATATTGGGGACAAAAAAAGAAAGAGTTACTAGCAATGATCCGTCAATTGGGTAAACCGACTTTCTTTATGACAGTGTCGGCTGCAGAAAGTTACTGGCCTGAGTTATTGCAAACATTGATGAAATATCGCGATGGTGGTAAAACATTATCTGTACAAGACGCATTCAATTTGGATTACAATACCAAAACTGATCTAATTAGAAATGATCCCGTTACGTGCGCTCGATATTTCGATCATAAAGCACATAAGCTTATGTGGTTATTAAGACAAAAACAAAGTATTTTCGGAGAATATGAGGTTGTGGATAGTTATGAACGAGTGGAAATTCAGCAACGTGGAAGTCCACATGAACATATATTTCTGTGGTTGAAAGGAGCACCTATGTACAATAGTGTTAAAGATAGACACGATCATGTTGGTAACAAAGAATTGATTGATTTAATTGACCGATTTATCACATGTAGATATGAAAATTAAATTTCAAATGCACAAACATAATCATAGTTGTTACAAAGGACAAAAAAATAAGCGGTGTCGATTTCATATCCCTTATCCGGTAATGAGAAGAACGATGATTCTGGAACCATTAAATAAAAATGAAATAGCACCTAAATCCTATAAACTTATTGATGAATTAATAAATGAATTTTATAAGAAAAAAATAGTTATGAGCTATGATGAAATTCTAGAGAAACTGAATATGACTGATGAAGAATACCTATTAGCTATTCGAAGTAGTTTAAAACAAAAACGGGTATTCTTAAAACGAACCAGCCTTGAAGTAAATATTAATGGTTATAATGCAGATATTTTACAATTATTCGAATCGAATATGGATTTACAGTTTGTACTTGACGAATATTCGGCGGTGAGTTATGTAACTAATTACATTAGTAAAATTGAAGGAGGTTTATCAAAATTATTAAGGGAAGCTGCTATTGAATGTGATAATAACAATAAGACTATTAGAGAAAAATTTCGATATATTACCAATGTTTTTTTAAATAGTAATTTAATGTCTTCACAAGAAGCAGCCTATCATGTTTTATCATTACCTTTATCAAAGCAAAGTAGAAAGACAGTATACATTAATACCAATCCGATATCAGACCGTGTATTAATGTTAAAATCTGAGAATGCTTTAAGAAAATTAAATGAAGTCTCGACCGAAATTTATATGGATGATATATTTGATAATTATAGTAAAAGAGAAATTGATTTACATGATATATGCCTCGCTGATTTTGCGGCAAATTACCAAAAGATCACGAAAATGAAAAAACAAGAGGAAGGTGATGTTGACTATAATGACGAAAATGACGAGGTAAATGATTTCAGATTTCGGCGGCAAACAGCTATTATTAGATACAGACGATATAAATTGAAACAAGATCCATCAAATTATTATAGAGAAAGAATATTGTTATTCATGCCTTGGCTTGATGAAACAAGTGAAGTTGAAAATATTGATCATGAAATGGTTTATAAAAATAATATAAATGTTATTGAAACAAATCAAGAAAAATTTTCAATAATTAGTGATGAAGCTATGGATGATGCTTTGGAACAAGTAGAAAATGATAATCGTGAAATAGAGAACCAGAAAGCAGAACAATATGTTGCTGAGGAAAATTCGTGTACTCAACATATTGATATATTCAAACAAGGTGGTGAACAAAACAATGTTAAAGAAAAAAAAAATATAAAAAAAGATTCTCATAAAAGTAGATACACATGTCCGGCAAGAGTAAACGAAAATGAACTTCATGATATGGTAAAAGAATTAAATTGTAAACAAAAAGAATTTGTAATGCATACATTGAATTGTTTTAAATTGCATAAAGTTCCATTTAAAATTTTTTTAAGTGGTTCAGCTGGTGTTGGAAAAAGTAGAGTGATTAACACACTATATCAATTAATAACTAATTATTTTGATAAATTGCCCGGCGGAGATATGGATAAAATAATAGTATTATTATGTGCTCCTTCCGGCAAGGCTGCTTTTTTAATTAATGGAGTAACAATTCATTCTGCTTTCGCTTTACCAATTAATCAATTTGGAGTTAGTTTACCACAATTGTCAAGCGACTTAGCCAACAATATTCGTGAAAAATTATCAAAAGTACAATTACTCATAATTGATGAAATATCGATGGTAAGTAGTACAATACTAGGCTATATTGATACACGTTTAAGGCAAATAAATGGTATAAATGAATCATTTGGTGGTCTTTCTGTATTAGCAGTTGGGGATTTAAATCAATTACCACCTGTACGAGATAAACCTGTTTATCAAGTCTCTAGACGAAACGCAATGGCTCCCTTTATTGATATTAATCCACTATGGAACGAGTTTGAATTTTATGAATTGACGGAAGTTATGCGACAAAAAGATGATTTAGCGTTTATAAATGCTCTGAATAATTTAGCTACGGGAGACATGTCTGAAGATGATATAAAATTAATTAAATCGAGAGAAATTAAAAATCAAAATGATGTTCCAGATATAGCAATACGATTATATGCAACTAATGCTAATGTTACCGCTTACAATAATCGAAAAATATCTCAATGCAAGAGTGAGTTGATCATCTCTACTGCTGAGAATACATTTTCGAAGAATATCGATGAAAGTACAAAAAAATTTATATTACAATCTTTAAAAAAACAATCAGTCCAAAACGAATTATTAACTGAGATTAAATTGAAAATTAATATAAAATATATGATAATTAGTAACATTGATGTTGAAGACGGATTGGTTAATGGATCATGCGGAATATTAAAACTTATTACTTTTCAAGAGAATACTAAAATTCCGTCTATATTGTGGTTAGATTTTCAATTGCCCAGAGTGGGAGTGAAAGTAAGGACTCGTTATCGTAATTATATGAAAAATGCTAATATTGATCAGAATTTAACACCAATAATAAAAGTATCGAATCAAGTAAATATGTCGAGTGAGGAAAAATATCAAATCACACGTTGTCAATTTCCAGTGGTTCCTGCTGAAGCGATTACGATTCATAAAAGTCAGGGACAAACATACGAGAAAGTATGTTTGGATTTTAAAAAATCAGAAAGGCGAACTTTACAAATGTTGTATGTAGCACTGAGCAGAGTTGCAAAATTGAGCGGTTTATATATTTTGGGACAATTTAAATTAACAGTATCGAAAAAAACAAAGATCAATGCTGCAAACACGGCTAACGATGAATTGTGTCGTTTGCGAAATACTAAACAATTAAAATTATCATTCAATAATTTGGTAAATGAAACTGGATTAATAGTTATATATCAAAATATTGGTACTTTGACAAGTAAATTAATTCATATAAATAAAGATTCATGGTTTCATCGAAGCGATATATTAATTTTTAGTGAAACATTAACGAAAACCGATGATGAGTTGAATATTTTAAATTACGATATATTATTCCGATCCGACATTGACAACAACAGCCGCGGATTAATTTGTTATGGAAAAACAGAATTATCAATAGAAAAATTATTTGTTGAACAGGAATTTAGTTCAAATGCGCATGTAGAACTGTTCACTTTTAAAATCAGAAATTATTATATAATTAGTGGTTATAAATCACCAAAAGCTACTAATTCTATGTTTGGTAGCGTTGTACAGCGAATAATGAATAAAATTACAATTGAAAGTGAAAAGATTTTGATAGGTGATTTCAATTACAATATATTAAATTGCAAGAATAATGATAATAATTATTTGATTAACCTTTTGAACAAGTACAATTTAAAAACTAAATTACCATCCAAAAGTATAACGACCAATTTGAATACGCAAATAGATGTCATTTTCTCAAATGTTGATGATATAGATTGCGGTGTTTATGAAACATATTTCAGCTATCATAAGCCAATTTATGCAATCCTCGATAAGAAGGTTGTCAAATATAAAAAAGGAGAGAATGAAGAGAAAACAGATGTAACAATCACAAATCAAAAAATGAATCCTGAACTTTATACAATTTTTGGTGAATGTTTAATGATCTCGGACCAGCATATCGAGCAACATAATCATGAATATGCAGTGCCTGCAGACTGTTTCCTCAATGATGGTTATAACTATGCTTTAGAAACAGCCGAATGTAAAGAAGTCATAAAACCTGATTGTTATTTACAAGATAAACATATTAATTTATTTCACGAAATTATGAACAGAAATCTAAACGAGCGTGGAATATACAACTTTGCTCAAGATACTGGTTACGTTCGAGCTTTTTTGAGTAATTTACAAGAGATCCCAGAACATGAGACGAATATTCAGATAATATACACTGGTGAAATTGGAAAAAAGGTGGTAGGACATTGGATTTGCACAAGATCTGATGGTAACGGAAATGTACACATTTATGATAGTTTTAATGCTAATCATTTGAACCATGATGTAATAGATTATTTGAATGCCCTTTATAAATATAAGAAGAAGTATATATTTCACAGAGTACAATATCAAAACAATGCGTTTGATTGTGGAGCATTTGCAATTTATTTTGCAACATTACTATGCTATAACAGGGAACCAAGCGAGCAACGAGCATACGATGTTGGTTTAATGCGACGCCATATAGCAAACATTTTGATAAGTAGAAAACTATTGAATTTCCCTGAAAACATGTAATCATCTCAATGTAATCACAAACAAAACATGTAATCACACGTACACTAAATAAATTAATAATGATAATAATATACTGCAACTAACGAATCGGGAAGTTCTTTGTGTGGCTCGTGGAGAGTCAGATACCAAATAACATCCGTACCACTAACCCTCTCGCGAACTCGCAAAGCGAGTTACAACACCCCCACCCGCGAAGCTCGCGAAGCGAGCGAGCAACAACGCCCCTCTAGTTTTATTTTGGAATCCTAGTGTTTGTGAAGTGTTTGTTTCATATTGAATAACCATCACCGTTCCTATAGTAAAATTAACAACGATGGAACGGCTTATCGACAGGTTTATTAGAGAAACAGCGCTGATCCAGACGCCGGTGCATGCTAATCAGCATGCCTACCAGAGTGGCAAATCAGTAGAGACGGCGCGGCGCTCCACCATCTAGTTGGTTTCATCGAAGGAGCGCTAGCAAACAAAGAATCGGTCCTCAGTGTCTTTATCGACATTGAGGGTGCCTCCGTAACACGTCCTTCGACGTCTTAGAGAAGGCCCTGGACCATTTCAACATTAGGGAACCCCTGAGCGGATGGATCAGCAGCATGCTTAGGAACCGTTCCATGAAGACCGAGGCGAACGGCTCGACAGTGTGTGCCCGGGCCGGCAGGGGATGCCCTCAGGGAGGAGTCCTCTCCCCCCTACTGTGGACCCTGGTGGTCGACGGGCTCCTGAAAGAGCTGGTCGATGAGGGCTTCGTGGTCCAAGGCTATGCTGACGATGTATCCTTCTCAGTCAGGGGGAAACATCCTCTATTGTTAGCTAGAAGAATGCAAACAGCTCTTACGCCAACCCAAAACTGGTGCCTCAACCACAGCCTCAGGGTTAACCCGAGCAAAACGGAAATGGTACTCTTCACGAGGAAGCGACGCTTTAACTTCAAAGCCCCCTCCATTTTCGGCACCGAACTACGAATCTCGGATGAGGTGCGTTACTTAGGTGTCACCCTAGACAAAAGGCTCACGTGGAAAAGGCACGTCGCCAGGTTATCCCAGAAGGCTATCAATACCTACTGCGCCTGTAAGTCGATGTTTGCAAGGACCTGGGGCCTGAAACCTCATGTGGTAAAATGGATCTATACCGCGATCATGGTACCACAGATGACGTACCCCTCCCTTGTCTGGTGGACCTCCATGAAGAAGGCCACACACAGAAGACTATTGGGAAGGGCCTACCGTCTGGCGCTAATGGGTATCACGGGCGCTTTTCACACCACGCCCACCCTGGCGCTGGGAGTTCTCCTTAATCTCGCACCCCCACACATAGTGGCGGAGAGCTTAGCGAGAAGTTCCGCCTTAAGACTCCATCTGGAAAACAGATGGATGAAATCAAGGTACGGCCACTCGACCCTACTGGACGCACAGGACCTTCAATGGATCATGTTGCGTGGTGGGGATAGATGTGAGCCGCACTATAACTTTACGGTTAAACACCAAACTCGCCTCCCTAATAGGTGTGATAGGGAGTCAAATGCTGGAGAGCTTCTCTCTCCGCAAGGCCTGCTCTGGTTTAGAGACGGCGCAAAGAATAGAACCGGAGCAGGTGCAGGTGTCTGCGGTGTCAGCCCAAGGACTAGCTTATTTCTAGCACTTGGGCAACACGCTTCGGTCTTTCAAGCTGAAGTATGTGCTATCTTGGCCTGCGCTGAACTCAACCTCAGCAAAGGCTACAAGAATAAACACATATATATATATGTAGCGACAGCCGCGCGGCAATTAGATCACTGGGCAAAGTCATGACCAGATCTAAGCTAGTCCGTGACTGTGTTACAACCATAACAGAGCTAGCTGATTGTAATCATGTTAGCCTTCTGTGGGTTCCAGGTCACTCTGGAATCAAGGGAAATGAGGAGGCAAATAGATTAGCGCGTGAAGGCACCCGTTACCAGAACGCAGCTATCTACAGACCTCTAAAACTGGCACCCAGTGTAATTAAAAACTGGAATAAAGAATGGGCGAGAAACCAACTTGCCCATTTATGGAATTCCGAACCAGGCATGCGACACACGAAAGCTCTGGTGGAAGGGCCTAGTAAAGACCTCGCCAACAAGCTGTGTCACATGGACCGTCTAAAAGTGCGGCGGCTCGTGGGAATCACCACAGGCCACTGGTACACCGGTAAGCACTTGGCCAGGCTTGGTATCCAGATGGACTCTAACTGCCCAAGATTCGGGGAGGAGGATGAAACCTCTCTCCACGAACTATGGCACTGCAAAGGTACTGAGGCCCTAAGAAGTAAACTCTTAGGGCTCTCAAACCAAGGTGTCCTTTGTCTTAAGGGCGACGGGGTGGATGCACTCCTGGATTTTGCCAGAGAGGCCGCCCTGCTCGAGCGCCTTATTTGAGGCGGTAGCCCAACTTTCACCGGGCCCGGGTACAATGGTCCCATAGGACTGAGTGCCCGGTTCACCTTCTAATTCAAATTCAATTCAAATCTGTATATCAAGAAATAAATATTCCACTTCTAATATTGAATAAATATTCATTTTAAATATAAATATTATCATATAAATATATAATGTTTTGAAAATTAATTTTTTTATCATTCCAAGAAATAGCAAAATTAAAAACCAGTATATTTTAGCCATTGTACTAAAAGACAGCTACCTTCAGCCGCAAGAAACAACGTCTCCGAAAAACGTTTCTCAGTCGCCAAAAAGATATCTTTTATGGAGACGTTGTTTTTACGACTGAAATGAGACAGCTAAAAGACGTTCACCCTCTGCCGTGAAAACGACGTCTCCATAAAGATATCTTTTTGGCGACTAAAAGACGTATCTTTGGGACATAAGACGTTCAGACGGGAAAACGACGTGAAACAGACATCTTTGAGACGACGTGTGCTGATTGGGTGAGAACGGTCAGTACAAGAAGCTGAATAGTAAGATTTCCGACCAATACGTGGTGTGGTTCTAATTTTCTTGGACGAAGTACCTACACTTAGGTAGCCTTTTTCACAAGCCTCCAAGAGACAGGCAGTATGCTGACGGATATTACAAATTACTCCTCGACAATGTAAAAATATGCATTTTGGGCTCTGCACAGTCCTAGATTGGACTTTTAGGAAACGTAATCGACCAGTTTTGAACTTCTCATTGCAATATTCAGGCGTGAATTTGAGCTCCCGTAAACCCTTGCAAGTTCGCGTACGAATCTCGTGGCTGACAGTATGCTGCCGAATATTACAAATAACTTCACGACAACGTAAAAATATGCATTTTCGACTCTGTACAGTCCTAGATTGGACTTTTAGGAAACATAATCGACAAGTTCGGAACTTCTTATTGTAATATTGAGACGTCAGTTTGGGCTCCCGTAAACCCTTGCATTTGTGTGTACGCGACTCGCGACACTGCGCTTGCTACGAACGCTTCGTCACAAGCACTACGCTGCCGATTATTACAAATAACTCCTCGACAATGTTAAAAATATGAATTTTGGGCTCTGCTCCCCGCTACATTGGACTTTCAAGAAGCATAAGCGACAAGTTCTGAATTTCGCATTGCAATGTTGAGATGTCAGTATGGGTTCCCATGAACCCTTATATCTTTTGTATACGTATCTCCTGACGTCACGTATTTAAAATTGTTTAGTTGTTACTTTTTTATTTAGTATTTTTGTACATAAGTTAAAGCACCGATGTCTTTTCCCGTAGATTTTTTCACGCTGATTTCAAATCTGGTTTCAAAATTTGTCTACGACATCACGATTTGGAAAAATTTTTTTTTGACAAACAACTAATGCAATCATTTTTTCGTAGAAATGATTTAATAACACATTAGTTTGCAGATATATCGTATTTTCATATATGGAACACAATAAAAATAATAATAATTAATTTCTTCATGTTTCGTAAGTAACTCAAAACGTTAAAATACTTAATTATTATTATTTTTATTGTGTTCCATATATGAAAATACGATATACCTGCAAACTAATGTGTTATTAAATCATTTCTACGAAAAAATGATTGCATTAGTTGTTTGTCAAAAAAAAAAATTTTTTCCAAATCGTGATGTCGTAGACAAATTTTGAAACCAGATTTGAAATCAGCGTGAAAAAATCTACGGGAAATGATGTTTAGCATGTATTAAAAAAATTTTTTCCGCGCGTGGTGATTGAAAAACCACAATTTTCTTGAAATTGTACAAGTTTAACGAATTTTATCAAGGTTAAAAAACGTTTTTACCATAATCTCCCTATTTTCCCATATTCTACAAAGTTTCAGCTTCAATTTAAGAAAAATTTCATCACTCTATCTCATTTCTATCGAAAGTTCTTTGATTTTGTCGCCGATTTCGTCCGAATTGCCCACTGTGCGCCGTTGTTAAAAAAAATAAAAACCGATTTTTGACGTTTTTCCCGTGAAAAGCTAAGTTGATCTTCAAATTGTTATATTTTATTTATTCTGTAAGCCTATTAGACACTGATAAACCTTGAACATTTCACAGAAATAATTAGAAAATTAAGTTAATTTGATTAGTCGCAGTGGCTCAAGTGGATGAGGCCCGCGGCTACGATCTCGTGGTCCCGGGTTCGAATCCTCCCGTCACCTCTGAGATTTTTCTCAAGTGATATAAAACTGGTAGTCGCTCGGGTGGTTCTCCGAAAACCACCTTAATAAAAACTGTGTAGGTCCAAGCCGAAATAAACCAACAGGTTTCAAAAAAGGCCTCTAAATAAAAAAAAAAACTTGATAGTATTCTACTGTGTCAGCGCATAACATCAGAAAATATTAATGTTGTTTCCAACAGTTCGGTTGGGTCAGCGCAGTAGTTTCTCAGCGTTCTTTTTTTTTATTCCTAACTATGTAATAATCTGTAGGCGCAAGAAGCTAATAATAAAGTAGTACGATAAGTACCAAACAGTTCAAATTTAATATAACAGAAGTGCGTGCACACAAGGCAAAATCCAAAGATACAAGATAAAAGCCAACCAGCAAAACAAACAAAACTAACCCGCCGTAGTTAATAACAACCAACACAACGTGTGCGCATTAACATTATGTTCAACTTACATACCCAGTGAAGGATTGAATATGTATTAATATTGCTAATCACAACACGCCCCTCTCAATCGAAGCGTATCAAAAAAATCGAAGCACATTAGCCCGGACGCATACCCAATGATTCTATACAATAATGATGCTTTGTCCTTGGCAAAGACTTCGTAAACACATCAGCTAACATTCGCTCTGATGAAATAGTTGACAATTTAAAGTATTGTTCTCTGACTGCGTGACGGACGAAATGATGACGAACATCAATATGTTTAGTCCTGGAGTGAAATACAGGATTACAATAAAGAATTACAGCAGCGAGCTCTTCGAATCCCAGCTCCAACAGCAACGAACGCAAATACTTCGCCTCCTTGGCCGCCTCGGCAAGGGCCATGTACTCAGCTTCTGTCGAGGATAGTGCCACAGTGCGCTGCTTTTGAGCTTTCCAGGAGACTGCCGCTCCACTTAGAAGGAAGGTATACCCAGTGTATGATCTACGATCGACCTCACAATTTCCCCAATCTGCATCTGAGTATCCCACTATAGCACCTTCAGTTTGCCTGAAACTCAAAACATAATTATGCGTGCCCTGGAGGTAACGCAAGACTCGCTTCGCAGCACCCCAATGTTCTTCTTTATGACAATTATTGAATTGTCCTAGGAAGCTAACGATAAAAGCAATATCTGACCTCGTAGCCACCGCCAAATACATTAAGGCTCCGATGAGCTCGCGATACGGTCGCTTGTTCTCTTCCTTATCCTTGATTCCATTCAATATTGAAGAACTTGAACCAGCTAAGCCAGGTGTGGCAACTGGGTTTGCTCCACTCATGCCAAAACGCTCCAAAATGTTCTGTATATAACGTCGCTGCGACAACAAAATGCCGTCAGAGGTCTGGTCCACTTCAATGCCCAAACAGTATGTAACGGATATAGTTCGGGAGAAAGTGCCGGCTCAATCGGGTGTCGAGGATTCTTTAGCCACGAATGAATACAGCAGGCTTGTAGTAATAAATAGTGTATATTTTGGTCAACACTTAAAACTAAGAAGTAACAATGCGTCGTGACGGCACTTCGATGGCCGTGTCGTAGATGCGGAGTTGGAAAGCGTGGTCCGGTGACCTTGACTAGTACAATGATATCTTAGAGTAAACGCGGAGTTGCAATCGTCTAGGGGCGTTGGCCACGAAGACGTCGTGTCGGATTGGGGAATATCCTAGGACGTTTGCCACGAGGATCGGTGGATCGGAATGTACGGTAATCTAGGGGCGTGGGCCACGAAGATGATCCGCCAGGCAGGGAGAGATCCAAGGGCGTGTGCCACAAGGATTTCGGGATCGGAGAATACGGTAATCTAGGGGCGTTGGCCACGAAGATGTCCGCCAGGTCAGGAGAGATCCAAGGGCGTATGCCACGAGGATTGCGGGATCGGAGAATACGGTAATCTAGGGGCGTTGGCCACGAAGATGTTCGACAGGTCAGGAGGGATCCAAGGGCGTGTGCCACGAGGATCGTAGGATCGGAGAATACGGTAGCGGTCAGGAGGAAAGTCTGGTGTTCTCGGTTGCTGCGTAAGACGGTGTTCGTGGAGTAACCACTAATAACGGTCGAGGCTGCTCGGAGAAACCCGACTTGTCCTAAGTAGCTTCGCGGCGCGTATATGTATCCCGCGGATACATTTTCTCTCGCGAGAAACCGCGAGCCCGCGGTGGCCCTCTCGCGGCCGTCGCGGAGGCCCGCGCGGCCGTGTGTCGCGGTACTCGCGAGAGAGACCGTGCGCGCTCGCGGTGGCCATCTCGCGGTGGTCGCGACGAGCATATGAGAGAGGAGTCTCGCGTCTGTAATATATTCGTTACAAGTATCTTGCGCGACCAAGATCCTTTACCTCAAACTCTTGCATTAAGCCATCCTTTAATTCTTGAATCCATGAGGAATTAGTGGACGCGATCAAAATGTCATCCACATAGACAAGGACTATGATACAATCTTTCTTCTCCCGCCGGAAATACAAACAAGGATCCGCTTGAGTTGGCAGCAGACACAACTTCCGCAAAATCTCGTCAAGTCGTCTATTCCATTGGCGTCCAGCTTGCTTGAGTCCATATAAGGCTCGTTTAAGAAGACACACCTTATCTCCTTTCTGCAGTACCTGTAACATTCGGTCAGCCTTAGCACCAATTTCTGTCTTTTTTCCCTCACGTTCTAAGATCTTCTCAAGCGTCTCATTAAGATTAGCCGGCTTCTCCATGAAAATCTCTTCATCTAAATAACCATTTAAATAAGCAGTGACAATATCCAGTTGGTGCACACTTATTTTATATTTCGCTGCCAAATCCATCAACAATCTCAAGGATTCCAAACGAGCTACAGGTGCAAACGTCTGCATAAAGTCTATGCCTGGTCTTTGCGAAAATCCTTTCGCAACCAAACGTGCCTTTCGACGCTGTAAACTTCCGTCAATACCGAACTTATTCGTGAGGATCACACGACTTCCAATTACACCTCGATTTTTCGGGCGATCCACTAGTTCCCTCTTTAAAATTTACTTCGGACATAAAGGCCACATGTTTAGCAATATTCGCATCATAGAATACATCGTCAGTGGTACTATCGTTCAATGCACTTTCCTCGTAAGGTACACCACGATCCAAACTTTGGGCTGGTACATCCTCCACAGGCGTTTCAGATGCGTCATCGCAGTTTGTCCGATCGTTTGGGGCACTCGTCATACGATAAATTTTTTTTGGTCTACCACGTACCCCTGTACGGATTATACGAGGTCTCCCTGGTAACCTCCGCAACACATTTTCTAATTGAACAGGCGTATCCTCGCTTGATGCAACATCTGCCGGTTCATTGTCTAGAGAAGTAACAGGACTCGGGACAAATTTGACTGTACTCGGGACAAATTCAACTTCCTCGGGAAACTTATCAAAGACATTCCCAAATATTTTCTCATCCGATGTGACAGGGACATGCTTAACCTCAGATAAGAACCGCACGTCCCTGGAGATGACTATCTTTTTTTCAGATGGTACCCAAAAACGGTAACCCTTTGTCACCTCAGAATATCCGACTAAAACACCTAACTTGGTTCGAATGTCAAATTTACCTTTTGTCGGAACCTTATCAAGAATGTAAGCTTTTGTACCTATTACTCTCAGATGCTGCAAACTTGGTAACTTCCCAGTCCACATCTGGAATGGGGTCTTCCCGTCAATTGGTTTCGACGCACATCGGTTCCTGAGGTAATTTGCGCTGTGGACTGCCTCTGCCCAAAATGATGGTTGCAGACCTCCTCGCATTATCAAACACCTCGCCATCTCAACCAAGGTTCTATTCTTTCGCTCGGCTATCCCATTCTGCTGCGGAGTATAAGGAACCGTAAGCCTACGTCGAATTCCATGACGTTTAAGGAATTCATCGAACTCGACATTGCAAAATTCCCTGCCGTTGTCCGTCTGCAGATGCTTGATCTTCTCTCCCGTCTGCTTCTCTACATAAGCTTTATACTGTTTAAAGACGGAAAGAACATCACTTTTATTTTTCAAGAAATATACCTCACACCATCTTGAGTAGTCGTCAATGAAGGTAACGAAGAATCGAGCTCCGCCCTTGGACTCTGTCCTTATCGGCCCACACAGATCCGCATGTATGATCTCCAATTTCTTATTGGTCCTACTTGGCCGTCTCGCAAAGGGTAAAGAGGTCATCTTACTTTTCACACAAACCTCACAGAAAGGAAGATTTTCGTTCCCTCTCAGGTTGACATCAAGAACCTGCTTGTTCTTTACATGCCCCAGACGCTCGTGCGACAATGTCAGAGTCTCTTCATTCCGACTTGTAGACATTGCACAAATCTGTTTGTCTTCTTCCCTTACATAGTACAAGTCACCGATGCGATCAGCGACAACCTTGATCTGCCCCTCGGAGTTCTTCACTCTTGCACCATTTCTGTGAAATGCAACTTCATATCCCTGATCAGTAATCCGGGCTACAGACATCAAGTTCATCCTCAAGTCAGGGACTAGCAAAGTCTCACGTAACTCAATCGCCTTGTTTCGAATGCCATCATTTGTTACCAACTGTACCGTTCCCTTGGCCTCAATGTTGGTTGATGATTGACTTGCCAGTTTCAGCTTTCCAGACTCCATCCTATTTAATTCTGAAAAACTATTTGCATCTCTACATATATGAGATGTGCTTCCACTGTCAAGTGTCACGTCGTTTCCTTTCTCGGCAACGAGGAAGGAACTGCACACGGGAAATTACGGCTTGGCGGCCGGGCCACGCTCGGTCGCGCGACACGTGGTCCTCCCGGGACAAACAATCGTTCGCGGAATCGGATCGGAAGGGTTTAATATTCGGCCCAATACGGAATTCGGGCGCCAGACACGGTAGAGTGTCACGCGAAACGTTTACGAGGCGCGAATTCGACCGAGCGATTTCGATTCCGCGAGGACTGCGCGATAACCTGTAATAGCCGCGAACACGGTCAGGGTTCTACGTGAGAAGAAGGAACGGGGCATTCCCCGCGACAGGAACGTTTCTCGTAGGACGAATAATTAACTCGAAATTCGGCAAGAATAGTCGTTTATTACGAGATGACAGTGGTGGCCGCCGGTGAACGCCGGCGGCAACGGAAATTTGCCGGCGCGGAGACGATACTCTACGGCAGCTGTTCGACCGATCGCGCGCAATTTATTCGTTCGCGTTGAGCTCGGCAGTCACAGGACTTCGCGTGAAATACAAGCCTCTACGGCACGGGTTCTGTCGAGCTCCGATGACAGACGCGTAATTTCGACGTGGACTGGGCGCGGATCACGGCAAAGTCGCGAGAAGGTCGAAATCGGCACGTCGCGTCGTCCCACCGTGGAACGTCTCGAGATAGGCTCTTTATTACTCGTCAAAAATCGCACGCCCCGAATATTCCACGTTCCGGACAATCGGCGGCGATACGACCCACGGCCTCGCGCTCCTCTCAGGAGAGCGACTCCTGGTCCTCGGAAACGCCGGCGGCAACATGGTGCGCGACGCGACACAGGGTTTTCGCAAAACGTCCCGAGCCAACACGAATGGGTTACACTTTGTCACATATCGTACTAAGCCAGATCGGTACTTACCAAACGGCAGGAAAGTTCTCCTTGGACCGGTATCCGGTATTATAGTAGTCGGTTCTATCAACTCGCGATTTAAGCGGCGGCAATACGTGATCGTTGCGATCCTGCGACCCAGTGACCCAATTCGAGCCGGCTCGGGAACGCGGAAGCGAGGCGTCCCCCTACTCCCTCAACTATTTCCTCCTAGGCGGCGCTCGGGCCTATCGCGTGGCTCCTCGCAGCAGGGACAACTATCGTGTCCCTTGGACCCGTGCCTCCGGCAATTTGTCGATTTTCCGGGGCTCCACGGTACGGGGCTGCTAGGGCGGCCAGAGTGGGCGCGAGCCATTCCAGGGTGTTCTTCGTGCATCTCCTGGACGAGAGTCGACGAGGTTGGGCTGTTGTACGTCCCGCATTCTCGATATCCTCGTCGGCCTCTCCAGGTTGGTAAATCCGGACGCGATTCCCACTCGATCGTCTGATTCGTCCATGATGCGCTGCGATAGGTGCTCCGAGCGTCTCTTCCGGAGACTCTGCGCCAATCACGGCAGGAAATAGGTACCGGGTTCCTTCTGACTCCGGCTACCCCTGAAACTTCGTGTCGCGCCCAGCGGCGCGACATTCAAACGCGATAATTCCGTTCCGCTGGAACTCGAACGTCCAGGGAGACCGATCGCACGGCCGATTTCGCTTTTAATACCGGCCCGATCCTTCGCTGAGGGTTCGGCAGGACGGTGGCAAAATCTGCCACGTCACACAAGACACCAACGATTACACCTCTCCATGGACTGCACATTGAGAGCAATACTTTCCCTGCAATTGGCAATTAGAAAAGCATCCTCTACATGCGCTGCATTTGCACTGGGTACATTACGTCGTGGACACTCTAGAGCTTTGTGTCCTAACTTATGACACTTAAAACATTTTACCTGCCATTTACCCTTTGTGATGCTTTTATTATTTTTATTGCGATTATCCTTATTACCTTCAGACATAACCTTTGGTATTAACTTTTGTTTCCGCCAAGCTGCCATTGCTTCCGACTCGCCACTAGAACGATTCTGTTTGCGAGCTTCGTCTTCTTCCAAAATCTTTATTTTCAAAGCCTCTGGTGTAGGTAATACATCTCGAGACTCTATGGCACAACGAAAATTTTCAAAATTCTGTGGAAGACTATATAATAGCATAATACATAGCTGATATTGATTGATCTCCACTCCCATTGTGGCCAGTTTATCCACTGCATCGAAAAATTTATCCATGTGCTGTCGCACATTTTCTCCTTCCTGTAATCGCTGCAGTGTTAACTGTTTCAACAAGGTGGCCTTACGTGCAGGCCCCTTAGAAGCATAAATATTTTGCAACTTAACCCATATGTCTCGCGACGCTGCGCATCCACGAACTTGCTGTAGTTCACTTGGACTTATAGATAATATAAGATCAGACTTAGCTTGTTTATCAGCTCGCAACCACGTGTCTACTGCTACCACAGAATCTCTATTGCCCTCTATTATTCTCGGCTTCGGTACGTCTCCACAAACGTATTTCCACGTGTCGTTCTTATTCATCAGAGCTTCTACTTGCATGCTCCAGGAGTCATAATTCTCCTTATTAAGTAACTCAATCCTCATCGGATGCGACATTTCCGTTCAAATAGCAACACGGAGATTAACGAACACGTATATAACCCTAAATCACACGGGCAACTTCCGCACAAACTCTGTACAATTATCTTTCTCAAAAAAACAACTGTTCACTTAATCGCCTGGGCCCATAACCTGTAGGCGCAAGAAGCTAATAATAAAGTAGTACGATAAGTACCAAACAGTTCAAATTTAATATAACAGAAGTGCGTGCACACAAGGCAAAATCCAAAGATACAAGATAAAAGCCAACCAGCATAAACAAACAAAACTAACCCGCCGTAGTTAATAACAACCAACACAACGCGTGCGCATTAACATTATGTTCAACTTACATACCCAGTGAAGGATTGAATATGTATTAATATTGCTAATCACAACATAATCAATGCTCTAAAAGATGACTGAAAGACCTCTAAAAAGACGTGTAAAAGATGCATAAAAGAAGCCTATAAGGCCCCTAAAAAGACGCCTGCAAGATCCCCGAAAGATGCTGAAAAGCTGTCTGAAAGACGTATAAAAGATGCATAAAAGACGCATCAAAGACCCTAAAAGACGTATAAAAGATGGCAAAAAGAGGTCTTAAAGCTACATCTTTCAGACGACTTTTTTAAGAAACAAAAAGACGTCTGTAAGTCGCGCAAAAGACGTATAAAAGCGGTCTGTAAGACGTAACATTTGTAATAAAGACGTGTCAAAGACCAATTAAAGACGAGTAAAAGACGAAAAAAAGTCTTTACGTACGTCTTTAAGACGTACTTACAGCTTGCGGCAGGCGACTAAAAGACGTATTTAAGACGACTTTGTGCTATCTGGGCTTGTGACGTCACACTTGCTTCGAATGCCATGAAATTACCGAATATTACAAATAACTGCACGGTAGCGTAGAAATAGGCAATTTAGGCTCTGCATGATCCTAGATGGGACTTTTAGGAAGCACAATTGACCGCTTGCGAACTGCTCATTGCGATATTGAGTCGTGAATTTGGGCCCCCGTAAACCCTTGCATTTGCGTATACGTATATGCGGATCTAGCGATGTGTGAGTGATGATGGTATTAGTGCGTCGTCCACCTTGAGGGTGTAGATCTCTCTCACACACTCGAACTCACACACCGCTAGCAATTGTATACGTACACGAGATTGCAAGTTCTAGACATTAAACGTCTCGCTAATGCACATTTGGGACCCCTACGTAGTCACAATCGCTAGATAAAAGATAAATCTACTGCGCGAGCTCGCCCAAGTGGCCTACTTTTTGCGTTTTCGAGGCGTAATTTACATTATTCGGCAGCATGATGTAGTGATGAAGCCTCTGACTTACCGTCAACATTTATTCATGCAGTGACTGCTGTCTCCACCGAGACGATCTCTCGTTGGCGCTGCTTTGCCTCTGAACCTTTCTGTAGAAACTGTACTCAGCTCCCCTACTGGACGGAGCTCAAACTAATTTCGAGGTCAAATCCAGATCTACACCCTTAACAAGGCTGCGTGGGAGCGAAAGTGGCTCTAAACCATAGACTTATAGAGATAGACCAGGGAGGGCAATCTCCAATGTATTTTTTTTTTTTTTTTATTAATAACATCTTAGGCCATTATTGGCCCATAGATACATGTTGAATTACAAAAATAAAGATACCTGTTGAAATACAAAAAAATATACAGCTTGAGTTGCCTAAATACAATAATCTCCTCCTTACATAACCTCTTACAAATTAATATCGCATTTCTTACAAAAATCATTAATTATTTTAAGCGCATTGATGTTGAGACTTTTAAGGAAATTATCTATATTATAAGGGGGAGCCCACTTTAATACTCTTAGTTTCATCATCATCTCCTCTCTCTGCTTATAGTATAATGGGCAATTCCATAATAAATGGTTAGCATCCTGAATCGGGTGCAAACATTCACAACTTGGATCATTGATATACCCAATTCTGGTAAGATTTTCTTTAGAGTTATAATGATAACTCCTGAGTCTTGTTACTCTTACTATAATTTCTCTTGGTAAATTTAACTTATAATACCATGGTTTCTTTCTTGGTTCATAGAAATTATTAAAGTAGGCTCTACCCTTCGATACAAAAATATTCTCTAGGAATCTATTCGTTCCTTTCCACATATCCTCTTTAATGGTTTTAAACGTTCCTTTCAACATATCCTTCAATATACATGTAAAGTCATATCCTATTACCTGTGAATTCTGTAGTTGTTTACCTAATTCTAAATTGCATTCTGTTTCTAAATAAACTGCCTTATAATCTATTGCCATGCACGGATACCCTTCAGTCTTATATATTAAATCTCTAACTTCTGAAATTTCTTTAAAACTTCTAGCAAACGTATCTAAGAATTTATTTTTTATATTGTATATAGGATTAAATATCCTATTCTCAAAGTTGAGAGTCTTTCCCAGATATTCAGCCCTTTCCTGTAGTGACGGGAGTCCAGATTCAGCCAGCATAACACCTAAAGGTGTACTATTCCTAAAACCCAATGCTAACCTTATTGTTGTTCTGAATTGATTCTAATTTGTTTTTTAATTTTTTACTTTCTGGGAAGTATATAAAAGTGGCATAGTCCACTCTAGACCTAATAAGGGAAGTGTATAACGTTAATAATGTTTCGGGGCCACTACCCCACCATACTCCCCTGAGAAATTTAATTACATTCATACTCCTCATACACTGGTCATGTACATTATTTATCTGTTTTTCAAAATTTAATCTATAATCTAACCAAACTCCTAAGAATTTTACACAGCCTGCATTACTCCTCTCTTCCTGACCTATTTTAATTGATATTTTCCCTGGGGTAATCTTCCTATCATTAAAAACAATGACTTCTGATTTTTTTGGTGCCATACTAAGTCCAATTTGGCTAAGTCTGTTATATATCATCTCTATAGCTTCTTCTACAAGTTTTTTGCATTCTCTATGGACACATCTCTATAATAGATAGCCATATCATCAGCGTAGAGGGAAACCTGAATTCCTCTTGGAAGACCATCACCAATATCAGCCACATATATATTATATAACAGTGGACTCAAAACTCCTCCTTGGGGAAGACCCTTAAATGTCATTCTTTTAATACTCAATCCCACAAAACTTATTGATCTCTTGTACATCCAAAGTGCCATAAAGGTCAGCATTCTAATAGGAATCCCTATACTGGCTAATTTTCCTAACAAAATATCTGTTAACACATTGTCATATGCAGAACTAATATCTAGAAATGCCGCTGTTGTATATTGCTTCTGTATCATTCCCACTTTCACATATGAGGTTAAAATAGCTAGGCTATCTGTACATGATCTCCCCTTTCTAAATCCAGATTGGAAATCAGGGAGAATCCTATTTTTCTCGCACCACCAACTCAGCCTATTATTAACCATTCTTTCGAATAGTTTGCACATACATGATGACAATGTAATGGGACGAAAACTCTTACCATCAGGTTTTTTAATCAACAATACTTGGCATTCGTTCCAGTCTTCTGGAATGACTTTACTAATATATAATTCGTTGAATATATCCAATAGCAATAATCTGCATTTATTAGACAGCATCCTAATCATATTGTATTCTGTCCCATCCAAGCCAGGTGACGACTTCAGATTTGTTTTCTCTATGGCTACATTCATCTCAAGAAAACTAAACATATCATCTAAAATGTCATTTTGCTCTACGTTAAAATTAAACACTGGGTTGACTGGTACCCATGGTGGGCTCAATTTCTGAATACAGTTTTCTATAATATCTTGTCCATTTCCTGATGTAAATGTATCCTTATTGTTAATTTTTGTCCACTTTGCCTTAAGTACTTTAATTCTATTCCATGTATATGATAGGATGTCCTAAAATTAATATTAGCAGCAAATGTCTTAAAACTATCCCTTTTCTTTTTCCGTAAAGCTCTTTTGGTAATCGCTGTTTGTTTTTTTTATATAAAATCCAGTTATTAAATGTAGTGTTACATGTCCATCGCTTAAAGGCAGCTTTTCTCAGTCTTACATGTTTGTTGCACTCCTCATCCCACCATACAACCGGATTCCTATGGGCTTTGTTATTCACTTCCTTTCTGACTGGAGTGTTATTCCCAATTGCTTGAATCATTTTCTCTGTAAAATTTTTATATTTATCTAGAGCAGGTGTATTTGAATCTAATAACGTGTCATAGAACGAATCCATTTCCTTTTGGTATCCTTCCCAATCTGTTCTTTTCGTTGATCTTCTATTGGTCTTTTTCCTGTAAATGTTCTTGTCTATATTAATTTCTAATCTTAATGGGAAATGGTCAGAACCCATAGGATCTTCCTCTTGGTAGACTTCCATCATACTTGTAAACTTTGGATCCGAAAATATAAGGTCCAAGTTACTAAAACTATTGTTTCTTATATTGATATGTGTCTTAGTATTAAAATTAATAATGTCCATTTGGTTTTTTACAACAATGTCCAGTAATTTCATTCCTGCATCATCTGACATATCACAGTTCCATGCCACATTTCTGGCATTAAAATCTCCTAAAATTATAGCTGAACCCAATTTTTTAATTTCTTCTATATATTGCTCCCAATCCTTCTTTATTAGAGTTTGCCCTGGTGCTCTATACACTGCCAATAACTGTAATTTTTGTTTTAAGTTATTTATTTCTACACCTATTGCTTCAGTGTTATCATCTTTTAATTTCACTTCTATAATTTTATATTTTAGGCTTTTTGTTATAAATATGATAACTCCACCTCCTGTTCTTCCTATTCTATCCTTCCTGACAGCACTAAAACCGTTCAATTCAAACATATAATTATATCCGCTCCTTTAGATAGATAATCTATTTCTGACCTTTTACTTTTAATACTTCTACAATTCTAAAAAATAATTTTAATAGAATGAGTCATATTGTCTTTGTGTAACTAGTTAGTTTGTTTGTTAGTTTTTGTTCTAATAAGATATATGTTTATTGTTGTTCTTGGCGTAAATTTCACTATCAGACTGGTCTATCTTTAACTCCATTTGTACATCTGTCAGCTGGCAATAGGTTGGATCCCTAGGTATATTTTCTATTAACCTACCAATCCCATCCGAATTGAATTGAATATTTGTCTCATATGTTTTTGGTCGATACCTATTATCCTCTCCTGTCTCTTTACTCTTTTCCATATTACTCTCCCTATGTTCTAATAAGAGTCCATATTTCTCCTTCGTTATTTCTTTTTCGTTATTACCGCAAATTACCTCCTTTACTTTCCTCTGGAACCCTGAAGTTTCTCCAGTAAGGTTTGTGTTTAGTAGTCTAATTTGCCCTGCTGGTTTTTTGATGGATTTTACCATCTTTGGTTTTGGATCTTCAGTTTTACTATAGGTCCTCAGGTTGCTTCTATTCCAATAATTATTATCTTGATCCCCCATTGGTGCATTACCACCAATTCTTCTTAGTTCTAAGGTCTTTTGTAAGCTAGTTTTGCTTATCTCTGGAAAGTTTTCCTTAGATAACTGGATTTTCGGGGCTAGGTTTCTCATCATTTTTGCATTGTCAGACCCGTTTCCATATTTTTCCTTAATTGCTATTTTAGCTTGGAACACACTGACATTGTTTAGTGCTCTGTATTCATTTATTTGTCTATTGAATTTATATTCTGGGCACTGTCCGTTAAAAGTGTAATGTTCCTCCTTGCAATGAATGCATTTCTTTATATTTTCCCCTTTCTCGCAAGCCTCTTGTTTGATATGGAGCTCTCCATTACAAATGCATCTAGTTTTCCCATTACATCTTCCTCTCGAATGTCCATAACTCCAACAATTGGTGCATTTCCTCACTGGTTCAATGAAGCATTGAACCTTCACACTATACAGTCCATATAATTTAATTGCCTCTGGTATGACGTCCCCTTCAAACGTCATTACGATTGACTCACTAGGAATCCACTTTCTATCAGTTTTGCTCTCCCCCATTACCCTTTTTTCTAATCTTTTTACATAGAGGATTTTAGCAGGCGATTTAGCATATAATATTATATCTTGCACATCGTAGTCCAAAGAAAAGTCCTTTATTATCCCCTTTCGTTCCAGCTTATGAATTAGAATGAAGGCTTCCATTATCCTGTTCTCGCTATCCTCATTAATTTTTTCCGTAAATCTGTTCGCTTGTTCTTTATTATAGAAGAACACTTCAGCTTTGTTAAAGCCTGATGCCTTCAAGTCGTACACACCTGAGTTCAACTTAAAAATTTCCTTAGTCATAAGAATAAGATTCTCTTTATTATTTCTTTTAATATGTTCCTTTTTAATTTGAACTAGCACAGAAGCGATCCCTCTATGACTAGCTGGGTATAATCTACAGCCCGCTTTAGTCACTTTTGTTGGTCTTCCTTCTTGCTCCATGTTGGATTCGTTTCTAACCTCCTCTTTCGTCCTCTTCATATTCCTTTTTAACTCGCTCATCCTTTCTCCTGCCTCTCTTCACTACCTTCCATTACACCAGGAGGTAAATAATAACACAACGAAAACTAATCTCACTTTGTAGAATTCAAATTGTAAATGTCTTTCCCAATTTAATAATCCTCAATCTCTGTTCCAGTCAATATTGATCTCCAATGTAGGGGAGATTACGATTTCCGTGGCCCCTCGATTTGAGGTTATATTTGGATTCTTGAGATTATTTCAAGATAAAAATGTATATACAACATGGTGTCAAATCGGCTTAGTTTAGCCGGTAAAGTAGATTTCCTGTTTTTTATAAATCTGCAAATATCTCGGAAACTATGCGAAATATACCAAAATATCAAGAGACCTTTTTTGTAGAAAATTAGATTTCCAATAATTTATGTTATATGACATTTTTCTATTAACTGCGCAGTTTCCGAGTATATTTATATTTTGGTGAATTTGCACAACTGCCTCTCTCCTGAAATAATGGTCGAGGTTTGGTTTAGTTTGGTCTGGGTTAGGTTAGGTCTAGGTTAGGTCTGGGTTAGATCTGGGTTAGGTCTCGGTTAGGTCTCGCGCTCGGCGCCGCCATTTTCTTGGCGGCGACCCGGAGCCGAGGGTCGCCGAGCTGTACGGAGAGTACAGGTCGGCGGCCGTGGCCCTCAAGCGAGCGATAGCCGCTGCCAAGGCCAGAGCTTGGGATGAGCTCCTGCTCACCCTCCGTGACGATCCGTGGGGACGCCCGTACAAGGCGGTGCTAGGGAAGCTCCGCCCCTGGGCGTCCCCGGTCGCGGAGAGGCTTGACCCGGAACTCTTGGGGCGCGTCGTTGATACCCTCTTCCCCTCCAGCGATGGGGTGGGAGGAGGGGTTGAACGCGCCCCGGTGCCGACCAGCGATTGGTCGGACGAGCTCCGGGTCACCGAGTGGGAGCTGTCTCTGGCCATCCGGGGTCACCGGGCTAGGGGCAAGAAAGCCCCTGGCCCTGATGGAGTCCCCGGTGGTATAATGGCCTTGGCTTTAGGGGTCCTCGCCCCGGCTTACAGGAGCGTCTTGAACGCTAGCCTGGGCCGGGGAACCTTCCCCACGATGTGGAAAATGGGTTGCCTGCTCCTTCTCCAAAAGAAGGTTAAACCCGCAGAGTCTCCCTCTGCATACCGGCCGGTTTGTCTGCTCGATGAGGCGGGCAAGTTATTCGAAAGGATAATTACTGCCCGCCTCCTCGAGCACCTGTCGCGCGGTGGTCCCGACCTCAGCGACAGCCAGTACGGATTCCGGAGAGGGCGCTCAACGATTGACGCGTTGGAGCGTTTGCGCCTTCTCCGGGAAAGGGCTGTCGCTCGGGGCAGGGTGTTGATTGCCGTGTCATTGGATATTTCCAATGCATTCAACACCCTGCCCTGGAAGGAGATAGAGAGGGGGATGGAACATTTCCAGTTCCCCCCCTATCTCCGGAAGGTGGTGTGGGACTACCTCCGCGGCAGGGAGGTGGTTTATACCGGCCGGTACGGTGTGACGTACACGAGGGAGATGCACCGCGGCGTTCCACAGGGGTCGGTCCTTGGACCGCTCCTGTGGAACATCGGTTATGACGCGGTGTTGCGGGTTATCCTCCCCCCTGATACGGGTGTCATCTGCTATGCGGATGACACCCTGGTTTATGCAGAGGGGGAGGATTGGGGAGGGACCAGGCACCTGGTAGAGTCCGCCCTGGACTGTGTCGTCGGGCGAATCCGGAGTATGGGGCTGACCGTGGCCGCCGATAAGACCGAGGCGATCTGGTTATACGGATCGTCTCGGTTGCGGCGGCCGCCCCGTGGTCAAGACCTCCGGATTCGCGTCGTCAATTCCACCGTCGAGATCGGGCCCCAGATGAAATATCTGGGGCTGATCATCGACGGCCGCTGGCGCTTTGAGGGTCACTTCGAACTCCTGGCCCCCCGATTAGAAGGGACAGCGGCCGCGCTTGCGCGGCTGCTGCCTAATATTGGGGGGGGCCGCAGTTGAAAGTCCGCCGCCTCTATACAGAGGTGGTGCGGTCCATTGCCCTTTATGGGGCCCCTGTGTGGCACCGCTCGCTCGAGGCCAGTCGGCCCAGCCAAGCACTCTTCGAAAGAGTGCGGCGCCGGCTGGCCCTGCGGGCCATACGGAGGTACCGCACCATCTCGGCTGAGGCGGCGGGCCTCCTCGCCGTGTCTCCACCACTCCCATTGGTGGCGGCGGAGCGGGCGACGCTATACCACGTCGCCTGTTCGCTCCGCCGCCCCCCGGGGGTGGAGCTCACGCGCGAGGAGGAGGAGGAGTTCGAGGTTTCGAAGCGTCAGGCCCGGACGGACATGTTTGCCGGGTGGCGGCGTCAGCTCGCCACCTCGGCCCGTCCAATTGTCCGGGCCCTCCTGCCCATATTCGACATATGGTGCAGGAGGCGGGGAAGATTGACCTTCCGCCTTACGCAGGTGCTCTCTGGGCATGGATGCTTCGGGGAGTACCTGCATAGGATGGGGCGGGAGCCGACGGCACAGTGTCACCACTGTGGCGAGGAGGTGGACACGGCGCGGCACACCCTTGAGGAGTGCCCTGCGTGGGCAGAGCCGCGCCGTGTCCTTAGAGCCGCAGTGGAGGGGTGGGACCTCTCGCTCGCGGCCGTGGTCGACCACATGGTCTCGAGCGAGGGGTCGTGGAAGGCGGCGGTCTCCTTCTGTGAAGATGTGATCTCGCAGAAGGAGGCCGCCGAGCGAGCCCGGGAGAGGGACCCGGGCTCGGCGAGGAGGGTCTGGGCGCGGGGGCGTCCCTCGCGCCGACGTGTGCCCCCCCCCCCCCCCCCTCCACGGAGGAGGGGGGCGGAGCCGGATGGTGAAGCGGCGCGGGGGCCGTCCCCGCGCGGTGGATCGAGCCCCCTCCGAACGGGGAGCGCGATCGACGTGGATGGCGCGGGGGGTTCGCCCCCCGCGTCCGTTCGTGCCCCCGTGGGGGGGGCGTGTGGGGGGAGGGCGCGGGGAGTGTTCCCCTCTCCGCGCCAATTGATGCCCCCTTCTTGTGGGGGGGCGGGTGTTCCCTTGGCGGTGCGGCGGGTTCTTCCGTCGCGCCGCCGTGTGCCCCCACCCCGGGGGGCGGAGGACGATGGGGGCCGGGGAGTGAGCTGACCCCGGCCCCCAGAGATGGGCTAGGCTCATCTCGGGACGGGCCGGCTGATTTGAAGCCGGCCCGCCCCGTTTAGACCACCGGGTCGATTGGGGCGCGTGGGGGGTGGGGTGGGGAGGGTCGGGGCGTGCGGGATCGCGCCTCCGGCGGCTCTTCCTTACCGGTAACGGCGTCTTCTTGCCCTAGCCTGAGGCGGGTGCCTTCGGGTCACACGGACCGGGCGGGGCACGAAGACGCCGGGGGGCCGTGGGTGGACCGCGCGGGGGCTCGGGAAGCCCGGTCGACGGCCCTAGGGATTGGGATGGGGACACCGGGCGGGTCCCTCCGCCCGGGGTCTTATAGAGTAGGTAGTGGGGGAGGCTAACCCCTCCCCCCGGGATCTCATGATAGCTGGGAAGTGTCCTGTTGAGTACTCGCGTGATCCAGGCACTTCCCCTTTTAGCTTAGGTGGGTGTGGGGTTTTAGTGGGTAGCCACTGGGGACGGGCGCGCCTTCGGCGCCCCCCTCCCCGGTGGTAGTCCCACATAACCTCGGTTCCCCCCCCGGGGGCCGAGGTATGTGTAATGCATTTCCCCACAATAAAAAAAAAAAAAAAAAAAAATTGTCTGGGTTAGGTCTGGGTTAGATCTGGGTTAGTTTATTTTATATTATTTTAATTGTGTACACATATTTATTATGAAACTATCATAGTAGTTTTTCCAGACGCCACGAGATTGCGTGTTGTATTACTTTTCTGACTGCGAAATTGTAGCGAATATTTTTTGTAAAAAATGGAATTTTAACATCATTTTAATGTATTTTATAGGAAATTTAATTTCCTCCAAAAAAGGTCTGTTTAAATTTTGCCATATTTCGCATAGTTTCCGAGATATTTGCAGGTTTATAAAAAACAGGAAATCTACTTTACCGGCTAAACCAAGCCGATTTGACACCATGTTGTATATACATTTTTATCTTGAAATAACCTCAAGAATCCAAATATAACCTCAAATCGAGGGGCCACGGAAATCGTAATCGTGCCCCAATGTATAATGTATGGACTTTAGCACCGCCATCTAGTCTACTTCCCTCAACTAAAACCTATATATTGTTACGACGGCACGAGATGAAGTTGCCTTCCCCTGTGATATTCTGAAGATATCACAGAAATCGAGAGAAGTTGCCCGTCGTATCGATATTGCAGTATCCAGACAACGAGGCTGTTGATAAGAGGAAACAAGAGAGTAGAATCTCTCGAGACGTTGAAGCGAGAGCACGCACATTCTTTGCATCTTCTTAGTTATTGTCTAAATAAAGAGTTATATTTGTTTGTAGTGTTGTGAGTTAGCTGTTGTAATGTGTTCTCCGGCAAGGCAACGCCGAAGTCTCCGCAACATTGGTGTCAGAAGTGGGATTGCGGGAGAGAACACCGCGACGGCATCCACTTCAGGAGCAGATGCGATGATGTTGCAGACGCTGTTCGAAGGCCTCCAGAGGAACATTTCAGGGCAGTTTCAAAAGCAGCAGAAGATCTCGGAACGGAGATGGGAACAGGAGTGGACCCGGTTTGAAGAAAGGGAAGCAGCAAACAGGGCCGCTCAAGCTGCAAGGGAAGCTGCCTTGGAAGGACGTTTTGGGATCCTGGAGGCTCAGTGTCAGGTGCTCTCGCAAAATCTGCACGCGTTTGTACAGCCGCGGTTAATTAACTCTATCGAAAACCGTGAACCTCAAAATTTAAATATATCTGTTCCTAACGGGTCCACGGTTCCGGTCCTTCCACACTCGCAGCAGGTACCTATGCGTGATACAGTTGGTGTGCTTCGTAGTGTTTCGGAGTTGGGATACGCTGTGAAGCCGCCTAGATTCGATGGCAAAGCTTCATGGGAAGAATATCGAATTCAGTTCGACACGATAGCTCGCGCGAATGGATGGGATGAACCGAGGAAAGCTTTGGCCTTGGTTGCATCTTTGGAGGGCCCTGCTCGAGGAGTGTTGACCTCTCTTTCTGTTGATAAGCAGAATGATTTCCAGGCGATTGTTTCGGCACTGGAGTTCCGTTATGGAATTAAAAATTTTCAAAATTTAAGTTACGTAAAATTTCAAAATTACAAACAACGGAAAGGGGAGTCGATCTCCAAGTTGGCAGCAGAAATTGAGAGGCTTGCTCAAGCTGCATTTGGTGAATGCCCTTTTGAAAGTAGAGATAAACTTGCAGCCTCTCAATTCGTAGCAGCATTGGTCAATGAGGAGACAAAGCGACTATTAAGACTCGGTGGTTTTACTTCCTTGAGGGCGACGGTTATTAGAGCCCTAGAGATTGAAGCTGTCGAGTCTATCGCTGAAAATCAATATAGAAGCAAAAATAATCGCTACAAACCTTACTATTTTCCAAAACAAAACTTTCATGGACGGAGTTATGGTAATCGAGGATACGAGAGAAGACCGGAGGATGGTGACCGAGGATACGAGAGAAGACCGGAGGAAGCTGACAGACCGAACAGGAGCTATGTGCAGAGGACGAGTTTCGTGAATCAGAATACGAGGACCGACACTGAACGGGAAGATCGACCTAGGGTGTGTTGGAATTGTCGACAGACTGGACATCTCCAGAGAGACTGCCCGAAGACACAAGCAAAGAAGAAGATGGGAAACGCAAAGAAGTCGCAGTAGAGGGGGAGACTGCGACTTCATCTTCTTCTACCCCCGTCGTGCTGAAGGCTTATTTCAAGAAAGATTGTACGGCCATCGAGGGATTCATCGATGGAGAAAAGGCTACGATAATACTGGACACGGGTTCGAGTGTGAATCTTTTGGGGACAAATAAATTCAGTCCCAGAAGTGAGCTTGGCGCGGCGGAGGGATTTGAGGAAATGAAAATTGTATCCATTTCCGGAGAAAATTTACCGATTCGGGGCAAGTATAGATGTCCCCTTAGAATCAATGAATTTGAATCAGAGGAAGATTTCTTCCTGATTGACATGGCGGAGGAGTGTATTTTAGGGAATGGATTTCTCCAGAAACACGCATGTAGGCTCGACTATTCGACAAGAAACCTACAAATAGCCGAAAGGGAGGAGGTCAGCTTCATTGGACAGGAAAAACGAAATAAGGTGGATATGGCCTTATTTGCAAAAAGGGACGAGGAGACTCCGGTAGCGCAAGAGGAGACTCCGGAAGCGGAAGAACAAGAGGAAGTTGCAATATCACCTGTGCCAACGCATTTAGAAGACCTTTTCCAGCGATGCGGCACGACCTTATCCTCGCCACGGAAAGTAGCATTTGCGGAAGTAACACGCGAGTTCCAAGATGTGTTCGCTGAAAATCCTGAACATGTTGGAAACTGTGACGTTGTCCAACATAGGATTGATACGGGAGATTGTGCACCAATCAAACAAGCACCGCGACGTCTCCCTTTTCATCGACGAGCCGAAGTTACCGAGTTGCTCGCGAAGATGGAAAGACAGGGAGTAATTGAGGAATCGAAAAGTCCATGGTCATCTCCTATCGTTCTCGTGAAGAAGAAGGATGGCAGCACAAGATTCTGTGTAGATTATCGACGGTTAAACGATGTCACAAAAAAAGATTCTTATCCGTTACCGAGAATTGAGGACACGCTGGATGCTCTAGCTGAATCGTCCTGGTTTTCGACCATAGATTTGCAAAGTGGCTATTGGCAGATTATGGTCGATGAAAGAGACCGTGAGAAGACCGCATTCTGCGTGGGAGAGGGGCTCTGGCAATTCCGAGTGATGCCTTTCGGACTTTGTAATGCCCCAGCCACGTTTGAACGTCTTATGGATACGGTTTTAAAAGGTCTTTGTGGAAAGATCTGCCTAGTATATCTGGACGACATAATCGTCTACGGGAAAAACTTCGAAGAAAACATGCACAATCTGAAGACTGTCTTCGTACGCCTGCGCCAAGCCAAATTATTAGCGAACCCGAAGAAATGCAATTTCTTCTGCAAGGAAGTGCGTTACCTGGGTCATATTGTTTCCGAACGCGGAATTAAGACTGATCCCGAAAAGATAATGGCAATCCAGAAATGGCCAATCCCCAAAAACAAAACAGAGTTAAGAAGTTTTCTCGGACTATGCACTTATTACAGGAAATTTGTCAAGGATTTTTCTTCCATCGCCAGGCCGCTACATCGCTTGACAGAAGACAAAGTTACGTTTGTATGGACGGAAGAGTGTCAGAAAGTGTTCGAGTGGCTGAAACAACGCCTCACCGAATCTCCGGTCCTAGCCTACCCTTTATTAGACGCAGATTTCATTTTGGACACAGATGCGTCGAATTTTGCTATTGGAGCGGTTCTTTCTCAAATTCAGGGTGAAGAGGAGAAAGTTATTGCATACTTTTCTAAAATGCTGGGAAAAACCGAGAGGAACTATTGCGTTACACGAAGAGAACTTTTGGCGATAATTAAGTCCATAGAACATTTTCACCACTATCTTTATGGTCGGAAATTTCTGGTAAGGACTGATCATGCTGCGTTAAGATGGCTACTGTCGTTTAGGAATCCAGAAGGACAAACAGCTCGCTGGATAGAAAGGCTGCAGCAGTACGATTTCGAAATTAAACATCGAGAAGGAAAATTACATGTCAACGCAGACAGTCTGTCGAGAAGACCGTGCGAAGTTTCGCAATGTAAATATTGCCTTCGCCTTGAGGAGAGGGAGGCACGCGAGGGGGTGTGCAGTCGGGGAGAACGCGTGTTGAGGACGGTCTGCGAAGATGCAGGTTCGGAATGGAAGAAAGCGCAAGAGGATGATGAAGAAATAAATTTCATTTTACAAAGGAGAATCGAACGGAATAAACCGAACTGGCAGGAAGTTTCATGTTTTTCGCCCGTAATGAAATTTTACTGGAAAATCTGGGATTCTCTTGAAGTGAGAAAAGGCTTACTTTTCCGTAGGTGGGAATCTTCGGACGGAAAAGAAGCAGTATTATTACTAATTGTCCCTAGAAGTAAAACCGAAGAAGCGTTGCGGGAATGTCATAATGCTCCATGGGGAGGACACTTCGGAATTCGCAAAACACTTGCCAAGGTTCGACAAAGGTTTTTCTGGCCTGATCATCGTCGAGATGTTGAAGAATGGTGCCGTCGTTGCGATAGCTGTGTGGCGAAGAAAGGCCCAAGGGAGAGAGGAAGAGGCACCCTAAAAGTTTACAATGTCGGAGCCCCTTTTGAAAGAATTGCACTCGACATTGTGGGCCCTTTACCAAAATCTACGACCGGAAACAAATATGCCCTTGTTGTCGTAGATTATTTCTCAAAGTGGCCGGAAGTGGTTCCACTTCCGAATCAAAAAGCAACGACCATAGCGAAGAGCCTTTTAACAGAAGTAATAAGTCGTCATGGTGTACCACTGGAACTACATTCAGATCAAGGTCGGAATTTCGAGTCGAATGTCTTCAAAGAGTTGATGAGGATGCTTGGAATTAAGAAGACAAGGACGACACCCCTACATCCTCAATCGGATGGTCTCGTTGAAAGGATGATTCGTACACTGTTGCAGTATTTAACACAGTTTGTTTCAGAACATCAAAAAGACTGGGACGAATGGATACCGACGTTCCTATTAGCATATCGGACGTCTCAACATGAAGTAACGCGAAATACCCCAGCAATGGTTCTCATGGGACGAGATTTACGACTTCCTTTGGATCTGCTGAGAGGAAGTGCCTATACTTTTGAGAAGGAGGAGAGGACTTACGTTGAAGAAACGAGAGCTAAAATCTTGAAAATCCATGATTTCGTGCGCCAACGGATGAAGATTGGCAGTGACAAAATGAAGTCTTGGTACGATGTCCACGCAAATCAAGTTTCGTTCAATCCAGGTGACAAGGTTTGGTTGTTTAACCCGCGGCGTAAGAGAGGCAGGTGTCCGAAACTTCAGTCCGACTGGGAAGGACCGTATATTGTCAAGGATCGATTAAATGAATTAATTTATCGAATACTTCGCTCTCCTAAGGCAAAACCGAAAGTTGTTCACGTGAATAGGCTTGCACGTTACAACGCTTGAACGTATGACGCGAAAGAAGAAAATTTGGATACTTCAACGTCCTGCTCAGGGTTTTTGGGTGGTTTTCCCCTGAGACAGAGGACAAATGTCGGGACGTTTACTGTCTGAAAAAGGCCACCGAGGTAAATCATATATGTTTTCGATTACCCATTTTTCAGACAGAGATTGACACGTCAAGGAGCTGTCATTCTGACGTGGGAAGGTTAGCAACTACGTACTGAAGATACTAGCTAATCAGAGGCATGACGGTTGAAACGTCTACAGAGGTGAATCCAGTCGCGGTCGGGACGCCCGCTTTCTTCGAAGGGGGGAGTAGTGTTACGACGGCACGAGATGAAGTTGCCTTCCCCTGTGATATTCTGAAGATATCACAGAAATCGAGAGAAGTTGCCCGTCGTATCGATATTGCAGTATCCAGACAACGAGGCTGTTGATAAGAGGAAACAAGAGAGTAGAATCTCTCGAGACGTTGAAGCGAGAGCACGCACATTCTTTGCATCTTCTTAGTTATTGTCTAAATAAAGAGTTATATTTGTTTGTAGTGTTGTGAGTTAGCTGTTGTAATGTGTTCTCCGGCAAGGCAACGCCGAAGTCTCCGCAACAATATATATATATATATATATATATATATATATATATATATATATGTTGATATTGATATATATATACCCGGATAGCAAAAAATCCAAGTTTGGACGAGATTCTATGTTCGCAGTCGTCGCTATTTCAGACGGCCAATGGACCAGGAATTGGACCTGGGCTGAGAGAAGGCACAATGACAGCCAGTGGCCGCCGAATTTTCCTTTGTCCTCTAGACTCTCCCTAGAATACCCTACAAATCTGGCCGAAACTTGGGTTTGCGGGAATACATTTGACGTCCTTATACGAGCATATTTTGGGCTGGGTGTGGGCTCAATCTAAAGAGGAAGGTTCAGCGCATAGCGCTCTGCTTATGATAGCAGTCAAAAAACTCTTTTTGTAACAGAAAAATACATTGGGATTCTGCGGGTGATTTCTCGACTTTTTTCCCTACTTTGGACACTCATATTATTAGATATCCACATAATCTCGTTACGTCATGACCAGAACGCGCTGCGCTGAACTTTCCTCTTTAGATTGAGCCTTTATACAGCTTAAAATATGCTCGTATGAGGACGTCAAATGTAAGCCCGCAATCCCAAGTTTCGGCCAGATTTCTAGGGTATTCTAGGGAGAGTCTCGAGGTGGCCGTTCCCCCTTAAACTTAAAAGAGGATATAATGTTTTTAACAATAGTTTATGTTAACAATATTTTATTTCAATTTAATATGAATACATAATAATAATACAATAATACATAATAATAATGCAATAATACATTATAATAATACAATAATAATACACAGTAATAGTAATATAAATGCTTTAATTTTAGCCTTTCGGCCATAAAAAGGGACTCGGTTTACATTTCGTACAAAACCTCACATCCTTCCTTACATCCATGCACCCACTCATAAACTTTGCTTTCACTAATCACATAAAGTTGCTTCATTTTCCTAATAATAATACAGGGTGTCCCAAAACGTCTGCGTAAGCGGGAAATGGGAGGTTCCTTGGGTCATTTGAAGCGACATTTTCCTTAGCAAAAATGGCGTCCGCGGCTTTGTTTAGGAGTTATTAACGAAAAACACGGACCAACCAGAGCGCGCCTAGTCGCTCGGTGGCACGGTCAGCGCGGCGAGCCGAGGGGAGGAGAGTGTTGTCGGTACGCTGCGATGTAACAACGAACAGTTTCTCGATTATGTCCCGATTTCGATGAGCTTTGGATATGTTGTAAAGACCACGATTCTGAACAACATTTCCCTTTAGACTTTTTGCCTCGCGTCTTTAGTTTACGAGATATTTGTAAAACCAGTACCGAAAGCTAAGGGATGTACGGTCAGGTCAACGAACTGTACAGCTGATGGTAGATAGCAGGAATACGACAATCACATGTTTCGGTTTTCCTGCAGATTTGTACGCAGAGTCGATGAGTTACTGTTCGAAAAGGTCGTCCGTCTTTTTTTTAGAAAGTTTCTTAAGGGAGGCATAGGACAATAGGGACCCTAAAACGCCACGCCGACCTAACATTTCTACCTCTTGCTGGCTGAAAGGACGGACGACCTTTTCGAACAGTAACCCATCGACTCTGCGTACAAATCTGCAGGAAAACCGAAACATGTGATTGTCGTATACCTGCTATCTACCATCAGCTGTATAGTTCGTTGACCTGACCGTACAACCCTTAGCTTTCGGTACTGTCGTACACCTGAAGACATCTGTGCAGTTCGTCACCGAATGACCCAGTGACAGTGACACACATTACGAAGCATTTTCAATTACAAGTTTTTACAAATATCTCGTAAACTAAAGACGCGAGGCAAAAAGTCTAAAGGGAAATGTTGTTCAGAATCGTGGTCTTTACAACATATCCAAAGCTCATCGAAATCGGAGATAATCGAGAAACTGTTGTCTGTTACATCGCGGCGTACCGACAACACTCTCCTCCCTCCGGCTCGCCGCGCTGACCGTGCCACGACCGTGAACCGCCCATTTCCGGGAGCAGAAGGAATTTTGAGACACCCTGTATATATATTGCATAGAAGACTAGGTAGAATAATACGTATGTCACATAATAGAAACTAGTGCACAGTAAAATTAGTGTATATCATGAGAAACTTTGAGTTTATCTACTAATGGTAAAAAATGTAGCTTCTGTGATTAGAAAGTTATTGTTTACTTTCTAAACAAGTAATTATAAAAACCCTTCACAAAACATAAAATGAAGTAAAGACAGAACTGTTCAGAGTTGAGTTTACTAAGATCCCATTTTTTATTGTTATAGAATCTTTAACTATTTACATATTATAATTTTTCAAGTATATTTGAATTCTACGCAGCACTGCTTACTTAATCTTCCCTTTACTTATTTCATACATTGAAACGGATAAATTCCGGAGCAGTGATGGGAATTTAAAATACATGAATTAAAGCTCAACCGTAGGGTTTACTTTTCACTGTATATTATGTAGATGAAATGTGTTCACGACGCCTTCGATCTCGTGCGAACACTCTAAATATTTATTTGTTGGCCGGTCCGATTGAGGAAAGAAGTGATAAACTGACAAATTAGGGATGATTACTACACAAACCACTTATTTATTAATCGACAATTGGAGCTCGGGCTCCTAATCCGTACAAAAACTGATTAAATTCCGTTCTCGCTCGTTACTTCGCTACGTGTGTTCGGTACACTCTCCAAAACGGTTCTGTCTCGCTCACCGGTTACGGTGACCGCGTAACGCTCGAATTACATGTTTGGTTTTCTCTCTCGTCAACGGTAATCGCTCTTGGTGTTTAAATTTGGTTGGTCGTTTAAAATACTTTTGACGACGAGGTCGAGTATAACGGCGCAGTCGGAACAAAATGAATAAGAAAAGTGATTATGTGTCTATAAAAAACAAGTACATCTGATTGGGGAAATTCAATCTCCGTTTACATTTATCACTCTAAAAGCTGCTGTGACATTACACGGTGATTAACAGTTTTAAAACAAATTGTAAAAAGCACGATCATATACGTAACGTATAAAATTAAGTTATTAATGCTTTTTATCTGAGAATATAATACTTTTCACGATTACAAGTTACATGTTACTCACCGTTAAAACATCTGCTCGCAATAATCAGGATCTGACCAAGTTCAAATGAAAATAGTTCAGCTAATAGTTCTGGTTCGTACACCACATGTAAAAGATAAATTTGAAAAATCACAAAGTATCGTATTCATTCCATACAAAAATGATTATATTTTATAGGCAGACTATACTTAAGTAAATTATCATTTTTACACAGAATTATTCAGGAGCCGTGAAAGCAATTCTACACATTTGTATAATTTTGCAGTACTTCACTCTTCGTTGTCACTATTTTAATTCACAATCAGATTAATTTCAAAAATTTAATTATGCATGCATTTCGTTGGATGTATTATATTTACATTTAATTATTGTACTCTTCTTTCATAAACTTTATATTTCAATACAGACATTATCGAAAAAATATTACGAGTATAATCATTATATCCTAACCTTTATTTTAGACTCTAAAAACTATTCATTTTAACACTTCAAATATTAATTAGTTTCGGTACATTTTACAGATCCATCATCATACTAAACATGGATTTGACACTTCACATCAAACGCACATAACCCGAAATTAATCACGACTTGGCCGCAGTTTCATCACTGTCCAAAATTACTGTACGCAATTCTATTCGTGCGTGAATCGCTTGTGTGCAATTTTATCTGTCCGCAATAAATATGTGTCCAATTCTATTTGTGCGCAATTGAGATATGTCCGATTTTTCGTGTGCGCAATTGAAATGTGTCCGATTCTTCGTGTGCGCAATTGAGAAGTGTCCGATCCTACTTGTGCCCAATCATACTGTGTCCAAAAGATATGTGCGCAATGTGTTCGTGGGCAATCGTATTGTGCGCAACTGAAGGCCTCTCTTTTAGGACAGGTGCAGTCGACGCTTATTTCAGAATATCTCAACTTTAGACTCTAAAGAGAATATTCAACAATTTCATGGACCCCAAGTAATAAATCGTTCAAATCTGACAGCCGTTTGTAGTTATTGGGATGTTTCACACCCCATGTGTAGCGTATGAAATTTGTATACAGTGTTAATCAAGTTGCAAAGTATTGTAGTCGGCGAAATGGCATTATTGGTTCCCCCCCAATCAGCACACGTCGTCTCAAAGATGTCTGTTTCACGTCGTTTTCCTGTCTGAACGTCTTATGTCCCAAAGATACGTCTTTTAGTCGCCAAAAAGATATCTTTATGGAGACATCGTTTTCACGGCAGAGGGTGAACGTCTTTTAGCTGTCTCATTTCAGTCGTAAAAACAACGTCTCCATAAAAGATATCTTTTTGGCGACTGAGAGACGTTTTTCGGAGACGTTGTTTTTGCGGCTGAAGGTAAGTGTCTTTTAGCCGTTCCATTTCAGTCGTAAAATCAACGTCTCCATAATGGATATCTTTTTGGCGACTGAGAGACGTTTTTCCGGAGACGTTGTTTTTGCGGCTGAAGGTAGCTGTCTTTTAGTACAATGGCTAAAATATACTGATTTTTAATTTTGCTATTTCTTGGAATGATAAAAAAATTAATTTTCAAAACATTATATATTTATATGATTGAATTTTGAATTGAATTTGAAGGTGAACCGGGCACTCAGTCCTATGGGACCATTGTACCCGGGCCCGGTGAAAGTTGGGCTACCGACTCAAATAAGGCGCTCGAGCAGGGCGGCCTTTCTGGCAAAATCCAGGAGTGCATCTACCCCGTTGGCCTTAAGACAAAGGACACCTTGGTTAGAGAGCCCTAAGAGTTTGTTTCTTAGGGCCTCAGTACCTTTGCAGTGCCATAGTACGTGGAGAGGTGTTTCATCCTCCTCCCCGCATTTTGGGCAGTTGGAGTCCATCTGGATACCACGCCTGGCCAAGTGCTTACCGGTGTACCAGTGGCCCGTGGTGATACCCACGAGCCGCCGCACCTTTAGACGGTCCATGTGACACAGCTTGTTGGCGAGGTCTTTACTAGGCCCTTCCACCAGAGCTTTCGTGTGTCGCATGCCTGGTTCGGAATTCCATAAGTGGGCAAGTTGGTTTCTCGCCCATTCTTTGTTCCAGTTTTTAATTACACTGGGTGCCAGTTTTAGAGGTCTGTAGATAGCTGCGTTCTGGCAACGGGTGCCTTCACGCGCTAATCTATTGGCCTCCTCATTTCCTTTGATTCCAGAGTGACCTGGAACCCATAGAAGGCTAACATGATTGCAATCAGCTAATTCTGTTATGGTTGCAACACAGTCACGGACTAATTTAGATCTGGTCATAACTTTGCCCAATGATCTAATTGCCGCACGGCTGTCGCTGCATATATATATGTGTTTATTCTTGTAGCCTTTGCTGAAGTTGAGTTCAGCGCAGGCCAAGATAGCACATAATCGCCTCCTTCTGCGAGGACGTTATCTCGCAGAAGGAGGCGGCGGAGAGGGGGCGCGAGGCCGACCCCCTCTCTGCAAGGAGATTGGCCTCTAGGCGTCGTCCCCCTAGAGGCCGGCGGCCCCCGGTGATGGGTCGTAGGCGTGATGGCGGTGGTGGGACTAGTTAGTTGTTCAACTCCCACCACCGCCATTGGGGGACTTTGGAGTCCCCCAGGGGTTGGCCGGCTGGCGGGTGGGCTGGGTGCCTGTTTGCACCCTGCCTGCCCGCTCGGCCGGCCTCACCCACATTAGGGGTGTACTGGGGGGTGGGATTGGGTTGGGGTTCGTGGGGGGGGGGAGCGCTTGCTCCTCTCCCCCTTCTTCTTCTTCTTTCTTCCTTCTTTCTTAGCGCGTGCGGAGATCTCCTCCCTCGGCCGGGCGGGGCCCCTTCGGGCCCGCCCCTCCGAGCGAGGAAGGGGTTCTCCGGGGGTCGCGGGCGGCCAGAGCTGGGGCTCTGGTCGTCCAGCCGAGCGACCCTTGGGATGGGGGACGCTGTGTGGGTGGCCCGCACGGCGTCCTACTAGGGGTTTAGGTTTGTTGGGGGGAGCTTCTCTCCCCCCCGGGATAGGGCTCATTGCCAAGAGGTGGGGGTGGTCGGTGGCATTCGTTCACGAGATCCCGACCACCCCCAATTAGCTCAGGGAGGCCACCGTGGGGTCGTTAGTGGGTATGCCCCGATCCGACGTCTGCCGGGTCGGGGAGAGTCCCACATAACCTCGCTTCCCCCCCAGGGGGGCGGGGTATGCGTAATGCATTTTCCCCACGTTAAAAAAAAGGCCAAGATAGCACATACTTCAGCTTGAAAGACCGAAGCGTGTTGCCCAAGAGCTAGAGATAAGCTAGTCCTTGGGCTGACACCGCAGACAACTGCTCCTGCTCCGGTTCTATTCTTTGCGCCGTCTGTAAACCAGACGAGGCCTTGCGGAGAGAAAAGCTCTCCAGCATTAGACTCCCAATCACACCTAGTAGGGAGGCGAGTTTCGTGTTTAACCATGAAGTTATAATGCGGCTCACATCTATCCCCACCACGCAGCATCATCCATTGAAGGCCCTGTGTGTCCAGTAGGGTGTCCAAGACCTTGCGTACCCTAGCCACAAAGGGGAGGGCCTCCGTTTCTTCACAGAAGCTTCTCCAGGCCGCTCTTTTAGAGGATTTTATGAGGCTTTTGAAGTCCCTCTGGGATTCCCTGTAGGTACACCAGGCGTCCTCAGAATTGATCTTCATGGCCCTATTGAACAGCTTTCTAGTTCTCAACCTGGACTTATTGAGCTCATTGCTCCACCAAGGGACCTTTTTGCTGTTTTTCCTTGACTTGGCCGGGCAGGTGAGTTCATACGATTGGGTGACGGCCGATTGAATGTCGGCAACAGAGCACTCCGTCTCGTTGGTCGTCCTCGGGCGCACGAACAGCCCCCCCCAGCCTGGTGGCTAGCTCCTCTTTATAGAGGCACCAGTCACAGGCCCTGGGGTTCCTGTAGGGGCCCGTCGGAACGGCGCATGCCTCGCCCTTCAGCCTAAAAGAAATAAGTCTATGGTCCGAGAGGGTAATCTCGTTGGAAACTCGCCAATTTTTAATTGTTTGAGACACCTTAGACACCCACACTCTCCAGAGGTTGGTGCGGAGGCCCGGATTTTGCTTGGCCAGCCTTAGAAGCAGGACCTCACTCTTTGTGGTGGGGCCTGGAATAAAGGTGCTGACCTTTTTAGGCCTCCGGAGGCACCCTTTCCTTAAGGGTCAGGGATGCGCCCTCCCAGGGCCTAATTTTAGCGAGTGTGGTTGACAGCCACACTTTTGAGTCAGGGTTCGTGCAGGTTATCCAAATGATGCCCTGCACCGCCCTGCACTCGTCGAAGAGGGGGATCTCCGCCCCCAGGGCCCGGATGACACATTCACCCTGCTCAGGTGATAGCAGTTCCTCAGGGTAGCCGGCCAGCGTAATCGCTACCCTTCTACCCGAGGCCACTGCCTCACTGAAGCTAGAGGGGCCTGGTAGGAGGCCCCCTTTTTTCTTAAGAGGCTGCTCGGGGGTGTCGCCTGCGGGTTGTCGGTTCCTCTTAAGGCCCCGACGCACCCCCGCGTCCGCACCTGAAGCAGTCTCGATAACCTTGGATGGGCCAGGTATTTGGTCCCCCATAGCCAATTTGGCTCTGCGTGCCCTTTTCCTGGCCGCACCGCTGGTCCTTGACTTTGGGGCGGTCACATCAGCGGGCGGGAGCTGCCCGGTACCAGGACCGATATCTGCCCCCGCGTCCGCAGTGGACGCCACGTCGGCACTGTCGACAGCGGGCCTGGCTTCGTGCGGCTCTACTGTCGTAGATGCCTCCTCAGTCAGGCGCACAACTGTGACGTCCAAGTCGGTTGGCGACGTCCCCTCCTCAGAGGGTGTCGTCGATTCTCCGATCTCGTTATTAATATAGAGGTTATTTATAATATCATCGATTTCCATATAAATCCCACGAGAGGTCTAGGAATTAAAAGGTCCGCCCCCACAGAGCCTGACATGTGGGGGTAAGGCTAGAGAACCACGGGGGGTCGCCCGGTACCCCGTGGGCATCGTTTATAACACCATGTAACCCCTGGTGCCATTCAGCCCTCGGCACGATAGCTCCCACCTTGGCTTGGGTGAGTTGGTCCGCGGCAAGGCTTTCGGTCACCCACTTACGGTTTTTAGGCCGCTGGGGATCCCTATAGCACCTACTAACCTGGGCTGTCGCCCGGTCGTCCCTCCGCAGACCTGGTTCTGCTGAAAGCAAAACAGTCAAACGTATTTCATTCTGTCCTTCTCTATGTTCGGCTCTCTATTGAAGTGTCGTTCGGCGCGGTCGGCGCGATATCTAGACGCAGTCATAAATCAAACCACCAAATGAAATTTTTCATACGAGTCCGCAAAGAAGTGAGACATTTTATGTCTTTACTTTGCTCCCCCCCACCCCCTCCCGCTCCCGCTTTTCTTCCTTTGCTGTCCTATATGATTTGGTCAAGTGTATAAGTCAATTGAGAACATACGTCTTACGTCATACGTCTTACGTCATGTGGAAAGATTTATTTAAAACAAAAATAACCTATCAAAAATATATTTACAACTGATCCTATCTACAGAGGTGGAAAATGAGCCGAAATCACAAGAGGCTTGTAGGATCGGTTAAGATCAAAACGGTGTGAAGCTATGGGTCAATAGTCGCGCCAAAAGAATTAAAATGGAATCATACAGGATGCTTATGATTTTTGCTCAACAATTGATAAAGAAATAGAGTTTGAACGTATTGGTAATAATTCGAAGGGGTTTATTAATATTGGAGTAATGAACAAACAAAAGTGAGAAACAAAAGACATGACTGCTATTGTTATACAATTGTTAACAATTATCATTAGAAGTAATACTCAATAGTGGTCGGTGATGACTGAAATAAGATACGTAAGCAAGCGTTTGTACATTGGCTACGTTTCTCGTGAAGACGCCGTCAACACACGTCATATTTCGTGTCGTGGAAACGTCCACGGAGTTATTCAGCGTACAGCCGAATGTTTCTGACATAAACTAGCGGAAGCGTACACCATCATCTGAACGAAAGTCGATGTTGAAATCTCCACACAAGACGATGGGTAGGTCGTACAATTTCAAGCGCTCCACGAACAGAAACATACCTTTCAGTTTTATCGAGTACGGTAGTAGATATCGTTCAAGGAATTCCATCTTGTCTCTCAACGTTGTCCCATTCGACATGTAAATAGATACTAGCAACACTCGCTGGCCATCAACGGTGGTTTTCACCTTACACAGGTCACCAATGTCTTCACTGCAGACGTCTATTTCCTCGAGTCCTGTTTTCTCTTTGTTTATCAGGATCAAAGGACGGAATTCTGTCAGGAGTGAGTTGGAATCCGCTTCACGTTCAAAAATCGCCACACCACCAGCCATGTTGCCGTTGTCGCGTTTACACCGGGATATCATTTTGTAGGACTCGAGTTTGAAATTATCACACTCGGTGTTGGATAGCCACGTTTCAGATAGAGAGAGTAATCCACAGGACGGTATGACGAAGTCTGACGTTATATCAGGCTCATGTGCACGCAACGACTGAACACTCAAAGTGCACAAATTTAGAGTATCGATTGTATTAGAACGAGCACGCTGGATAAATTCGCGACAGCCTTCAGCATGTGTGTGTAATTTATGACGAGTGAGTCGTTCAAATTCGGTCCGAATTTCTTTTAATTCTTTTTTTTGCCTATGATAAAATCGGTGATCCCCACTCCTATTCGTTAGGAACAAACCTTCATATATGGAACAGCGGGACAGAGCGACATAAACGAGCTGTTGATCGTGTGTTTTTGAGTACTCGTACACGACAGCTGGGTACGTGCTGCCTTGCGATTTATGAATTGATATTGCGCAAGCGGGTGTGAGGGGAAATGTCGTTCGTTTACAAGATACAATCTTACTAGACAGTGTTATAGTTGATGAACGTAATCCGATCGGTGACCAATGTTTATCGATGCAAGGATACGCGACATAATGTCCGGCTGCTTTCGACCTAAGTATTTTTCCAATTCTAATGTCGTCAAAATGCAACCACAATCGCACGATCTTGTTTGTTTCACTTGATCGTTCGACGTATTTGAGTAAACCGATTGCACCATTTACCAATCCATCCCCTACGTCGATATTAACGCGAATCATGTATGGCTTATTGATTAGCAACTCAATTTTATATGGTAATCCTCCTGTTTCATCCATCTTCATCTTGTGTACCTTCGTACGTGCTGATGCGAGTTGATCTTTCGTTTTTGCACCAGCGTACTCATCATGAGCAATATGAGTTTCATAAATTAAACCGGCGAAGATGCTCGCGTGATACTCGTCAATCTCTTTGTTCGTGTGAAACAATCGAATTGCAGCCGAATGGGTTTGATCGACAGACGCTCGATCGACGAAACGGCTTTCCAGGTATTCGCATTCTTCGGCCGTCAGTTCGTCACCGTTACCGATTTTTGTAAGCACAGACGAGAACATAATGTTCGACTGACGCATGACTTGTTCGAGCGGATAGTACTCGAGCGTTTGCCATACTGTATCGGCCGCAAAATGCAGTGTTGTTCGTTTGTAGATCGGTGTCTGACGAACGGCTGGTAGCTGACGAAGGTCTCCGCAGAAAACCATATCCTTATTGCCGAATGGTTCTTGGTATTGATGAAAGATTTGCTTCATACGCGAATCGATTTGGGCGAGCAATTTTGCTCCGATCATGCTGCATTCGTCGATAAACACTGCCCATATGTCAGTGAAGGCTGCGCGGAACTGATTGAGCGTTTCGGTATTTAATCCGCCCGCGTATGAATTATTAGAAACTGAGCGAAATTTCGTGCCCCCTTGAACCCCGCAAACACTAGTCTGGCTATTGAATGCACAGGGATGGAACACCGCCCGGCGGAATTTTCCGCCCAAAAGCGGCGCCGACCAGTTGTGCCCAAACTGTAGGAGATAATGAAATTTTGCAGGGAACCAAAAATGTCTTTTTTATTTTTGCATGTAACGATGAAAAATGTCAATGTCAATGTTAATCTGAATTTGAATTTGAATTTTAATTGGCATTTGAATTTAAAACTTGAATGTGAATGTGAATGTGAATGTGAATGTGAATGTGAATGTGAATGTTAATGTGAATGTGAATGGGAATGTCAATGTCAATGTCAATGTCAATGTGAATGTCAATGTGAATGTAAATGTCAATGTCAATGTCAATGCGAATGTCAATGTGAATGTCAATGTGAATGTCAATGTCAATGTCAATGTGAATGTCAATGTGAATGTCAATTTGAATGTCAATGTCAATGTCAATGTTAATCTGAATTTGAATTTGAATTTGAATCTGAATCTGAACGTGAATGTGAATGTGAATGTTAATGTGAATGTGAATGACAATGTGAATGTCAATGCGAATGTCAATGTGAATGTCAATGTGAATGTCAATGAGAATTTCAATGTGAATGTCAATGTCAATGTCAATGTGAATGTGAATGTCAATGTCAATGTCAATGTGAATGTGAATGTCAATTTGAATGTCAATGTCAATGTTAATCTGAATTTGAATTTGAATTTTAATTTGCATTTGAATTTAAAACTTGAATGTGAATGTGAATGTGAATGTGAATGTGAATGTTAATGTGAATGTGAATGTGAATGGGAATGTCAATGTCAATGTCAATGTCAATGTGAATGTGATTGTGAATGTGAATGTGAATGTGAATGTGAATGTGAATGTTAATGGGAATGTGAATTCTCTCTCTCCGCACTCTCTCTCTCTCTCCGCATTCTCTCTCTCAGTCCCTCTCTCTCTCTCTCTCTCTCTGACTCTCTCTCTTCCTCTCTCTCTCTCTTGCTCTGACACTCTCTCTCTATCTCTGTCTTTGTCTGTGGAAGGTTCTAGAGCAATCCGCATTCGAAAAAGTCCATTCGATCAAAAGTTATAAACAGCAACGTGCCCTTTCTCTCTCTCTCTCTCTCTCTCTCTCTCTCTCTCTCTCTCTCTCTCTCTCTCTCTCTCTCTCTCTCTCTCTCTCTCTCTCTCTCTCACTCTCTCCCTCGCTCTGACTCTCACTCTCTCTCTGTCTCTCTCTCTCTGGAAGGTTTTAGATCAAACCGCATTCGAAATTTTCGTGACACTTTTTCGTGACACTTTTCGGTAACGCTTTTCGGTAACGCTTTTTTCTGCTATGTGCCAAAGTAAAGACATAAAATGTCAAAACCGGCCTACGTGGTCCAGGTCCTGGGTCGCCCAGGCTGACTCTCCTATCCGCCACCTGGAAACGCGCTCGGTTCGCACTCAACCCTCCTGGGGGCCTCGCGCGCAGGACCCGAGGCATACACCCTTTCATTCACCCATTCGTGCGCCAGATACACTCACACATTCATATTGCCAAGACACGGTGGGCCCTCCAGGCCAAGATATTTATATGATAATATTTATATTTAAAATGAATCTTTATTTAATATTATAAAAAGAATATTTTTTTCCTAATATACAGATAATATCTATTTCATATTATGAAAAAAATATTTTTTTCTCGTTATAAAATGAATCTTTATTTAAAATTAGAAATAGAATATTTTTTTTTTAAATATGCAGGAAATACTTTATGTTTATCATGGAAAAATATTTGTTCCAGAATATGGAAGACATACAACTTTCATATTACAAATGAAATATTGGTTTCAAATATAAAATTAATCTTTATTCAATACCGGAAGTAAAATGTTTACTTTTAATTTACTTTGAATTCGTGCGTGTCATTTAATTTTTTAATAGAAGTTTACCTCTTGTAATTATATGATTTCATATGATTTGAACTTTTATAAGAATAAAAAGTAATAAACGTAACAATAGGTTCGCATGGCTCAGCGAGGAAGCACATCATCAAGTAAACGATAATCCCGAGTTCGAATCCCGCCAACTGCATAAAAATTTCTGAATTGTAATAAGGTCCTTTCGAAGACAAATTGGAATATTTCCTCAAGCAGTGCATAGAAAAGTATATGTATATGGATAGTTTCTAATTTTTGTTATAACTTTTTTTTAAAAGATGCCCAAAAAGACGTCTTTACAAGGTAACTTTCAGACGTCTTTGAAAGATGTCTAAAAGCTGTCTTTGGACGCCCAACAGAGTCGTGAAAGATGTCTGAAAGATGCCTTTGGACGCCTGTGCGGTGTAAAAAATACGTCTTTACAATGCCTGAAAAACGACCAACAGTCATTCTGAAGACGACTTTAAGACGGACAAATTTGTAACAAACGACCTTCCGGAGCCCTTCCAGAGACGGTCCGGAGACATTCGCCGACGTCTTTCGGACATCTGAATGTCTTGCGGCAGACATCTTTCAGCTATCTTTGAGCTGTCTCTGTGCTGATTGGGCCTAAAATGTACATTTTATTATTTTCCTCTGTGTCCGAAATAATTTTTGATATCATATACATATATTTTTATAACAGTTCTAAGAATCCAATATTTGCAATTTTCGAGGATCCGCGAATTAAAGTTAACGAAATTTCGAAGAGGAAGATATTTTTCAAATTTTTTTTCACGCTTGAATCGGTGGTTTTTGATGTTGTAGAGGAGATATACCGATAGTTTACCTAAGGAGCCGTGGAGCCTCTAACCCGAAACTTTTTTTTGTGCCATGCACAGCAGGGAACTGTCAACGCGCTCTCGAAAGGTTCAAGATATATGGCCCGAAATACAGGGGTCGAAACTTGCCAAGGGAACTGCAAGACGTAAGACATGTATGAATATAAGATACAAAACCAGGGTAACCAAGATTTTTGTCTAGCAGACAAAACTTGAGTATAAATATACCTTTATGGAACATCGCGTCGTCAAACAAATTTTGCCGTTCTCTTACGGCCTCTAGGATATATTGTCGTCGGAGTAACAAACAGAAAGCCACCAACGCGCGACGGCATCTCATCAGTGTAGAAGACTACTGAGGAGATTCTTGTCGGTGAAAAGGTGAATCATCACGGAACCATATCGGTTATCATTATGTATTGTGACGTGGCAAGTTTTGCCGACATCCCTCGACCCCGAAAAAGAGAGGCCGGGCCGCCCTCTGGCAGTGCCGATGCGAACGGCCGTTTGCGAACGCTCTCCCTGGGCATGCCGATTTGCATGGGGCGAGTAATCACGCGTTTTGAGCGTCGCGCCACATGGGCGACGCGAACATTTCAGGACTGAAACCGGGCTCCTGGGGAGCCCGGCCCCTATTTCTCTCCGTACGGGACAATATCGGAATTGGCTCCAGAAGGAAATTCGTGCCGAGACTCCAGAGGAAGGACCGAGCCCGGGTCAACGAACCCGGAGGCATCGACGGGGGAACGTGGACACGAGACGAGCATCTTCTCGACCCCGTCGCTGCCTCGTCCGGCAAGAAGGTGTCCACGACCAGAGCGGCCAGGACCCGCCTCTACACGAGCCGTCGCCGCCACCACCTGAAAAGCGGCGAACGAGCTAACGATTTTCCGCGAGCCAGGGAGCCCGCGCCGCAGGATGCGATCCTGCGAAGCGATACCGCGCGATAGGCCCGCGAGTCTTGAACGGGAGAAATAGGATAGGGAGTAGGGGGACGCCTCGCTTCCGCGGTACCGAGCCTGCCGAAAGTAGGGCACTGGGTCGTTGGCCATTATTGATAACAGTTGTCCGAGATTACTGAAAGTACTTTTCGCGCGTGCCGAACAAGAGGGACGAGAGAGACGAAACGCCGATCACCTGCCGTCGTCCTCGTGGCCGTGGTAAGCGCCGGTCAGGCTTCACTAATTAATTTCGTGATCCAGTGAACTTTTCGTGTTGGCTCGGTATCGTTTTCGCGAGGTCCTTGTTCGCGTCGCGTAACGACGAACCGTCTCCTTGCCGCGTGTTCGGCCATCTTTTCGTAAAAGGACGATCGGTCGTCGATCGGCTAACGAACGTGTCGATTGGTAACGCGAATCCGGTCAGATAGCGGGGGCCGCGTGCCCGTCGAAAGGCGGTAACACGACGCCGGTATTAACGCGAAGTCGCGGATTCGCGGGGGACCGTATCGTTACTGATTTCTAGAAGCAATTGTACTCCATCTTCGAGACGTTCCCCGGTGTGACGTCGTAGCGGGCCGTATCGCGTCCGACGGCGAAATTCGAACGACCTAGACAATAGATCGCGTATTCCGTCGGAATCCGGTAATTGTTCCGCGCCGAGAACGGATTGTAACACGGAAAGATCTCGTGAAATTGCCAGATTCGACGCGAGCGAGAAAAGACAGCGCACAGCGACCGAAAATCTGTCGTGAAATTATCGTGAACGCGCCGGCTTGTAATTAGCCGCTGCCGGCTCTCACCGGCAGACATGTCGTGTCCATCGGACAAATAAATTGTTAAAGCCGATTTTTTTTTGTTGATTATTTCTGTCGAGAAACCTTTCCGCCGCGGGAAACGCTCCGTATTTCGCCAGCGTAGAATCCTGAGCCCATCCTAGAGCCATCCAGAATATCGTGCGGTACTCGCAGTTTCGGAGAGTTCGTTCGCGCCTCGTGCCGTTATCGCGCAATTTGCGTGACACTGCCGAGTGTCTGGCGCCCGAAAGCAGATTCAATAAACGGCTCCTTTCGTGAAATATCCGAATCTGCGAGATACCTTTTGTCCCGGGTGGACCACGTATCGTGCGGCCGAGCGTGGTCCGGCGTTCCGCCTGTAAATATCCGGAGTCGCAGGCGTTTCGTCCTTCCGACGGAAACGTAAAATTTAGGCGACGTGACAGTATCATGAAATGTTACATTCTCCGACGAACGTATTCAAATATTTCAGACAATATTTTGGCGTTGATTTCTAAAATATTAAAATCAAAACTAATATCAAGGACAAAAAATTCCAAGAAATATTGTACGTAATACTTCAAATTTCATATGAGATACCTCAATTTTTAATATTAAATTATTTCATAAACGAGCATTATTTCCTTCACTTGTTTTTATACACAATTGTTCCAAAAATCAATCTGTGGGAACAGAAGTATGTTGAATACAAAAACTTTTAAAAAACCACGCTTATATTAAAGTGCACTAAAAAGGAGAAAATAATTTTTTTAGACATTAGTGACAATAATTTTTAGTGCACTTTAATATAAGCGTGATTTTTAAAAAGTTTTTTTATATATTTTTTTATTTTCTACTTGTTAGTCTTCTTTTTAGTCTACATATGAGGGGATGACTCCGAGAGACGACGTCTCTTGATGTAGTCCGGAATAGGAATGAGCTCCTTCGGTGCGAAGTGGGTCAGTGGAGTAGGGATGAGTCAGAGTATCGCGCGGCGAGGTGTGACGGTTAATATTAAAATTTTTTTTTCTCCTAGACGCACAGTTTTTTTTTAAATTTCTTTTTTAATATTGCATTGTCACTCAGTTCTGAGCTAAGTTTAAAGTGTCAAGTCTCTAGCTCATCGGGAAGTGGTTTAAAATTCGATTACAATATTTGACACATACAACGACAACTCGGCAAGCTAATATAAGCGTGGTAATAATAATAAAAACAGAGTAAGATCAAGAGTTAGATCAAGTCTTTACTGTAAAAAATTACATGGAAAAAATGTCGAGGGAGTACGGCGTCGACATTGTTGGTAGAAGGAATTATTGTAAATATTAACCAGTCGAAATAATAAATTTATCAGTGTATTGTGTTCAGTAAATTAATGCGTGCGAATGTTCATGGTTTAAAAGTTATTCTGTACCTCGAGTTTGATTACCTACTTTTACTAAAAAACTAGATGGCAATGTGGTCAAGGGAGTGCTTGTCGACATCGTTGGCAAAAGGAATTGTTATAAACATTAAACAGCCAGAAATAATAAATTTATCAATAAGTACTATCACCACGATCAAAATCAATCGATATAGTTGGAGTGGGGACAGTTTCACATCACCGCGCAGGTGCGCCTGAACTCAGTCAGACGGACCAGGGATTCCGGCAGGAGCGGTCGGGCTCCGCGACCAGGAGAACCTGCCGAGGACCAGGGACAGACCTGCGAGTGACTGACCAGAGGCTAACCAGTGGCTGACAAGTGATGTACCAGCGATTTACCAGCGATACACCAGCGATACACCAGCGATCTACCAGCGATTTACCAGGGATTTACCAGTGATTTACCAGTGATTTACCAGTGATTTACAAGTGATTTACGAGTGATGTACAAGTGAAATACAAGTGATTTACCAGTGATTTACCAGTGATTTACAAGTGATTTACATGTGATTTACATGTGATTTACATGTGATTTACATGTGATTTACAAGTGACTGACCAGAGGCTGATCACTAGTCATCCACCTAGCCCATTTTCAGCAATGGTAAGCTAGACAATTCTTTGTTTTAATTGTGAGGGTTATTCGCTTTATAAAGCACACAGGGTAGGTCATGGGTTCTACAATGCTTTTGTTGATTACCCTTGGCCCACCTTCATTAATTTTCTCCGTCAACTGTTAGTTCAACGTACACCGCGTCTATTATTATCTCCGATATCGTAATTGAAATTTCCATCCGAACTTTCAGTCTTCAGTCTTCTCAAAATGTATATTTCTGATTTAAAATTGGCATTCCCCCGGTCGAAGGTCTCTCAGGGGACCTGATTCGCCATTTGTCCGCCGTGGATCGGCGACTTCTTCTCCGATTCACACCTTTTGCTCCGCAATAATTACTCGACTTACTGCGTTAATATAAGTTCGTCGTTGTTAGGAAAGGGAGTCAGAAGGAATATTGAATTCGTTCTGACTTCCTTTCCGGGTCTCTTGTGCAGCAACCTCCTCGTGGTGAGACCTGGGCAATCGGTATTATCCTCTATTTGTAAGAACTTCTAGTATCTTACAAATAGTGGATAATATCGAGCTAATAGCTGCACACTTAGAATTTCCGATAACATTGTATAGTAGAATTTAAGACTTGCTAAATGTAAAAACTTGTGTATTTAATTCAATTGTGTGTGAATTTACTATTAGCTACCTCGAGGTGGGTCTAGGGTACTTCAATGATTCCTTTCTTTACCCTTGGACCAACCTTCAACAATTTTCTCCGTCAACTTCTAATTCAACGAACTCCGTCGTTTATTATTTCTCATATGTTAATTGCCCCAGGGGCTCAGTCACGAATAGGAAAACCGTGAGTGAGTACGGGGTGTCGCGAGCCCGGGGCTACCCGAAGCGCCTATAGGCCGCACTCGTGTGCGGGGTTAGCTTGGCTCTCGTGAGCTGGTTAGATTGGCACTCGTGTGCGAGATATGTAGGCCGTACTCGTGTACGGGGTTTATAGTTTATAGTTGAATCTCATCGCATTTTGCGTCATCGTCGTCGTCTGTATTTCTCGTTTTAAATTGGTATTCCCCCGGTCGGAGGTCCCTCAGGGGCTCACTCACGGATAGGGAGACCGTGAGTGAGTACGGGGTGTCGCGTCCCTGGGACCCCAAAGCGCTTGTTGCCCGCACTCGTGTTCGGGGTAGCTTGGCTCTCGTGAGCTGGTGGGTTAGCCTTGCACTCGTAGGTGCGGGAATTTGTTTTATTTATTGTGTCTAATTATTATTTTAGTCTGTTTCAGCTTTTAGGATTCAATCAAGGACGAGAACATCAAGGACCTGGACCAGGACATCGAGGAAGACCGCCGCTTAGTTTTTTTTAAATATAGTTTGATTTGCCGAGCAATTATTTTCTTAGCGTCACCCCCGAACCAGAGCCTTCTGCTTTGATTCTTCCCTCGTTTTGCGATTTAGATTTATTGCCACAATAATTGCTCGGCTCGCTTGCGTGCGTGCGTTAGTTATTAATGTGTTATTTATCCTCATTGAAAATATGTCGAGTAATTATTGCCGTAACTTTACTTTGCTCGCCTCATTTTTTTTTTACTACGACACAGCCTTCTGCTATGTCGAACCTTGCTTGTATGTACCTGACCAGTTGGTACCGGTATTCGACGTAGATCCATTGAGATTATGTGGTTGAGAGATAGTGTTCATTTCTGTATTACCACAATCTCTTTCCGTAATAACACCCACGTTCACCGAAGGTGGCAGGTGGTGGCTTGAGAAGTGGGATACGGTTTGAACACGTCTCTTGGCCATCGCGCTTGGTGAAGACACTTCGGGTATCGGTCCTGGCTGGGGTTGGGCTGCAAGCATTGTACGCGCGCGTCACCCTCGCACCAGGGCTCTCTGCTCTGGTTCGTTCTTGTTTCTCACTAGCGGCAGTACTAGCCTAGTGTGAAGCACTAGCGGCAGTACTAGCCTAGTGTGTAGCACTAGCGGCAGTACCAGCCTAGTGTGAAGCACTAGCGGCAGTACTAGCCTAGTGTGAAGCACTAGCGGCAGTACTAGCCTTGTGTGAAGTACTAGCGGTAGTACTGGCCTAGTGTGAATCACTAGCGGCAGTACTAGCCTAGTGTGAAGCACTAGCGGCAGTACTAGCCTAGTGTCAAGCACTAGCGGCAGTACTAGCCTAGTGTCAAGCACTAGCGGCAGTACTAGCCTCGTGTCAAGCACTAGCGGCAGTGCTAGCCTAGTGTGAAGCACTAGCGGCAGTACTAGCCTAGTGTGAAGCACTAGCGGCAGCACTAGCGGCAGCACTAGCCTAGTGTCAAGCACTAGCGCCAGTACTAGCCTAGTGTGAAGCACTAGCGGCAGTACTAGCCTAGTTTGAAGCACTAGCAGCAGTACTAGCCTAGTGTCCAGCACTAGCGGCAGTACTAGCCTAGTGTCAAGCATTAGCGGCAGTACTAGCCTAGTGTGAAGCACTAGCGGCAGTACTAGCCTAGTGTGAAGCACTAGCGGCAGTATTAGCCTAGTGTCAAGCACTAGCGCCAGTACTAGCCTAGTGTGAAGCACTAGCGGCAGTACTAGCCTAGTGTGAAGCACTAGCGGCAATACTAGCCTAGTGTGAAGCACTAGCGGCAGTACTACCCTAGTGTGAAGCACTAGCGGCAGTACTAGCCGAGTGTGAAGCACTAGCGGCAGTAGTAGCCTAGTGTGATGCACTAGCAGCAGTACTAGCCTAGTGTCCAGCACTAGCGGCAGTACTAGCCTAGTGTCAAGCACTAGCAGCAGTACTAGCCTAGTGTCAAGCACTAGCGGCAGTACAAGCCTAGTGTGAAGCACTAGCGGCAGTACTAGCCTAGTGTCAAGCACTAGCGGCAGTACTAGCCTAGTGTGAAGCACTAGCGGCAGTACTAGCCTAGTGTGAAGCACTAGCGGCAGTACTAGCCTAGTGTGAAGCACTAGCGGCAGTACTAGCCTAGTGTGAAGCACTAGCGGCAGCACTAGCGGCAGCACTAGCCTAGTATCAAGCACTAGCGCCAGTACTAGCCTAGTGTGAAGCACTAGCGGCAGTACTAGCCTAGTTTGAAGCACTAGCAGCAGTACTAGCCTAGTGTCCAGCACTAGCGGCAGTACTAGCCTAGTGTCAAGCATTAGCGGCAGTACTAGCCTAGTGTGAAGCACTAGCGGCAGTACTAGCCTAGTGTCAAGCACTAGCGGCAGTGCTAGCCTAGTGTGAAGCACTAGCGGCAGTACTAGCCTAGTGTGAAGCACTAGCGGCAGTACTAGCCTAGTGTGAAGCACTAGCGGCAGTACTAGCCTAGTGTGAAGCACTAGCGGCAGCACTAGCGGCAGCACTAGCCTAGTGTCAAGCACTAGCGCCAGTACTAGCCTAGTGTGAAGCACTAGCGGCAGTACTAGCCTAGTTTGAAGCACTAGCAGCAGTACTAGCCTAGTGTCCAGCACTAGCGGCAGTACTAGCCTAGTGTCAAGCATTAGCGGCAGTACTAGCCTAGTGTGAAGCACTAGCGGCAGTACTAGCCTAGTGTGAAGCACTAGCGGCAGTATTAGCCTAGTGTCAAGCACTAGCGGCAGTACTAGCCTCGTGTCAAGCACTAGCGGCAGTGCTAGCCTAGTGTGAAGCACTAGCGGCAGTACTAGCCTAGTGTGAAGCACTAGCGGCAGTACTAGCCTAGTGTGAAGCACTAGCGGCAGTACTAGCCTTGTGTGAAGTACCAGCGGTAGTACTGGCCTAGTGTGAATCACTAGCGGCAGTACTAGCCTAGTGTGAAGCACTAGCGGCAGTACTAGCCTAGTGTGAAGCACTAGCGGCAGTACTAGCCTAGTGTCAAGTACTAGCGGCAGTACTAGCCTCGTGTCAAGCACTAGCGGCAGTGCTAGCCTAGTGTGAAGCACTAGCGGCAGTACTAGCCTAGTGTGAAGCACTAGCGGCAGTACTAGCCTAGTGTCAAGCACTAGCGGCAGTACTAGCCTAGTGTCAAGCACTAGCGGCAGTACTAGCCGAGTGTGAAGCACTAGCGGCAGTAGTAGCCTAGTGTGATGCACTAGCAGCAGTACTAGCCTAGTGTCCAGCACTAGCGGCAGTACTAGCCTAGTGTCAAGCACTAGCAGCAGTACTAGCCTAGTGTCAAGCACTAGCGGCAGTACAAGCCTAGTGTGAAGCACTAGCGGCAGTACTAGCCTAGTGTCAAGCACTAGCGGCAGTACTAGCCTAGTGTGAAGCACTAGCGGCAGTACTAGCCTAGTGTCAAGCACTAGCGGCAGTACTAGCCTAGTGTGAAGCACTAGCGGCAGTACTAGCCTAGTGTGAAGCACTAGCGGCAGTACTAGCCTAGTGTGAAGCACTAGCGGCAGCACTAGCGGCAGCACTAGCCTAGTGTCAAGCACTAGCGCCAGTACTAGCCTAGTGTGAAGCACTAGCGGCAGTACTAGCCTAGTTTGAAGCACTAGCAGCAGTACTAGCCTAGTGTCCAGCACTAGCGGCAGTACTAGCCTAGTGTCAAGCATTAGCGGCAGTACTAGCCTAGTGTGAAGCACTAGCGGCAGTACTAGCCTAGTGTGAAGCACTAGCGGCAGTATTAGCCTAGTGTCAAGCACTAGCGGCAGTACTAGCCTCGTGTCAAGCACTAGCGGCAGTGCTAGCCTAGTGTGAAGCACTAGCGGCAGTACTAGCCTAGTGTGAAGCACTAGCGGCAGTACTAGCCTAGTGTGAAGCACTAGCGGCAGTACTAGCGGCAACACTAGCCTAGTGTCAAGCACTAGCGCCAGTACTAGCCTAGTGTGAAGCACTAGCGGCAGTACTAGCCTAGTTTGAAGCACTAGCAGCAGTACTAGCCTAGTGTCCAGCACTAGCGGAAGTACTAGCCTAGTGTCAAGCATTAGCGGCAGTACTAGCCTAGTGTCAAGCACTAGCGGCAGTACTAGCCTAGTGTGAAGCACTAGCGGCAGTACTAGCCTAGTGTGAAGCACTAGCGGCAGTACTAGCCTAGTGTCAAGCACTAGCGGCAGTACTAGCCTAGTGTGAAGCACTAGCGGCAGTACTAGCCTAGTGTCAACCACTAGCGGCAGTACTAGCCTAGTGTGAATCACTAGCGGCAGTACTAGCCTCGTGTGAAGCACTAGAGGCAGTACTAGCCCACGAAGAAGCACGAGCCGCAGTACTAGCCTAGTGTGAAGCACTAGCGGCAGTACTAACCTAGTGTGAAGCACGAGCCGCAGTACTAGCCTATTGTGAAGCACTAGCGGCAGTACTAGCCTAGTGTCAAGCACTAGCGGCAGTACTAGCCTCGTGTCAAGCACTAGCGGCAGTACTAGCCTAGTATGAAGCACTAGCGGCAGGACTAGCCTCGTGTCAAGCACTAGCGGCAGAGCTAGCCTAGTGAGAAGCACTAGCGGCAGTACTAGCCTAGTGTGAAGCACTAGCGGCAGTACTAGCCTAGTGTGAAGCACTAGCGGCAGTACTAGCCGAGTGTGAAGCACCAGCGGCAGTAGTAGCCTAGTGTGATGCACTAGCAGCAGTACTAGCCTAGTGTCCAGCACTAGCGGCAGTACTAGCCTAGTGTCAAGCACTAGCAGCAGTACTAGCCTAGTGTCAAGCACTAGCGGCAGTACAAGCCTAGTGTGAAGCACTAGCGGCAGTACTAGCCTAGTGTCAAGCACTAGCGGCAGTACTAGCCTAGTGTGAAGCACTAGCGGCAGTACTAGCCTAGTGTCAAGCACTAGCGGCAGTACTAGCCTAGTGTGAAGCACTAGCGGCAGTACTAGCCTAGTGTGAAGCACTAGCGGCAGTGCTAGCCTAGTGTGAAGCACTAGCGGCAGCACTAGCGGCAGCACTAGCCTAGTGTCAAGCACTAGCGCCAGTACTACCCTAGTGTGAAGCACTAGCGGCAGTACTAGCCTAGTTTGAAGCACTAGCAGCAGTACTAGCCTAGTGTCCAGCACTAGCGGCAGTACTAGCCTAGTGTCAAGCATTAGCGGCAGTACTAGCCTAGTGTGAAGCACTAGCGGCAGTACTAGCCTAGTGTGAAGCACTAGCGGCAGTATTAGCCTAGTGTCAAGCACTAGCGGCAGTACTAGCCTCGTGTCAAGCACTAGCGGCAGTTCTAGCCTAGTGTGAAGCACTAGCGGCAGTACTAGCCTAGTGTGTAGCACTAGCGGAAGTACCAGCCTAGTGTGAAGCACTAGCGGCAGTACTAGCCTAGTGTGAAGCACTAGCGGCAGTACTAGCCTTGTGTGAAGTACTAGCGGTAGTACTGGCCTAGTGTGAATCACTAGCGGCAGTACTAGCCTAGTGTCAAGCACTAGCAGCAGTACTAGCCTAGTGTCAAGCACTAGCGGCAGTACAAGCCTAGTGTGAAGCACTAGCGGCAGTACTAGCCTAGTGTCAAGCACTAGCGGCAGTACTAGCCTAGTGTGAAGCACTAGCGGCAGTACTAGCCTAGTGTGAAGCACTAGCGGCAGTACTAGCCTAGTGTGAAGCACTAGCGGCAGTACTAGCCTAGTGTGAAGCACTAGCGGCAGTGCTAGCCTAGTGTGAAGCACTAGCGGCAGCACTAGCGGCAGCACTAGCCTAGTGTCAAGCACTAGCGCCAGTACTACCCTAGTGTGAAGCACTAGCGGCAGTACTAGCCTAGTGTGAAGCACTAGCGGCAGTACTAGCCTAGTGTGAAGCACTAGCGGCAGTACTAGCCTAGTGTCAAGCACTAGCGCCAGTACTAGCCTAGTGTGAAGCACTAGCGGCAGTACTAGCCTAGTTTGAAGCACTAGCAGCAGTACTAGCCTAGTGTCCAGCACTAGCGGCAGTACTAGCCTCGTGTCAAGCACTAGCGGCAGTGCTAGCCTAGTGTGAAGTACTAGCGGCAGTACTAGCCTAGTGTGAAGCACTAGCGGCAGTACTAGCCTAGTGTGAAGCACTAGCGGCAGTACTAGCCTAGTGTGAAGCACTAGCGGCAGCACTAGCGGCAGCACTAGCCTAGTGTCAAGCACTAGCGCCAGTACTAGCCTAGTGTGAAGCACTAGCGGCAGTACTAGCCTAGTTTGAAGCACTAGCAGCAGTACTAGCCTAGTGTCCAGCACTAGCGGCAGTACTAGCCTAGTGTCAAGCATTAGCGGCAGTACTAGCCTAGTGTGAAGCACTAGCGGCAGTACTAGCCTAGTGTGAAGCACTAGCGGCAGTATTAGCCTAGTGTCAAGCACTAGCGGCAGTACTAGCCTAGTGTGAAGCACTAGCGGCAGTACTAGCCTAGTGTGAAGCACTAGCGGCAGCACTAGCGGCAGCACTAGCCTAGTGTCAAGCACTAGCGCCAGTACTAGCCTAGTGTGAAGCACTAGCGGCAGTAGTAGCCTAGTGTGATGCACTAGCAGCAGTACTAGCCTAGTGTCCAGCACTAGCGGCAGTACTAGCCTAGTGTCAAGCACTAGCAGCAGTACTAGCCTAGTGTCAAGCACTAGCGGCAGTACAAGCCTAGTGTGTAGCACTAGCGGCAGTACTAGCCTAGTGTCAAGCACTAGCGGCAGTACTAGCCTAGTGTGAAGCACTAGCGGCAGTACTAGCCTAGTGTGAAGCACTAGCGGCAGTACTAGCCTAGTGTCAAGCACTAGCGGCAGTACTAGCCTCGTGTCAAGCACTAGCGGCAGTGCTAGCCTAGTGTGAAGCACTAGCGGCAGTACTAGCCTAGTGTGGAGCACTAGCGGCAGTACTAGCCTAGTGTGAAGCACTAGCGGCAGTACTAGCCTAGTGTGAAGCACTAGCGGCAGTACTAGCCTAGTGTGAAGCACTAGCGGCAGCACTAGCGGCAGCACTAGCCTAGTGTCAAGCACTAGCGCCAGTGCTAGCCTAGTGTGAAGCACTAGCGGCAGTACTAGCCTAGTGTGAAGCACTAGCGGCAGTACTAGCCTAGTGTGAAGCACTAGCGGCAGTACTAGCCTAGTGTGAAGCACTAGCGGCAGCACTAGCGGCAGCACTAGCCTAGTGTCAAGCACTAGCGCCAGTACTAGCCTAGTGTGAAGCACTAGCGGCAGTATTAGCCTAGTTTGAAGCACTAGCAGCAGTACTAGCCTAGTGTCCAGCACTAGCGGCAGTACTAGCCTAGTGTCAAGCATTAGAGGCAGTACTAGCCTAGTGTGAAGCACTAGCGGCAGGACTAGCCTAGTGTGAAGCACTAGCGGCAGTATTAGCCTAGTGTCAAGCACTAGCGGCAGTACTAGCCTAGTGTGAAGCACTAGCGGCAGTACTAGCCTAGTGTGAAGCACTAGCGGCAGCACTAGCGGCAGCACTAGCCTAGTGTCAAGCACTAGCGCCAGTACTAGCCTAGTGTGAAGCACTAGCGGCAGTAGTAGCCTAGTGTGATGCACTAGCAGCAGTACTAGCCTAGTGTCCAGCACTAGCGGCAGTACTAGCCTAGTGTCAAGCACTAGCAGCAGTACTAGCCTAGTGTCAAGCACTAGCGGCAGTACAAGCCTAGTGTGTAGCACTAGCGGCAGTACTAGCCTAGTGTCAAGCACTAGCGGCAGTACTAGCCTAGTGTGAAGCACTAGCGGCAGTACTAGCCTAGTGTGAAGCACTAGCGGCAGTACTAGCCTAGTGTCAAGCACTAGCGGCAGTACTAGCCTCGTGTCAAGCACTAGCGGCAGTGCTAGCCTAGTGTGAAGCACTAGCGGCAGTACTAGCCTAGTGTGGAGCACTAGCGGCAGTACTAGCCTAGTGTGAAGCACTAGCGGCAGTACTAGCCTAGTGTGAAGCACTAGCGGCAGTACTAGCCTAGTGTGAAGCACTAGCGGCAGCACTAGCGGCAGCACTAGCCTAGTGTCAAGCACTAGCGCCAGTACTAGCCTAGTGTGAAGCACTAGCGGCAGTACTAGCCTAGTTTGAAGCACTAGCAGCAGTACTAGCCTAGTGTCCAGCACTAGCGGCAGTACTAGCCTAGTGTCAAGCATTAGCGGCAGTACTAGCCTAGTGTCAAGCACTAGCGGCAGTACTAGCCTAGTGTGAAGCACTAGCGGCAGTATTAGCCTAGTGTCAAGCACTAGCGGCAGTACTAGCCTCGTGTCAAGCACTAGCGGCAGTGCTAGCCTAGTGTGAAGCACTAGCGGCAGTACTAGCCTAGTGTGAAGCACTAGCGGCAGTACTAGCCTAGTGTGAAGCACTAGCGGCAGTACTAGCCTAGTGTGAAGCACTAGCGGCAGTACTAGCCTTGTGTGAAGTACTAGCCTAGTGTGAAGCACTAGCGGCAGTACTAGCCTAGTGTGAAGCACTAGCGGCAGTACTAGCCGAGTGTGAAGCACTAGCGGCAGTAGTAGCCTAGTGTGATGCACTAGCTGCAGTACTAGCCTAGTGTCCAGCACTAGCGGCAGTACTAGCCTAGTGTCAAGCACTAGCAGCAGTACTAGCCTAGTGTCAAGCACTAGCGGCAGTACAAGCCTAGTGTGAAGCACTAGCGGCAGTACTAGCCTAGTGTCAAGCACTAGCGGCAGTACTAGCCTAGTGTGAAGCACTAGCGGCAGTACTAGCCTAGTGTGAAGCACTAGCGGCAGTACTAGCCTAGTGTCAAGCACTAGCGGCAGTACTAGCCTCGTGTCAAGCACTAGCGGCAGTGCTAGCCTAGTGTGGAGCACTAGCGGCAGTACTAGCCTAGTGTGAAGCACTAGCGGCAGTACTAGCCTAGTGTGAAGCACTAGCGGCAGTACTAGCCGAGTGTGAAGTACTAGCGGCAGTAGTAGCCTAGTGTGATGCACTAGCAGCAGTACTAGCCTAGTGTCCAGCACTAGCGGCAGTACTAGCCTAGTGTCAAGCACTAGCGGCAGTACTAGCCTAGTGTGAAGCACTAGCGGCAGTACTAGCCTAGTGTGAAGCACTAGCGGCAGCACTAGCGGCAGCACTAGCCTAGTGTCAAGCACTAGCGCCAGTACTAGCCAAGTGTGAAGCACTAGCGGCAGTACTAGCCTAGTTTGAAGCACTAGCGGCAGTACTAGCCTAGTGTCAAGCATTAGCGGCAGTACTAGCCTAGTGTGAAGCACTAGCGGCAGTACTAGCCTAGTGTGAAGCACTAGCGGCAGCATTAGCCTATTGTCAAGCACTAGCGGCAGTACTAGCCTCGTGTCAAGCACTAGCGGCAGTGCTAGCCTAGTGTGAAGCACTAGCGGCAGTACTAGCCTAGTGTGAAGCACTAGCGGCAGTACTAGCCTAGTGTGAAGCACTAGCGGCAGTACTAGCCTAGTGTGAAGCACTAGCGGCAGTACTAGCCGAGTGTGAAGCACTAGCGGCAGTAGTAGCCTAGTGTGATGCACTAGCAGCAGTACTAGCCTAGTGTCCAGCACTAGCGGCAGTACTAGCCTAGTGTCAAGCACTAGCGGCAGTACTAGCCTAGTGTCAAGCACTAGCGGCAGTACAAGCCTAGTGTGAAGCACTAGCGGCAGTACTAGCCTAGTGTCAAGCACTAGCGGCAGTACTAGCCTAGTGTGAAGCACTAGCGGCAGTACTAGCCTAGTGTCAAGCACTAGCGGCAGTACTAGCCTAGTGTCAAGCACTAGCAGCAGTACTAGCCTAGTGTCAAGCACTAGCGGCAGTACAAGCCTAGTGTGTAGCACTAGCGGCAGTACTAGCCTAGTGTCAAGCACTAGCGGCAGTACTAGCCTAGTGTGATGCACTAGCAGCAGTACTAGCCTAGTGTCCAGCACTAGCGGCAGTACTAGCCTAGTGTCAAGCACTAGCAGCAGTACTAGCCTAGTGTCAAGCACTAGCGGCAGTACAAGCCTAGTGTGTAGCACTAGCGGCAGTACTAGCCTAGTGTCAAGCACTAGCGGCAGTACTAGCCTAGTGTGAAGCACTAGCGGCAGTACTAGCCTAGTGTGAAGCACTAGCGGCAGTACTAGCCTAGTGTCAAGCACTAGCGGCAGTACTAGCCTAGTGTGAAGCACTAGCGGCAGTATTAGCCTAGTGTCAAGCACTAGCGGCAGTACTAGCCTCGTGTCAAGCACTAGCGGCAGTGCTAGCCTAGTGTGAAGCACTAGCGGCAGTACTAGCCTAGTGTGAAGCACTAGCGGCAGTACTAGCCTAGTGTCAAGCATTAGCGGCAGTACTAGCCTAGTGTGAAGCACTAGCGGCAGTACTAGCCTAGTGTCCAGCACTAGCGGCAGTACTAGCCTAGTGTCAAGCACTAGCAGCAGTACTAGCCTAGTGTCAAGCACTAGCGGCAGTACAAGCCTAGTGTGAAGCACTAGCGGCAGTACTAGCCTAGTGTCAAGCACTAGCGGCAGTACTAGCCTAGTGTGAAGCACTAGCGGCAGTACTAGCCTAGTGTCAAGCACTAGCGGCAGTACTAGCCTAGTGTCAAGCACTAGCGGCAGTACTAGCCTAGTGTGAAGCACTAGCGGCAGTACTAGCCTAGTGTGAAGCACTAGCGGCAGCACTAGCGGCAGCACTAGCCTAGTGTCAAGCACTAGCGCCAGTACTAGCCAAGTGTGAAGCACTAGCGGCAGTACTAGCCTAGTTTGAAGCACTAGCGGCAGTACTAGCCTAGTGTCAAGCACTAGCGGCAGTACTAGCCTAGTGTGAAGCACTAGCGGCAGTACTAGCCTAGTGTGAAGCACTAGCGGCAGCATTAGCCTATTGTCAAGCACTAGCGGCAGTACTAGCCTCGTGTCAAGCACTAGCGGCAGTGCTAGCCTAGTGTGAAGCACTAGCGGCAGTACTAGCCTAGTGTGAAGCACTAGCGGCAGTACTAGCCTAGTGTGAAGCACTAGCGGCAGTACTAGCCTAGTGTGAAGCACTAGCGGCAGTACTAGCCGAGTGTGAAGCACTAGCGGCAGTAGTAGCCTAGTGTGATGCACTAGCAGCAGTACTAGCCTAGTGTCCAGCACTAGCGGCAGTACTAGCCTAGTGTCAAGCACTAGCAGCAGTACTAGCCTAGTGTCAAGCACTAGCGGCAGTACAAGCCTAGTGTGAAGCACTAGCGGCAGTACTAGCCTAGTGTCAAGCACTAGCGGCAGTACTAGCCTAGTGTGAAGCACTAGCGGCAGTACTAGCCTAGTGTCAAGCACTAGCGGCAGTACTAGCCTAGTGTCAAGCACTAGCAGCAGTACTAGCCTAGTGTCAAGCACTAGCGGCAGTACAAGCCTAGTGTGTAGCACTAGCGGCAGTACTAGCCTAGTGTCAAGCACTAGCGGCAGTACTAGCCTAGTGTGATGCACTAGCAGCAGTACTAGCCTAGTGTCCAGCACTAGCGGCAGTACTAGCCTAGTGTCAAGCACTAGCAGCAGTACTAGCCTAGTGTCAAGCACTAGCGGCAGTACAAGCCTAGTGTGTAGCACTAGCGGCAGTACTAGCCTAGTGTCAAGCACTAGCGGCAGTACTAGCCTAGTGTGAAGCACTAGCGGCAGTACTAGCCTAGTGTGAAGCACTAGCGGCAGTACTAGCCTAGTGTCAAGCACTAGCGGCAGTACTAGCCTAGTGTGAAGCACTAGCGGCAGTATTAGCCTAGTGTCAAGCACTAGCGGCAGTACTAGCCTCGTGTCAAGCACTAGCGGCAGTGCTAGCCTAGTGTGAAGCACTAGCGGCAGTACTAGCCTAGTGTGAAGCACTAGCGGCAGTACTAGCCTAGTGTGAAGCACTAGCGGCAGTACTAGCCTAGTGTGAAGCACTAGCGGCAGCACTAGCGGCAGCACTAGCCTAGTGTCAAGCACTAGCGCCAGTACTAGCCTAGTGTGAAGCACTAGCGGCAGTACTAGCCTAGTTTGAAGCACTAGCAGCAGTACTAGCCTAGTGTCCAGCACTAGCGGCAGTACTAGCCTAGTGTCAAGCATTAGCGGCAGTACTAGCCTAGTGTGAAGCACTAGCGGCAGTACTAGCCTAGTGTGAAGCACTAGCGGCAGTATTAGCCTAGTGTCAAGCACTAGCGGCAGTACTAGCCTAGTGTGAAGCACTAGCGGCAGTACTAGCCTAGTGTGAAGCACTAGCGGCAGCACTAGCGGCAGCACTAGCCTAGTGTCAAGCACTAGCGCCAGTACTAGCCTAGTGTGAAGCACTAGCGGCAGTAGTAGCCTAGTGTGATGCACTAGCAGCAGTACTAGCCTAGTGTCCAGCACTAGCGGCAGTACTAGCCTAGTGTCAAGCACTAGCAGCAGTACTAGCCTAGTGTCAAGCACTAGCGGCAGTACAAGCCTAGTGTGTAGCACTAGCGGCAGTACTAGCCTAGTGTCAAGCACTAGCGGCAGTACTAGCCTAGTGTCAAGCACTAGCGGCAGTACTAGCCTAGTGTGAAGCACTAGCGGCAGTACTAGCCTAGTGTCAAGCACTAGCGGCAGTACTAGCCTAGTGTGGAGCACTAGCGGCAGCACTAGCCTAGTGTCAAGCACTAGCGCCAGTACTAGCCTAGTGTGAAGCACTAGCGGCAGTACTAGCCTAGTTTGAAGCACTAGCGGCAGTACTAGCCTAGTGTGAAGCACTAGCGGCAGTACTAGCCTAGTGTCAAGCACTAGCGGCAGTACTAGCCTAGTGTGAAGCACTAGCGGCAGTATTAGCCTAGTGTCAAGCACTAGCGGCAGTACTAGCCTCGTGTCAAGCACTAGCGGCAGTGCTAGCCTAGTGTGTAGCACTAGCGGCAGTACTAGCCTAGTGTCAAGCACTAGCGGCAGTACTAGCCTAGTGTGAAGCACTAGCGGCAGTACTAGCCTAGTGTGAAGCACTAGCGGCAGTACTAGCCTAGTGTCAAGCACTAGCGGCAGTACTAGCCTAGTGTGAAGCACTAGCGGCAGTATTAGCCTAGTGTCAAGCACTAGCGGCAGTACTAGCCTCGTGTCAAGCACTAGCGGCAGTGCTAGCCTAGTGTGAAGCACTAGCGGCAGTACTAGCCTAGTGTGAAGCACTAGCGGCAGTACTAGCCTAGTGTCAAGCATTAGCGGCAGTACTAGCCTAGTGTGAAGCACTAGCGGCAGTACTAGCCTAGTGTCCAGCACTAGCGGCAGTACTAGCCTAGTGTCAAGCACTAGCGGCAGTACTAGCCTAGTGTCAAGCACTAGCAGCAGTACTAGCCTAGTGTCAAGCACTAGCGGCAGTACAAGCCTAGTGTGTAGCACTAGCGGCAGTACTAGCCTAGTGTCAAGCACTAGCGGCAGTACTAGCCTAGTGTGATGCACTAGCAGCAGTACTAGCCTAGTGTCCAGCACTAGCGGCAGTACTAGCCTAGTGTCAAGCACTAGCAGCAGTACTAGCCTAGTGTCAAGCACTAGCGGCAGTACAAGCCTAGTGTGTAGCACTAGCGGCAGTACTAGCCTAGTGTCAAGCACTAGCGGCAGTACTAGCCTAGTGTGAAGCACTAGCGGCAGTACTAGCCTAGTGTGAAGCACTAGCGGCAGTACTAGCCTAGTGTCAAGCACTAGCGGCAGTACTAGCCTAGTGTGAAGCACTAGCGGCAGTATTAGCCTAGTGTCAAGCACTAGCGGCAGTACTAGCCTCGTGTCAAGCACTAGCGGCAGTGCTAGCCTAGTGTGAAGCACTAGCGGCAGTACTAGCCTAGTGTGAAGCACTAGCGGCAGTACTAGCCTAGTGTCAAGCACTAGCAGCAGTACTAGCCTAGTGTCAAGCACTAGCGGCAGTACAAGCCTAGTGTGTAGCACTAGCGGCAGTACTAGCCTAGTGTCAAGCACTAGCGGCAGTACTAGCCTAGTGTGATGCACTAGCAGCAGTACTAGCCTAGTGTCCAGCACTAGCGGCAGTACTAGCCTAGTGTCAAGCACTAGCAGCAGTACTAGCCTAGTGTCAAGCACTAGCGGCAGTACAAGCCTAGTGTGTAGCACTAGCGGCAGTACTAGCCTAGTGTCAAGCACTAGCGGCAGTACTAGCCTAGTGTGAAGCACTAGCGGCAGTACTAGCCTAGTGTGAAGCACTAGCGGCAGTACTAGCCTAGTGTCAAGCACTAGCGGCAGTACTAGCCTAGTGTGAAGCACTAGCGGCAGTATTAGCCTAGTGTCAAGCACTAGCGGCAGTACTAGCCTCGTGTCAAGCACTAGCGGCAGTTCTAGCCTAGTGTGAAGCACTAGCGGCAGTACTAGCCTAGTGTGAAGCACTAGCGGCAGTACTAGCCTAGTGTGAAGCACTAGCGGCAGTACTAGCCTAGTGTGAAGCACTAGCGGCAGCACTAGCGGCAGCACTAGCCTAGTGTCAAGCACTAGCGCCAGTACTAGCCTAGTGTGAAGCACTAGCGGCAGTACTAGCCTAGTTTGAAGCACTAGCAGCAGTACTAGCCTAGTGTCCAGCACTAGCGGCAGTACTAGCCTAGTGTCAAGCACTAGCGGCAGTACTAGCCTAGTGTGAAGCACTAGCGGCAGTACTAGCCTAGTGTGAAGCACTAGCGGCAGTATTAGCCTAGTGTCAAGCACTAGCGGCAGTACTAGCCTAGTGTGAAGCACTAGCGGCAGTACTATCCTAGTGTGAAGCACTAGCGGCAGCACTAGCGGCAGCACTAGCCTAGTGTCAAGCACTAGCGCCAGTACTAGCCTAGTGTGAAGCACTAGCGGCAGTAGTAGCCTAGTGTGATGCACTAGCAGCAGTACTAGCCTAGTGTCCAGCACTAGCGGCAGTACTAGCCTAGTGTCAAGCACTAGCAGCAGTACTAGCCTAGTGTCAAGCACTAGCGGCAGTACAAGCCTAGTGTGTAGCACTAGCGGCAGTACTAGCCTAGTGTCAAGCACTAGCGGCAGTACTAGCCTAGTGTCAAGCACTAGCGGCAGTACTAGCCTAGTGTGAAGCACTAGCGGCAGTACTAGCCTAGTGTCAAGCACTAGCGGCAGTACTAGCCTAGTGTGGAGCACTAGCGGCAGCACTAGCCTAGTGTCAAGCACTAGCGCCAGTACTAGCCTAGTGTGAAGCACTAGCGGCAGTACTAGCCTAGTTTGAAGCACTAGCGGCAGTACTAGCCTAGTGTGAAGCACTAGCGGCAGTACTAGCCTAGTGTCAAGCACTAGCGGCAGTACTAGCCTAGTGTGAAGCACTAGCGGCAGTATTAGCCTAGTGTCAAGCACTAGCGGCAGTACTAGCCTCGTGTCAAGCACTAGCGGCAGTGCTAGCCTAGTGTGTAGCACTAGCGGCAGTACTAGCCTAGTGTCAAGCACTAGCGGCAGTACTAGCCTAGTGTGAAGCACTAGCGGCAGTACTAGCCTAGTGTGAAGCACTAGCGGCAGTACTAGCCTAGTGTCAAGCACTAGCGGCAGTACTAGCCTAGTGTGAAGCACTAGCGGCAGTATTAGCCTAGTGTCAAGCACTAGCAGCAGTACTAGCCTAGTGTCAAGCACTAGCGGCAGTACAAGCCTAGTGTGAAGCACTAGCGGCAGTACTAGCCTAGTGTCAAGCACTAGCAGCAGTACTAGCCTAGTGTCAAGCACTAGCGGCAGTACAAGCCTAGTGTCAAGCACTAGCGGCAGTACTAGCCTAGTGTCAAGCACTAGCGGCAGTACTAGCCTAGTGTGAAGCACTAGCGGCAGTACTAGCCTAGTGTCAAGCACTAGCGGCAGTACTAGCCTAGTGTCAAGCACTAGCGGCAGTACTAGCCTAGTGTGAAGCACTAGCGGCAGTACTAGCCTAGTGTGAAGCACTAGCGGCAGCACTAGCGGCAGCACTAGCCTAGTGTCAAGCACTAGCGCCAGTACTAGCCAAGTGTGAAGCACTAGCGGCAGTACTAGCCTAGTTTGAAGCACTAGCGGCAGTACTAGCCTAGTGTCAAGCATTAGCGGCAGTACTAGCCTAGTGTGAAGCACTAGCGGCAGTACTAGCCTAGTGTGAAGCACTAGCGGCAGCATTAGCCTATTGTCAAGCACTAGCGGCAGTACTAGCCTCGTGTCAAGCACTAGCGGCAGTGCTAGCCTAGTGTGAAGCACTAGCGGCAGTACTAGCCTAGTGTGAAGCACTAGCGGCAGTACTAGCCTAGTGTGAAGCACTAGCGGCAGTACTAGCCTAGTGTGAAGCACTAGCGGCAGTACTAGCCGAGTGTGAAGCACTAGCGGCAGTAGTAGCCTAGTGTGATGCACTAGCAGCAGTACTAGCCTAGTGTCCAGCACTAGCGGCAGTACTAGCCTAGTGTCAAGCACTAGCAGCAGTACTAGCCTAGTGTCAAGCACTAGCGGCAGTACAAGCCTAGTGTGAAGCACTAGCGGCAGTACTAGCCTAGTGTCAAGCACTAGCGGCAGTACTAGCCTAGTGTGAAGCACTAGCGGCAGTACTAGCCTAGTGTCAAGCACTAGCGGCAGTACTAGCCTAGTGTCAAGCACTAGCAGCAGTACTAGCCTAGTGTCAAGCACTAGCGGCAGTACAAGCCTAGTGTGTAGCACTAGCGGCAGTACTAGCCTAGTGTCAAGCACTAGCGGCAGTACTAGCCTAGTGTGATGCACTAGCAGCAGTACTAGCCTAGTGTCCAGCACTAGCGGCAGTACTAGCCTAGTGTCAAGCACTAGCAGCAGTACTAGCCTAGTGTCAAGCACTAGCGGCAGTACTAGCCTAGTGTGTAGCACTAGCGGCAGTACTAGCCTAGTGTCAAGCACTAGCGGCAGTACTAGCCTAGTGTGAAGCACTAGCGGCAGTACTAGCCTAGTGTGAAGCACTAGCGGCAGTACTAGCCTAGTGTCAAGCACTAGCGGCAGTACTAGCCTAGTGTGAAGCACTAGCGGCAGTATTAGCCTAGTGTCAAGCACTAGCGGCAGTACTAGCCTCGTGTCAAGCACTAGCGGCAGTGCTAGCCTAGTGTGAAGCACTAGCGGCAGTACTAGCCTAGTGTGAAGCACTAGCGGCAGCACTAGCGTAGTGTGAAGCACTAGCGGCAGTACTAGCCTAGTGTGAAGCACTAGCGGCAGCACTAGCGGCAGCACTAGCCTAGTGTCAAGCACTAGCGCCAGTACTAGCCTAGTGTGAAGCACTAGCGGCAGTACTAGCCTAGTTTGAAGCACTAGCAGCAGTACTAGCCTAGTGTCCAGCACTAGCGGCAGTACTAGCCTAGTGTCAAGCATTAGCGGCAGTACTAGCCTAGTGTGAAGCACTAGCGGCAGTACTAGCCTAGTGTGAAGCACTAGCGGCAGTATTAGCCTAGTGTCAAGCACTAGCGGCAGTACTAGCCTAGTGTGAAGCACTAGCGGCAGTACTAGCCTAGTGTGAAGCACTAGCGGCAGCACTAGCGGCAGCACTAGCCTAGTGTCAAGCACTAGCGCCAGTACTAGCCTAGTGTGAAGCACTAGCGGCAGTAGTAGCCTAGTGTGATGCACTAGCAGCAGTACTAGCCTAGTGTCCAGCACTAGCGGCAGTACTAGCCTAGTGTCAAGCACTAGCAGCAGTACTAGCCTAGTGTCAAGCACTAGCGGCAGTACAAGCCTAGTGTGTAGCAGTAGCGGCAGTACTAGCCTAGTGTCAAGCACTAGCGGCAGTACTAGCCTAGTGTGAAGCACTAGCGGCAGTACTAGCCTAGTGTGAAGCACTAGCGGCAGTACTAGCCTAGTGTCAAGCACTAGCGGCAGTACTAGCCTAGTGTGGAGCACTAGCGGCAGCACTAGCCTAGTCTCAAGCACTAGCGCCAGTACTAGCCTAGTGTGAAGCACTAGCGGCAGTACTAGCCTAGTTTGAAGCACTAGCAGCAGTACTAGCCTAGTGTCCAGCACTAGCGGCAGTACTAGCCTAGTGTCAAGCATTAGCGGCTAGTACTAGCCTAGTGTGAAGCACTAGCGGCAGTACTAGCCTAGTGTGAAGCACTAGCGGCAGTATATGCCTAGTGTCAAGCACTATCGGCAGTACTAGCCTCGTGTCAAGCACTAGCGGCAGTGCTAGCCTAGTGTGAAGCACTAGCGGCAGTACTAGCCTAGTGTGAAGCACTAGCGGCAGTACTAGCCTAGTGTGAAGCACTAGCGGCAGTACTAGCCTAGTGTGAAGCACTAGCGGCAGTACTAGCCTTGTGTGAAGTACTAGCCTAGTGTCAAGCACTAGCGGCAGTACTAGCCTAGTGTGAAGCACTAGCGGCAGTACTAGCCTAGTGTCAAGCACTAGCGGCAGTACTAGCCTAGTGTCAAGCACTAGCGGCAGTACTAGCCTAGTGTGAAGCACTAGCGGCAGTACTAGCCTAGTGTGAAGCACTAGCGGCAGCACTAGCGGCAGCACTAGCCTAGTGTCAAGCACTAGCGCCAGTACTAGCCTAGTGTGAAGCACTAGCGGCAGTACTAGCCTAGTTTGAAGCACTAGCGGCAGTACTAGCCTAGTGTCAAGCATTAGCGGCAGTACTAGCCTAGTGTGAAGCACTAGCGGCAGTACTAGCCTAGTGTGAAGCACTAGCGGCAGTATTAGCCTATTGTCAAGCACTAGCGGCAGTACTAGCCTCGTGTCAAGCACTAGCGGCAGTGCTAGCCTAGTGTGAAGCACTAGCGGCAGTACTAGCCTAGTGTGAAGCACTAGCGGCAGTACTAGCCTAGTGTGAAGCACTAGCGGCAGTACTAGCCGAGTGTGAAGCACTAGCGGCAGTAGTAGCCTAGTGTGATGCACTAGCAGCAGTACTAGCCTAGTGTCAAGCACTAGCGGCAGTACAAGCCTAGTGTGAAGCACTAGCGGCAGTACTAGCCTAGTGTCAAGCACTAGCGGCAGTACTAGCCTAGTGTGAAGCACTAGCGGCAGTACTAGCCTAGTGTCAAGCACTAGCGGCAGTACTAGCCTAGTGTGAAGCACTAGCAGCAGTACTAGCCTAGTGTGAAGCACTAGCGGCAGTACTAGCCTAGTGTGAAGCACTAGCGGCAGCACTAGCGGCAGCACTAGCCTAGTGTCAAGCACTAGCGCCAGTACTAGCCTAGTGTGAAGCACTAGCGGCAGTACTAGCCTAGTTTGAAGCACTAGCAGCAGTACTAGCCTAGTGTCAAGCACTAGCGGCAGTACAAGCCTAGTGTGAAGCACTAGCGGCAGTACTAGCCTAGTGTCAAGCACTAGCGGCAGTACTAGCCTAGTGTGAAGCACTAGCGGCAGTACTAGCCTAGTGTCAAGCACTAGCGGCAGTACTAGCCTAGTGTCAAGCACTAGCGGCAGTACTAGCCTAGTGTGAAGCACTAGCGGCAGTACTAGCCTAGTGTGAAGCACTAGCGGCAGCACTAGCGGCAGCAATAGCCTAGTGTCAAGCACTAGCGCCAGTACTAGCCTAGTGTGAAGCACTAGCGGCAGTACTAGCCTAGTTTGAAGCACTAGCGGCAGTACTAGCCTAGTGTCAAGCATTAGCGGCAGTACTAGCCTAGTGTGAAGCACTAGCGGCAGTACAAGCCTAGTGTGAAGCACTAGCGGCAGTATTAGCCTATTGTCAAGCACTAGCGGCAGTACTAGCCTCGTGTCAAGCACTAGCGGCAGTGCTAGCCTAGTGTGAAGCACTAGCGGCAGTACTAGCCTAGTGTGAAGCACTAGCGGCAGTACTAGCCTAGTGTGAAGCACTAGCGGCAGTACTAGCCTAGTGTGAAGCACTAGCGGCAGTACTAGCCGCGTGTGAAGCACTAGCGGCAGTAGTAGCCTAGTGTGATGCACTAGCAGCAGTACTAGCCTAGTGTCCAGCACTAGCGGCAGTACTAGCCTAGTGTCAAGCACTAGCAGCAGTACTAGCCTAGTGTCAAGCACTAGCGGCAGTACAAGCCTAGTGTGAAGCACTAGCGGCAGTACTAGCCTAGTGTCAAGCACTAGCGGCAGTACTAGCCTAGTGTCAAGCACTAGCGCCAGTACTAGCCTAGTGTGAAGCACTAGCGGCAGTACTAGCCTAGTTTGAAGCACTAGCAGCAGTACTAGCCTAGTGTCCAGCACTAGCGGCAGTACTAGCCTAGTGTCAAGCATTAGGGGCAGTACTAGCCTAGTGTGAAGCACTAGCGGCAGTACTAGCCTAGTGTGAAGCACTAGCGGTAGTATTAGCCTAGTGTCAAGCACTAGCGGCAGTACTAGCCTCGTGTCAAGCACTAGCGGCAGTGCTAGCCTAGTGTGAAGCACTAGCGGCAGTACTAGCCTAGTGTGACTCACTAGCGGCAGTACTAGCCTTGTGTGAAGTACTAGCCTAGTGTGAAGCACTAGCGGCAGTACTAGCCTAGTGTGAAGCACTAGCGGCAGTACTAGCCTAATGTGAAGCACTAGCGGCAGTACTAGCCTAGTGTGAAGCACTAGCGGCAGTACTAGCCTAGTGTCAAGCACTAGCGGCAGTACTAGCCTCGTGTCAAGCACTAGCGGCAGTGCTAGCCTAGTGTGAAGCACTAGCGGCAGTACTAGCCTAGTGTGACTCACTAGCGGCAGTACTAGCCTTGTGTGAAGTACTAGCCTAGTGTGAAGCACTAGCGGCAGTACTAGCCTAGTGTCAAGCACTAGCGGCAGTACTAGCCTAGTGTCAAGCACTAGCGGCAGTACTAGCCTAGTGTGAAGCACTAGCGGCAGTACTAGCCTAGTGTGAAGCACTAGCGGCAGCACTAGCGGCAGCAATAGCCTAGTGTCAAGCACTAGCGCCAGTACTAGCCTAGTGTGAAGCACTAGCGGCAGTACTAGCCTAGTTTGAAGCACTAGCGGCAGTACTAGCCTAGTGTCAAGCATTAGCGGCAGTACTAGCCTAGTGTGAAGCACTAGCGGCAGTACTAGCCTAGTGTGAAGCACTAGCGGCAGTAGTAGCCTATTGTCAAGCACTAGCGGCAGTACTAGCCTCGTGTCAAGCACTAGCGGCAGTGCTAGCCTAGTGTGAAGCACTAGCGGCAGTACTAGCCTAGTGTGAAGCACTAGCGGCAGTACTAGCCTAGTGTGAAGCACTAGCGGCAGTACTAGCCTAGTGTGAAGCACTAGCGGCAGTACTAGCCTAGTGTGAAGCACTAGCGGCAGCACTAGCGGCAGCACTAGCCTAGTGTCAAGCACTAGCGCCAGTACTAGCCTAGTGTGAAGCACTAGCGGCAGTACTAGCCTAGTTTGAAGCACTAGCGGCAGTACTAGCCTAGTGTCAAGCATTAGCGGCAGTACTAGCCTAGTGTGAAGCACTAGCGGCAGTACTAGCCTAGTGTGAAGCACTAGCGGCAGTATTAGCCTATTGTCAAGCACTAGCGGCAGTACTAGCCTAGTGTGAAGCACTAGCGGCAGTATTAGCCTATTGTCAAGCACTAGCGGCAGTACTAGCCTCGTGTCAAGCACTAGCGGCAGTTCTAGCCTAGTGTGAAGCACTAGCGGCAGTACTAGCCTAGTGTGAAGCACTAGCGGCAGTACTAGCCTAGTGTGAAGCACTAGCGGCAGTACTAGCCTAGTGTGAAGCACTAGCGGCAGTACTAGCCGCGTGTGAAGCACTAGCGGCAGTAGTAGCCTAGTGTGATGCACTAGCAGCAGTACTAGCCTAGTGTCCAGCACTAGCGGCAGTACTAGCCTAGTGTCAAGCACTAGCAGCAGTACTAGCCTAGTGTCAAGCACTAGCGGCAGTACAAGCCTAGTGTGAAGCACTAGCGGCAGTACTAGCCTAGTGTCAAGCACTAGCGGCAGTACTAGCCTAGTGTCAAGCACTAGCGCCAGTACTAGCCTAGTGTGAAGCACTAGCGGCAGTACTAGCCTAGTTTGAAGCACTAGCAGCAGTACTAGCCTAGTGTGAAGCACTAGCGGCAGTAGTAGCCTAGTGTGATGCACTAGCAGCAGTACTAGCCTAGTGTCCAGCACTAGCGGCAGTACTAGCCTAGTGTCAAGCACTAGCAGCAGTACTAGCCTAGTGTCAAGCACTAGCGGCAGTACAAGCCTAGTGTGAAGCACTAGCGGCAGTACTAGCCTAGTGTCAAGCACTAGCGGCAGTACTAGCCTAGTGTCAAGCACTAGCGCCAGTACTAGCCTAGTGTGAAGCACTAGCGGCAGTACTAGCCTAGTTTGAAGCACTAGCAGCAGTACTAGCCTAGTGTGAAGCACTAGCGGCAGTAGTAGCCTAGTGTGATGCACTAGCAGCAGTACTAGCCTAGTGTCCAGCACTAGCGGCAGTACTAGCCTAGTGTCAAGCACTAGCAGCAGTACTAGCCTAGTGTCAAGCACTAGCGGCAGTACAAGCCTAGTGTGAAGCACTAGCGGCAGTACTAGCCTAGTGTCAAGCACTAGCGGCAGTACTAGCCTAGTGTCAAGCACTAGCGCCAGTACTAGCCTAGTGTGAAGCACTAGCGGCAGTACTAGCCTAGTGTGAAGCACTAGCAGCAGTACTAGCCTAGTGTCCAGCACTAGCGGCAGTACTAGCCTAGTGTCAAGCATTAGGGGCAGTACTAGCCTAGTGTGAAGCACTAGCGGCAGTACTAGCCTAGTGTGAAGCACTAGCGGCAGTATTAGCCTAGTGTCAAGCACTAGCGGCAGTACTAGCCTCGTGTCAAGCACTAGCGGCAGTGCTAGCCTAGTGTGAAGCACTAGCGGCAGTACTAGCCTAGTGTGACTCACTAGCGGCAGTACTAGCCTTGTGTGAAGTACTAGCCTAGTGTGAAGCACTAGCGGCAGTACTAGCCTAGTGTGAAGCACTAGCGGCAGTACTAGCCTAGTGTGAAGCACTAGCGGCAGTACTAGCCTAGTGTGAAGCACTAGCGGCAGTACTAGCCTAGTGTCAAGCACTAGCGGCAGTACTAGCCTAGTGTGAAGCACTAGCGGCAGTACTAGCCTAGTGTCAAGCACTAGCGGCAGTACTAGCCTAGTGTGAAGCACTAGCGGCAGTACTAGCCTAGTGTGAAGCACTAGCGGCAGTACTAGCCTAGTGTGAAGCACTAGCGGCAGCACTAGCGGCAGCACTAGCCTAGTGTCAAGCACTAGCGCCAGTACTAGCCTAGTGTGAAGCACTAGCGGCAGTACTAGCCTAGTTTGAAGCACTAGCAGCAGTACTAGCCTAGTGTCCAGCACTAGCGGCAGTACTAGCCTAGTGTCAAGCATTAGCGGCAGTACTAGCCTAGTGTGAAGCACTAGCGGCAGTACTAGCCTAGTGTGAAGCACTAGCGGCAGTATTAGCCTAGTGTCAAGCACTAGCGGCAGTACTAGCCTCGTGTCAAGCACTAGCGGCAGTGCTAGCCTAGTGTGAAGCACTAGCGGCAGTACTAGCCTAGTGTGAAGCACTAGCGGCAGTACTAGCCTAGTATGAAGCACTAGCGGCAGTACTAGCCTACTGTGAAGCACTAGCGGCAGTACTAGCCTAGTGTGAAGCACTAGCGGCAGTACTTGCCTCGTGTGAAGCACTAGCGGCAGTACTAGCCTAGTTTGAAGCACCAGCGGCAGTACTAGCCCACGAGGGAAGCACTAGTCGCAGTACTAGCCTAGTGTGAAGCACTAGCGGCAGTACTAGCCTAGTGTCAAGCACTAGCAGCAGTACTAGCCTAGTGTCAAGCACTAGCGGCAGTACAAGCCTAGTGTGAAGCACTAGCGGCAGTACTAGCCTAGTGTCAAGCACTAGCGGCAGTACTAGCCTAGTGTGAAGCACTAGCGGCAGTACTAGCCTAGTGTCAAGCACTAGCGGCAGTACTAGCCTAGTGTCAAGCACTAGCAGCAGTACTAGCCTAGTGTCAAGCACTAGCGGCAGTACAAGCCTAGTGTGTAGCACTAGCGGCAGTACTAGCCTAGTGTCAAGCACTAGCGGCAGTACTAGCCTAGTGTGATGCACTAGCAGCAGTACTAGCCTAGTGTCCAGCACTAGCGGCAGTACTAGCCTAGTGTCAAGCACTAGCAGCAGTACTAGCCTAGTGTCAAGCACTAGCGGCAGTACAAGCCTAGTGTGTAGCACTAGCGGCAGTACTAGCCTAGTGTCAAGCACTAGCGGCAGTACTAGCCTAGTGTGAAGCACTAGCGGCAGTACTAGCCTAGTGTGAAGCACTAGCGGCAGTACTAGCCTAGTGTCAAGCACTAGCGGCAGTACTAGCCTAGTGTGAAGCACTAGCGGCAGTATTAGCCTAGTGTCAAGCACTAGCGGCAGTACTAGCCTCGTGTCAAGCACTAGCGGCAGTGCTAGCCTAGTGTGAAGCACTAGCGGCAGTACTAGCCTAGTGTGAAGCACTAGCGGCAGTACTAGCCTAGTTTGAAGCACTAGCGGCAGTACTAGCCTAGTGTGAAGCACTAGCGGCAGCACTAGCGGCAGCACTAGCCTAGTGTCAAGCACTAGCGCCAGTACTAGCCTAGTGTGAAGCACTAGCGGCAGTACTAGCCTAGTTTGAAGCACTAGCAGCAGTACTAGCCTAGTGTCCAGCACTAGCGGCAGTACTAGCCTAGTGTCAAGCATTAGCGGCAGTACTAGCCTAGTGTGAAGCACTAGCGGCAGTACTAGCCTAGTGTGAAGCACTAGCGGCAGTATTAGCCTAGTGTCAAGCACTAGCGGCAGTACTAGCCTAGTGTGAAGCACTAGCGGCAGTACTAGCCTAGTGTGAAGCACTAGCGGCAGCACTAGCGGCAGCACTAGCCTAGTGTCAAGCACTAGCGCCAGTACTAGCCTAGTGTGAAGCACTAGCGGCAGTAGTAGCCTAGTGTGATGCACTAGCAGCAGTACTAGCCTAGTGTCCAGCACTAGCGGCAGTACTAGCCTAGTGTCAAGCACTAGCAGCAGTACTAGCCTAGTGTCAAGCACTAGCGGCAGTACAAGCCTAGTGTGTAGCAGTAGCGGCAGTACTAGCCTAGTGTCAAGCACTAGCGGCAGTACTAGCCTAGTGTGAAGCACTAGCGGCAGTACTAGCCTAGTGTGAAGCACTAGCGGCAGTACTAGCCTAGTGTCAAGCACTAGCGGCAGTACTAGCCTAGTGTGGAGCACTAGCGGCAGCACTAGCCTAGTGTCAAGCACTAGCGCCAGTACTAGCCTAGTGTGAAGCACTAGCGGCAGTACTAGCCTAGTTTGAAGCACTAGCAGCAGTACTAGCCTAGTGTCCAGCACTAGCGGCAGTACTAGCCTAGTGTCAAGCATTAGCGGCTAGTACTAGCCTAGTGTGAAGCACTAGCGGCAGTACTAGCCTAGTGTGAAGCACTAGCGGCAGTATATGCCTAGTGTCAAGCACTATCGGCAGTACTAGCCTCGTGTCAAGCACTAGCGGCAGTTCTAGCCTAGTGTGAAGCACTAGCGGCAGTACTAGCCTAGTGTGAAGCACTAGCGGCAGTACTAGCCTAGTGTGAAGCACTAGCGGCAGTACTAGCCTAGTGTGAAGCACTAGCGGCAGTACTAGCCTTGTGTGAAGTACTAGCCTAGTGTCAAGCACTAGCGGCAGTACTAGCCTAGTGTGAAGCACTAGCGGCAGTACTAGCCTAGTGTCAAGCACTAGCGGCAGTACTAGCCTAGTGTCAAGCACTAGCGGCAGTACTAGCCTAGTGTGAAGCACTAGCGGCAGTACTAGCCTAGTGTGAAGCACTAGCGGCAGCACTAGCGGCAGCACTAGCCTAGTGTCAAGCACTAGCGCCAGTACTAGCCTAGTGTGAAGCACTAGCGGCAGTACTAGCCTAGTGTCAAGCACTAGCGGCAGTACTAGCCTAGTGTCAAGCACTAGCGGCAGTACAAGCCTAGTGTGAAGCACTAGCGGCAGTACTAGCCTAGTGTCAAGCACTAGCGGCAGTACTAGCCTAGTGTGAAGCACTAGCGGCAGTACTAGCCTAGTGTCAAGCACTAGCGGCAGTACTAGCCTAGTGTCAAGCACTAGCAGCAGTACTAGCCTAGTGTCAAGCACTAGCGGCAGTACAAGCCTAGTGTGTAGCACTAGCGGCAGTACTAGCCTAGTGTCAAGCACTAGCGGCAGTACTAGCCTAGTGTGATGCACTAGCAGCAGTACTAGCCTAGTGTCCAGCACTAGCGGCAGTACTAGCCTAGTGTCAAGCACTAGCAGCAGTACTAGCCTAGTGTCAAGCACTAGCGGCAGTACAAGCCTAGTGTGTAGCACTAGCGGCAGCACTAGCCTAGTGTCAAGCACTAGCGGCAGTACTAGCCTAGTGTGAAGCACTAGCGGCAGTACTAGCCTAGTGTGAAGCACTAGCGGCAGTACTAGCCTAGTGTCAAGCACTAGCGGCAGTACTAGCCTAGTGTGAAGCACTAGCGGCAGTATTAGCCTAGTGTCAAGCACTAGCGGCAGTACTAGCCTCGTGTCAAGCACTAGCGGCAGTGCTAGCCTAGTGTGAAGCACTAGCGGCAGTACTAGCCTAGTGTGAAGCACTAGCGGCAGTACTAGCCTAGTGTGAAGCACTAGCGGCAGTACTAGCCTAGTGTGAAGCACTAGCGGCAGCACTAGCGGCAGCACTAGCCTAGTGTCAAGCACTAGCGCCAGTACTAGCCTAGTGTGAAGCACTAGCGGCAGTACTAGCCTAGTTTGAAGCACTAGCAGCAGTACTAGCCTAGTGTCCAGCACTAGCGGCAGTACTAGCCTAGTGTCAAGCATTAGCGGCAGTACTAGCCTAGTGTGAAGCACTAGCGGCAGTACTAGCCTAGTGTGAAGCACTAGCGGCAGTATTAGCCTAGTGTCAAGCACCAGCGGCAGTACTAGACTAGTGTGAAGCACTAGCGGCAGTACTAGCCTAGTGTGAAGCACTAGCGGCAGCACTAGCGGCAGCACTAGCCTAGTGTCAAGCACTAGCGCCAGTACTAGCCTAGTGTGAAGCACTAGCGGCAGTAGTAGCCTAGTGTGATGCACTAGCAGCAGTACTAGCCTAGTGTCCAGCACTAGCGGCAGTACTAGCCTAGTGTCAAGCACTAGCAGCAGTACTAGCCTAGTGTCAAGCACTAGCGGCAGTACAAGCCTAGTGTGTAGCAGTAGCGGCAGTACTAGCCTAGTGTCAAGCACTAGCGGCAGTACTAGCCTAGTGTGAAGCACTAGCGGCAGTACTAGCCTAGTGTGAAGCACTAGCGGCAGTACTAGCCTAGTGTCAAGCACTAGCGGCAGTACTAGCCTAGTGTGGAGCACTAGCGGCAGCACTAGCCTAGTGTCAAGCACTAGCGCCAGTACTAGCCTAGTGTGAAGCACTAGCGGCAGTACTAGCCTAGTTTGAAGCACTAGCAGCAGTACTAGCCTAGTGTCCAGCACTAGCGGCAGTACTAGCCTAGTGTCAAGCATTAGCGGCTAGTACTAGCCTAGTGTGAAGCACTAGCGGCAGTACTAGCCTAGTGTGAAGCACTAGCGGCAGTATATGCCTAGTGTCAAGCACTATCGGCAGTACTAGCCTCGTGTCAAGCACTAGCGGCAGTGCTAGCCTAGTGTGAAGCACTAGCGGCAGTACTAGCCTAGTGTGAAGCACTAGCGGCAGTACTAGCCTAGTGTGAAGCACTAGCGGCAGTACTAGCCTAGTGTGAAGCACTAGCGGCAGTACTAGCCTTGTGTGAAGTACTAGCCTAGTGTCAAGCACTAGCGGCAGTACTAGCCTAGTGTGAAGCACTAGCGGCAGTACTAGCCTAGTGTCAAGCACTAGCGGCAGTACTAGCCTAGTGTCAAGCACTAGCGGCAGTACTAGCCTAGTGTGAAGCACTAGCGGCAGTACTAGCCTAGTGTGAAGCACTAGCGGCAGCACTAGCGGCAGCACTAGCCTAGTGTCAAGCACTAGCGCCAGTACTAGCCTAGTGTGAAGCACTAGCGGCAGTACTAGCCTAGTTTGAAGCACTAGCGGCAGTACTAGCCTAGTGTCAAGCATTAGCGGCAGTACTAGCCTAGTGTGAAGCACTAGCGGCAGTACTAGCCTAGTGTGAAGCACTAGCGGCAGTATTAGCCTATTGTCAAGCACTAGCGGCAGTACTAGCCTCGTGTCAAGCACTAGCGGCAGTGCTAGCCTAGTGTGAAGCACTAGCGGCAGTACTAGCCTAGTGTGAAGCACTAGCGGCAGTACTAGCCTAGTGTGAAGCACTAGCGGCAGTACTAGCCGAGTGTGAAGCACTAGCGGCAGTAGTAGCCTAGTGTGATGCACTAGCAGCAGTACTAGCCTAGTGTCAAGCACTAGCGGCAGTACAAGCCTAGTGTGAAGCACTAGCGGCAGTACTAGCCTAGTGTCAAGCACTAGCGGCAGTACTAGCCTAGTGTGAAGCACTAGCGGCAGTACTAGCCTAGTGTCAAGCACTAGCGGCAGTACTAGCCTAGTGTGAAGCACTAGCAGCAGTACTAGCCTAGTGTGAAGCACTAGCGGCAGTACTAGCCTAGTGTGAAGCACTAGCGGCAGCACTAGCGGCAGCACTAGCCTAGTGTCAAGCACTAGCGCCAGTACTAGCCTAGTGTGAAGCACTAGCGGCAGTACTAGCCTAGTTTGAAGCACTAGCAGCAGTACTAGCCTAGTGTCAAGCACTAGCGGCAGTACAAGCCTAGTGTGAAGCACTAGCGGCAGTACTAGCCTAGTGTCAAGCACTAGCGGCAGTACTAGCCTAGTGTGAAGCACTAGCGGCAGTACTAGCCTAGTGTCAAGCACTAGCGGCAGTACTAGCCTAGTGTCAAGCACTAGCGGCAGTACTAGCCTAGTGTGAAGCACTAGCGGCAGTACTAGCCTAGTGTGAAGCACTAGCGGCAGCACTAGCGGCAGCAATAGCCTAGTGTCAAGCACTAGCGCCAGTACTAGCCTAGTGTGAAGCACTAGCGGCAGTACTAGCCTAGTTTGAAGCACTAGCGGCAGTACTAGCCTAGTGTCAAGCATTAGCGGCAGTACTAGCCTAGTGTGAAGCACTAGCGGCAGTACTAGCCTAGTGTGAAGCACTAGCGGCAGTATTAGCCTATTGTCAAGCACTAGCGGCAGTACTAGCCTCGTGTCAAGCACTAGCGGCAGTGCTAGCCTAGTGTGAAGCACTAGCGGCAGTACTAGCCTAGTGTGAAGCACTAGCGGCAGTACTAGCCTAGTGTGAAGCACTAGCGGCAGTACTAGCCTAGTGTGAAGCACTAGCGGCAGTACTAGCCGCGTGTGAAGCACTAGCGGCAGTAGTAGCCTAGTGTGATGCACTAGCAGCAGTACTAGCCTAGTGTCCAGCACTAGCGGCAGTACTAGCCTAGTGTCAAGCACTAGCAGCAGTACTAGCCTAGTGTCAAGCACTAGCGGCAGTACAAGCCTAGTGTGAAGCACTAGCGGCAGTACTAGCCTAGTGTCAAGCACTAGCGGCAGTACTAGCCTAGTGTGAAGCACTAGCGGCAGTACTAGCCTAGTGTGAAGCACTAGCGGCAGCACTAGCGGCAGCAATAGCCTAGTGTCAAGCACTAGCGCCAGTACTAGCCTAGTGTGAAGCACTAGCGGCAGTACTAGCCTAGTTTGAAGCACTAGCGGCAGTACTAGCCTAGTGTGAAGCACTAGCGGCAGTACTAGCCGAGTGTGAAGCACTAGCGGCAGTACTAGCCTAGTGTGAAGCACTAGCGGCAGTATTAGCCTATTGTCAAGCACTAGCGGCAGTACTAGCCTCGTGTCAAGCACTAGCGGCAGTGCTAGCCTAGTGTGAAGCACTAGCGGCAGTACTAGCCTAGTGTGAAGCACTAGCGGCAGTACTAGCCTAGTGTGAAGCACTAGCGGCAGTACTAGCCTAGTGTGAAGCACTAGCGGCAGTACTAGCCTAGTGTGAAGCACTAGCGGCAGCACTAGCGGCAGCACTAGCCTAGTGTCAAGCACTAGCGCCAGTACTAGCCTAGTGTGAAGCACTAGCGGCAGTACTAGCCTAGTTTGAAGCACTAGCGGCAGTACTAGCCTAGTGTCAAGCATTAGCGGCAGTACTAGCCTAGTGTGAAGCACTAGCGGCAGTACTAGCCTAGTGTGAAGCACTAGCGGCAGTATTAGCCTATTGTCAAGCACTAGCGGCAGTACTAGCCTAGTGTGAAGCACTAGCGGCAGTATTAGCCTATTGTCAAGCACTAGCGGCAGTACTAGCCTCGTGTCAAGCACTAGCGGCAGTGCTAGCCTTGTGTGAAGCACTAGCGGCAGTACTAGCCTAGTGTGAAGCACTAGCGGCAGTACTAGCCTAGTGTGAAGCACTAGCGGCAGTACTAGCCTAGTGTGAAGCACTAGCGGCAGTACTAGCCGCGTGTGAAGCACTAGCGGCAGTACTAGCCTAGTGTGATGCACTAGCAGCAGTACTAGCCTAGTGTCAAGCACTAGCGGCAGTACTAGCCTAGTGTCAAGCACTAGCAGCAGTACTAGCCTAGTGTCAAGCACTAGCGGCAGTACAAGCCTAGTGTGAAGCACTAGCGGCAGTACTAGCCTAGTGTCAAGCACTAGCGGCAGTACTAGCCTAGTGTCAAGCACTAGCGCCAGTACTAGCCTAGTGTGAAGCACTAGCGGCAGTACTAGCCTAGTTTGAAGCACTAGCAGCAGTACTAGCCTAGTGTGAAGCACTAGCGGCAGTAGTAGCCTAGTGTGATGCACTAGCAGCAGTACTAGCCTAGTGTCCAGCACTAGCGGCAGTACTAGCCTAGTGTCAAGCACTAGCAGCAGTACTAGCCTAGTGTCAAGCACTAGCGGCAGTACTAGCCTAGTGTGAAGCACTAGCGGCAGTACTAGCCTAGTGTCAAGCACTAGCGGCAGTACTAGCCTAGTGTCAAGCACTAGCGCCAGTACTAGCCTAGTGTGAAGCACTAGCGGCAGTACTAGCCTAGTTTGAAGCACTAGCAGCAGTACTAGCCTAGTGTGAAGCACTAGCGGCAGTAGTAGCCTAGTGTGATGCACTAGCAGCAGTACTAGCCTAGTGTCCAGCACTAGCGGCAGTACTAGCCTAGTGTCAAGCACTAGCAGCAGTACTAGCCTAGTGTCAAGCACTAGCGGCAGTACAAGCCTAGTGTGAAGCACTAGCGGCAGTACTAGCCTAGTGTCAAGCACTAGCGGCAGTACTAGCCTAGTGTCAAGCACTAGCGCCAGTACTAGCCTAGTGTGAAGCACTAGCGGCAGTACTAGCCTAGTTTGAAGCACTAGCAGCAGTACTAGCCTAGTGTCCAGCACTAGCGGCAGTACTAGCCTAGTGTCAAGCATTAGGGGCAGTACTAGCCTAGTGTGAAGCACTAGCGGCAGTACTAGCCTAGTGTGAAGCACTAGCGGCAGTATTAGCCTAGTGTCAAGCACTAGCGGCAGTACTAGCCTCGTGTCAAGCACTAGCGGCAGTGCTAGCCTAGTGTGAAGCACTAGCGGCAGTACTAGCCTAGTGTGACTCACTAGCGGCAGTACTAGCCTTGTGTGAAGTACTAGCCTAGTGTGAAGCACTAGCGGCAGTACTAGCCTAGTGTGAAGCACTAGCGGCAGTACTAGCCTAGTGTGAAGCACTAGCGGCAGTACTAGCCTAGTGTGAAGCACTAGCGGCAGTACTAGCCTAGTGTCAAGCACTAGCGGCAGTACTAGCCTAGTGTGAAGCACTAGCGGCAGTACTAGCCTAGTGTCAAGCACTAGCGGCAGTACTAGCCTAGTGTGAAGCACTAGCGGCAGTACTAGCCTAGTGTGAAGCACTAGCGGCAGTACTAGCCTAGTGTGAAGCACTAGCGGCAGCACTAGCGGCAGCACTAGCCTAGTGTCAAGCACTAGCGCCAGTACTAGCCTAGTGTGAAGCACTAGCGGCAGTACTAGCCTAGTTTGAAGCACTAGCAGCAGTACTAGCCTAGTGTCCAGCACTAGCGGCAGTACTAGCCTAGTGTCAAGCACTAGCGGCAGTACTAGCCTAGTGTGAAGCACTAGCGGCAGTACTAGCCTAGTGTGAAGCACTAGCGGCAGTATTAGCCTAGTGTCAAGCACTAGCGGCAGTACTAGCCTCGTGTCAAGCACTAGCGGCAGTGCTAGCCTAGTGTGAAGCACTAGCGGCAGTACTAGCCTAGTGTGAAGCACTAGCGGCAGTACTAGCCTAGTATGAAGCACTAGCGGCAGTACTAGCCTACTGTGAAGCACTAGCGGCAGTACTAGCCTAGTGTGAAGCACTAGCGGCAGTACTTGCCTCGTGTGAAGCACTAGCGGCAGTACTAGCCTAGTTTGAAGCACCAGCGGCAGTACTAGCCCACGAGGGAAGCACTAGTCGCAGTACTAGCCTAGTGTGAAGCACTAGCGGCAGTACTAGCCTAGTGTCAAGCACTAGCAGCAGTACTAGCCTAGTGTCAAGCACTAGCGGCAGTACAAGCCTAGTGTGAAGCACTAGCGGCAGTACTAGCCTAGTGTCAAGCACTAGCGGCAGTACTAGCCTAGTGTGAAGCACTAGCGGCAGTACTAGCCTAGTGTCAAGCACTAGCGGCAGTACTAGCCTAGTGTCAAGCACTAGCAGCAGTACTAGCCTAGTGTCAAGCACTAGCGGCAGTACAAGCCTAGTGTGTAGCACTAGCGGCAGTACTAGCCTAGTGTCAAGCACTAGCGGCAGTACTAGCCTAGTGTGATGCACTAGCAGCAGTACTAGCCTAGTGTCCAGCACTAGCGGCAGTACTAGCCTAGTGTCAAGCACTAGCAGCAGTACTAGCCTAGTGTCAAGCACTAGCGGCAGTACAAGCCTAGTGTGTAGCACTAGCGGCAGTACTAGCCTAGTGTCAAGCACTAGCGGCAGTACTAGCCTAGTGTGAAGCACTAGCGGCAGTACTAGCCTAGTGTGAAGCACTAGCGGCAGTACTAGCCTAGTGTCAAGCACTAGCGGCAGTACTAGCCTAGTGTGAAGCACTAGCGGCAGTATTAGCCTAGTGTCAAGCACTAGCGGCAGTACTAGCCTCGTGTCAAGCACTAGCGGCAGTGCTAGCCTAGTGTGAAGCACTAGCGGCAGTACTAGCCTAGTGTGAAGCACTAGCGGCAGTACTAGCCTAGTGTGAAGCACTAGCGGCAGTACTAGCCTAGTGTGAAGCACTAGCGGCAGCACTAGCGGCAGCACTAGCCTAGTGTCAAGCACTAGCGCCAGTACTAGCCTAGTGTGAAGCACTAGCGGCAGTACTAGCCTAGTGTGAAGCACTAGCAGCAGTACTAGCCTAGTGTCCAGCACTAGCGGCAGTACTAGCCTAGTGTCAAGCATTAGCGGCAGTACTAGCCTAGTGTGAAGCACTAGCGGCAGTACTAGCCTAGTGTGAAGCACTAGCGGCAGTATTAGCCTAGTGTCAAGCACCAGCGGCAGTACTAGCCTAGTGTGAAGCACCAGCGGCAGTACTAGCCTAGTGTGAAGCACTAGCGGCAGCACTAGCGGCAGCACTAGCCTAGTGTCAAGCACTAGCGCCAGTACTAGCCTAGTGTGAAGCACTAGCGGCAGTAGTAGCCTAGTGTGATGCACTAGCAGCAGTACTAGCCTAGTGTCCAGCACTAGCGGCAGTACTAGCCTAGTGTCAAGCACTAGCAGCAGTACTAGCCTAGTGTCAAGCACTAGCGGCAGTACAAGCCTAGTGTGTAGCAGTAGCGGCAGTACTAGCCTAGTGTCAAGCACTAGCGGCAGTACTAGCCTAGTGTGAAGCACTAGCGGCAGTACTAGCCTAGTGTGAAGCACTAGCGGCAGTACTAGCCTAGTGTCAAGCACTAGCGGCAGTACTAGCCTAGTGTGGAGCACTAGCGGCAGCACTAGCCTAGTGTCAAGCACTAGCGCCAGTACTAGCCTAGTGTGAAGCACTAGCGGCAGTACTAGCCTAGTTTGAAGCACTAGCAGCAGTACTAGCCTAGTGTCCAGCACTAGCGGCAGTACTAGCCTAGTGTCAAGCATTAGCGGCTAGTACTAGCCTAGTGTGAAGCACTAGCGGCAGTACTAGCCTAGTGTGAAGCACTAGCGGCAGTATATGCCTAGTGTCAAGCACTATCGGCAGTACTAGCCTCGTGTCAAGCACTAGCGGCAGTGCTAGCCTAGTGTGAAGCACTAGCGGCAGTACTAGCCTAGTGTGAAGCACTAGCGGCAGTACTAGCCTAGTGTGAAGCACTAGCGGCAGTACTAGCCTAGTGTGAAGCACTAGCGGCAGTACTAGCCTTGTGTGAAGTACTAGCCTAGTGTCAAGCACTAGCGGCAGTACTAGCCTAGTGTGAAGCACTAGCGGCAGTACTAGCCTAGTGTCAAGCACTAGCGGCAGTACTAGCCTAGTGTCAAGCACTAGCGGCAGTACTAGCCTAGTGTGAAGCACTAGCGGCAGTACTAGCCTAGTGTGAAGCACTAGCGGCAGCACTAGCGGCAGCACTAGCCTAGTGTCAAGCACTAGCGCCAGTACTAGCCTAGTGTGAAGCACTAGCGGCAGTACTAGCCTAGTGTCAAGCACTAGCGGCAGTACTAGCCTAGTGTCAAGCACTAGCGGCAGTACAAGCCTAGTGTGAAGCACTAGCGGCAGTACTAGCCTAGTGTGAAGCACTAGCGGCAGTACTAGCCTAGTGTGAAGCACTAGCGGCAGTACTAGCCTAGTGTCAAGCACTAGCGGCAGTACTAGCCTAGTGTCAAGCACTAGCAGCAGTACTAGCCTAGTGTCAAGCACTAGCGGCAGTACAAGCCTAGTGTGTAGCACTAGCGGCAGTACTAGCCTAGTGTCAAGCACTAGCGGCAGTACTAGCCTAGTGTGATGCACTAGCAGCAGTACTAGCCTAGTGTCCAGCACTAGCGGCAGTACTAGCCTAGTGTCAAGCACTAGCAGCAGTACTAGCCTAGTGTCAAGCACTAGCGGCAGTACAAGCCTAGTGTGTAGCACTAGCGGCAGTACTAGCCTAGTGTCAAGCACTAGCGGCAGTACTAGCCTAGTGTGAAGCACTAGCGGCAGTACTAGCCTAGTGTGAAGCACTAGCGGCAGTACTAGCCTAGTGTCAAGCACTAGCGGCAGTACTAGCCTAGTGTGAAGCACTAGCGGCAGTATTAGCCTAGTGTCAAGCACTAGCGGCAGTACTAGCCTCGTGTCAAGCACCAGCGGCAGTGCTAGCCTAGTGTGAAGCACTAGCGGCAGTACTAGCCTAGTGTGAAGCACTAGCGGCAGTACTAGCCTAGTGTGAAGCACTAGCGGCAGTACTAGCCTAGTGTGAAGCACTAGCGGCAGCACTAGCGGCAGCACTAGCCTAGTGTCAAGCACTAGCGCCAGTACTAGCCTAGTGTGAAGCACTAGCGGCAGTACTAGCCTAGTTTGAAGCACTAGCAGCAGTACTAGCCTAGTGTCCAGCACTAGCGGCAGTACTAGCCTAGTGTCAAGCATTAGCGGCAGTACTAGCCTAGTGTGAAGCACTAGCGGCAGTACTAGCCTAGTGTGAAGCACTAGCGGCAGTACTAGCCTAGTGTCAAGCACTAGCGGCAGTACTAGCCTAGTGTGAAGCACTAGCGGCAGTACTAGCCTAGTGTGAAGCACTAGCGGCAGCACTAGCGGCAGCACTAGCCTAGTGTCAAGCACTAGCGCCAGTACTAGCCTAGTGTGAAGCACTAGCGGCAGTAGTAGCCTAGTGTGATGCACTAGCAGCAGTACTAGCCTAGTGTCCAGCACTAGCGGCAGTACTAGCCTAGTGTCAAGCACTAGCAGCAGTACTAGCCTAGTGTCAAGCACTAGCGGCAGTACAAGCCTAGTGTGTAGCAGTAGCGGCAGTACTAGCCTAGTGTCAAGCACTAGCGGCAGTACTAGCCTAGTGTAAAGCACTAGCGGCAGTACTAGCCTAGTGTGAAGCACTAGCGGCAGTACTAGCCTAGTGTCAAGCACTAGCGGCAGTACTAGCCTAGTGTGGAGCACTAGCGGCAGCACTAGCCTAGTGTCAAGCACTAGCGCCAGTACTAGCCTAGTGTGAAGCACTAGCGGCAGTACTAGCCTAGTTTGAAGCACTAGCAGCAGTACTAGCCTAGTGTCCAGCACTAGCGGCAGTACTAGCCTAGTGTCAAGCATTAGCGGCTAGTACTAGCCTAGTGTGAAGCACTAGCGGCAGTACTAGCCTAGTGTGAAGCACTAGCGGCAGTATATGCCTAGTGTCAAGCACTATCGGCAGTACTAGCCTCGTGTCAAGCACTAGCGGCAGTGCTAGCCTAGTGTGAAGCACTAGCGGCAGTACTAGCCTAGTGTGAAGCACTAGCGGCAGTACTAGCCTAGTGTGAAGCACTAGCGGCAGTACTAGCCTAGTGTGAAGCACTAGCGGCAGTACTAGCCTTGTGTGAAGTACTAGCCTAGTGTCAAGCACTAGCGGCAGTACTAGCCTAGTGTGAAGCACTAGCGGCAGTACTAGCCTAGTGTCAAGCACTAGCGGCAGTACTAGCCTAGTGTCAAGCACTAGCGGCAGTACTAGCCTAGTGTGAAGCACTAGCGGCAGTACTAGCCTAGTGTGAAGCACTAGCGGCAGCACTAGCGGCAGCACTAGCCTAGTGTCAAGCACTAGCGCCAGTACTAGCCTAGTGTGAAGCACTAGCGGCAGTACTAGCCTAGTTTGAAGCACTAGCGGCAGTACTAGCCTAGTGTCAAGCATTAGCGGCAGTACTAGCCTAGTGTGAAGCACTAGCGGCAGTACTAGCCTAGTGTGAAGCACTAGCGGCAGTATTAGGCTATTGTCAAGCACTAGCGGCAGTACTAGCCTCGTGTCAAGCACTAGCGGCAGTGCTAGCCTAGTGTGAAGCACTAGCGGCAGTACTAGCCTAGTGTGAAGCACTAGCGGCAGTACTAGCCTAGTGTGAAGCACTAGCGGCAGTACTAGCCGAGTGTGAAGCACTAGCGGCAGTAGTAGCCTAGTGTGATGCACTAGCAGCAGTACTAGCCTAGTGTCAAGCACTAGCGGCAGTACAAGCCTAGTGTGAAGCACTAGCGGCAGTACTAGCCTAGTGTCAAGCACTAGCGGCAGTACTAGCCTAGTGTGAAGCACTAGCGGCAGTACTAGCCTAGTGTCAAGCACTAGCGGCAGTACTAGCCTAGTGTGAAGCACTAGCAGCAGTACTAGCCTAGTGTGAAGCACTAGCGGCAGTACTAGCCTAGTGTGAAGCACTAGCGGCAGCACTAGCGGCAGCACTAGCCTAGTGTCAAGCACTAGCGCCAGTACTAGCCTAGTGTGAAGCACTAGCGGCAGTACTAGCCTAGTTTGAAGCACTAGCAGCAGTACTAGCCTAGTGTCAAGCACTAGCGGCAGTACAAGCCTAGTGTGAAGCACTAGCGGCAGTACTAGCCTAGTGTCAAGCACTAGCGGCAGTACTAGCCTAGTGTGAAGCACTAGCGGCAGTACTAGCCTAGTGTCAAGCACTAGCGGCAGTACTAGCCTAGTGTCAAGCACTAGCGGCAGTACTAGCCTAGTGTGAAGCACTAGCGGCAGTACTAGCCTAGTGTGAAGCACTAGCGGCAGCACTAGCGGCAGCAATAGCCTAGTGTCAAGCACTAGCGCCAGTACTAGCCTAGTGTGAAGCACTAGCGGAAGCACTAGCCTAGGGTGAAGCACCAGCGGCAGTACTAGCCTAGTGTCAAGCATCAGCGGCAGTACTAGCCTTGTGTGAAGCACCAGCGGCCGTACTAGCCTAGTGTAAAGCACCAGCGGCAGTATTAGCCTATTGTCAAGCACTAGCGGCAGTACTAGCCTCGTGTCAAGCACTAGCGGCAGTGCTAGCCTAGTGTGAAGCACTAGCGGCAGTACTAGCCTAGTGTGAAGCACTAGCGGCAGTACTAGCCTAGTGTGAAGCACTAGCGGCAGTACTAGCCTAGTGTGAAGCACTAGCGGCAGTACTAGCCGCGTGTGAAGCACTAGCGGCAGTAGTAGCCTAGTGTGATGCACTAGCAGCAGTACTAGCCTAGTGTCCAGCACTAGCGGCAGTACTAGCCTAGTGTCAAGCACTAGCAGCAGTACTAGCCTAGTGTCAAGCACTAGCGGCAGTACTAGCCTAGTGTGAAGCACTAGCGGCAGTACTAGCCTAGTGTCAAGCACTAGCGGCAGTACTAGCCTAGTGTCAAGCACTAGCGGCAGTACTAGCCTAGTGTGAAGCACTAGCGGCAGTACTAGCCTAGTTTGAAGCACTAGCAGCAGTACTAGCCTAGTGTCCAGCACTAGCGGCAGTACTAGCCTAGTGTCAAGCATTAGGGGCAGTACTAGCCTAGTGTGAAGCACTAGCGGCAGTACTAGCCTAGTGTGAAGCACTAGCGGTAGTATTAGCCTAGTGTCAAGCACTAGCGGCAGTACTAGCCTCGTGTCAAGCACTAGCGGCAGTGCTAGCCTAGTGTGAAGCACTAGCGGCAGTACTAGCCTAGTGTGACTCACTAGCGGCAGTACTAGCCTTGTGTGAAGTACTAGCCTAGTGTGAAGCACTAGCGGCAGTACTAGCCTAGTGTGAAGCACTAGCGGCAGTACTAGCCTAATGTGAAGCACTAGCGGCAGTACTAGCCTAGTGTGAAGCACTAGCGGCAGTACTAGCCTAGTGTCAAGCACTAGCGGCAGTACTAGCCTCGTGTCAAGCACTAGCGGCAGTGCTAGCCTAGTGTGAAGCACTAGCGGCAGTACTAGCCTAGTGTGACTCACTAGCGGCAGTACTAGCCTTGTGTGAAGTACTAGCCTAGTGTGAAGCACTAGCGGCAGTACTAGCCTAGTGTCAAGCACTAGCGGCAGTACTAGCCTAGTGTCAAGCACTAGCGGCAGTACTAGCCTAGTGTGAAGCACTAGCGGCAGTACTAGCCTAGTGTGAAGCACTAGCGGCAGCACTAGCGGCAGCAATAGCCTAGTGTCAAGCACTAGCGCCAGTACTAGCCTAGTGTGAAGCACTAGCGGCAGTACTAGCCTAGTTTGAAGCACTAGCGGCAGTACTAGCCTAGTGTCAAGCATTAGCGGCAGTACTAGCCTAGTGTGAAGCACTAGCGGCAGTACTAGCCTAGTGTGAAGCACTAGCGGCAGTATTAGCCTAGTGTCAAGCACTAGCGGCAGTACTAGCCTCGTGTCAAGCACTAGCGGCAGTGCTAGCCTAGTGTGAAGCACTAGCGGCAGTACTAGCCTAGTGTGAAGCACTAGCGGCAGTACTAGCCTAGTGTGAAGCACTAGCGGCAGTACTAGCCTAGTGTGAAGCACTAGCGGCAGTACTAGCCTAGTGTGAAGCACTAGCGGCAGCACTAGCGGCAGCACTAGCCTAGTGTCAAGCACTAGCGCCAGTACTAGCCTAGTGTCAAGCACCAGCGGCAGTACTAGCCTAGGGTGAAGCACCAGCGGCAGTACTAGCCTAGTGTCAAGCATTAGCGGCAGTACTAGCCTTGTGTGAAGCACTAGCGGCAGTACTAGCCTAGTGTGAAGCACTAGCGGCAGTATTAGCCTATTGTCAAGCACTAGCGGCAGTACTAGCCTAGTGTGAAGCACTAGCGGCAGTATTAGCCTATTGTCAAGCACTAGCGGCAGTACTAGCCTCGTGTCAAGCACTAGCGGCAGTGCTAGCCTAGTGTGAAGCACTAGCGGCAGTACTAGCCTAGTGTGAAGCACTAGCGGCAGTACTAGCCTAGTGTGAAGCACTAGCGGCAGTACTAGCCTAGTGTGAAGCACTAGCGGCAGTACTAGCCGCGTGTGAAGCACTAGCGGCAGTAGTAGCCTAGTGTGATGCACTAGCAGCAGTACTAGCCTAGTGTCCAGCACTAGCGGCAGTACTAGCCTAGTGTCAAGCACTAGCAGCAGTACTAGCCTAGTGTCAAGCACTAGCGGCAGTACAAGCCTAGTGTGAAGCACTAGCGGCAGTACTAGCCTAGTGTCAAGCACTAGCGGCAGTACTAGCCTAGTGTCAAGCACTAGCGCCAGTACTAGCCTAGTGTGAAGCACTAGCGGCAGTACTAGCCTAGTTTGAAGCACTAGCAGCAGTACTAGCCTAGTGTGAAGCACTAGCGGCAGTAGTAGCCTAGTGTGATGCACTAGCAGCAGTACTAGCCTAGTGTCCAGCACTAGCGGCAGTACTAGCCTAGTGTCAAGCACTAGCGGCAGTACTAGCCTAGTGTCAAGCACTAGCGGCAGTACAAGCCTAGTGTGAAGCACTAGCGGCAGTACTAGCCTAGTGTCAAGCACTAGCGGCAGTACTAGCCTAGTGTCAAGCACTAGCGCCAGTACTAGCCTAGTGTGAAGCACTAGCGGCAGTACTAGCCTAGTTTGAAGCACTAGCAGCAGTACTAGCCTAGTGTGAAGCACTAGCGGCAGTAGTAGCCTAGTGTGATGCACTAGCAGCAGTACTAGCCTAGTGTCCAGCACTAGCGGCAGTACTAGCCTAGTGTCAAGCACTAGCAGCAGTACTAGCCTAGTGTCAAGCACTAGCGGCAGTACAAGCCTAGTGTGAAGCACTAGCGGCAGTACTAGCCTAGTGTCAAGCACTAGCGGCAGTACTAGCCTAGTGTCAAGCACTAGCGCCAGTACTAGCCTAGTGTGAAGCACTAGCGGCAGTACTAGCCTAGTTTGAAGCACTAGCAGCAGTACTAGCCTAGTGTCCAGCACTAGCGGCAGTACTAGCCTAGTGTCAAGCATTAGGGGCAGTACTAGCCTAGTGTGAAGCACTAGCGGCAGTACTAGCCTAGTGTGAAGCACTAGCGGCAGTATTAGCCTAGTGTCAAGCACTAGCGGCAGTACTAGCCTCGTGTCAAGCACTAGCGGCAGTGCTAGCCTAGTGTGAAGCACTAGCGGCAGTACTAGCCTAGTGTGACTCACTAGCGGCAGTACTAGCCTTGTGTGAAGTACTAGCCTAGTGTGAAGCACTAGCGGCAGTACTAGCCTAGTGTGAAGCACTAGCGGCAGTACTAGCCTAGTGTGAAGCACTAGCGGCAGTACTAGCCTAGTGTGAAGCACTAGCGGCAGTACTAGCCTAGTGTCAAGCACTAGCGGCAGTACTAGCCTAGTGTGAAGCACTAGCGGCAGTACTAGCCTAGTGTCAAGCACTAGCGGCAGTACTAGCCTAGTGTGAAGCACTAGCGGCAGTACTAGCCTAGTGTGAAGCACTAGCGGCAGTACTAGCCTAGTGTGAAGCACTAGCGGCAGCACTAGCGGCAGCACTAGCCTAGTGTCAAGCACTAGCGCCAGTACTAGCCTAGTGTGAAGCACTAGCGGCAGTACTAGCCTAGTTTGAAGCACTAGCAGCAGTACTAGCCTAGTGTCCAGCACTAGCGGCAGTACTAGCCTAGTGTCAAGCATTAGCGGCAGTACTAGCCTAGTGTGAAGCACTAGCGGCAGTACTAGCCTAGTGTGAAGCACTAGCGGCAGTATTAGCCTAGTGTCAAGCACTAGCGGCAGTACTAGCCTCGTGTCAAGCACTAGCGGCAGTGCTAGCCTAGTGTGAAGCACTAGCGGCAGTACTAGCCTAGTGTGAAGCACTAGCGGCAGTACTAGCCTAGTATGAAGCACTAGCGGCAGTACTAGCCTAGTGTGAAGCACTAGCGGCAGTACTAGCCTAGTGTGAAGCACTAGCGGCAGTACTTGCCTCGTGTGAAGCACTAGCGGCAGTACTAGCCTAGTTTGAAGCACTAGCGGCAGTACTAGCCCACGGGGGAAACACTAGTCGCAGTACTAGCCTAGTGTGAAGCACTAGCGGCAGTACTAGCCTAGTGTGAAGCACTAGCGGCAGTACTAGCCTAGTATGAAGCACTAGCGGCAGTACTAGCCTAGTGTTAAGCACTAGCGGCAGTACTAGCTTAGTGTGAAGCACTAGCGGCAGTACTAGCCCACGGGGGAAGTACTAGTCGCAGTAATAGCCTAGTGTGAAGCACTAGCGGCAGTACTAGCCTAGTGTGAAGCACTAGCGGCAGTACTAGCCTAGTGTGAGGCACTAGCGGCAGTACTAGTTTAGTGTCAAGCACTAGCGGCAGTACTAGCCTAGTGTGAATCACTAGCGGCAGTACTAGCCTAGTGTGAAGCACTAGCGGAAGTACTAGCCTAGTATGAAGCACTAGCGGCAGTACTATACTAGTGTTAAGCACTAGCGGCAGTACTAGCTTAGTGTGAAGCACTAGCGGCAGTACTAGCCCACTGGGGAAGCACTAGCGGCAGTACTAGCCTAGTGTGAAGCACTAGCGGCAGTACTAGACCACGGGGGAAGCACTAGTCGCAGTAATAGCCTAGTGTGAAGCACTAGCGGCAGTACTAGCCTAGTGTGTAGGACTAGCGGCAGTAGTAGCCAAGTGTGAAGCACTAGCGGCAGTACTAGCCTAGTGTGAAGCACTAGCGGCAGTACTAGCATAGTGTGAAGCACTAGCGGCAGTACTAGCCTAGTGTGAAGCACTAGCGGCAGTACTAGCCTAGTGTGAAGCAAGAGCGGCAGTACTAGCCTAGTGTGAAGCACTAGCGGCAGTACTAGCCTAGTGTGAATCACTAGCGGCAGTACTAGCCTAGTGTGAAGCACTAGCGGCAGTACTAGCCTAGTGTGAAGCACTAGCGGCAGTACTAGCCTAGTGTCCAGCACTAGCGGCAGTACTAGCCTAGTGTCAAGCATTAGCGGCAGTACTAGCCTAGTGTGAAGCACTAGCGGCAGTACTAGCCTAGTGTGAAGCACTAGCGGCAGTATTAGCCTAGTGTCAAGCACTAGCGGCAGTACTAGCCTAGTGTGAAGCACTAGCGGCAGTACTAGCCTAGTGTGAAGCACTAGCGGCAGCACTAGCGGCAGCACTAGCCTAGTGTCAAGCACTAGCGCCAGTACTAGCCTAGTGTGAAGCACTAGCGGCAGTAGTAGCCTAGTGTGATGCACTAGCAGCAGTACTAGCCTAGTGTCCAGCACTAGCGGCAGTACTAGCCTAGTGTCAAGCACTAGCAGCAGTACTAGCCTAGTGTCAAGCACTAGCGGCAGTACAAGCCTAGTGTGTAGCAGTAGCGGCAGTACTAGCCTAGTGTCAAGCACTAGCGGCAGTACTAGCCTAGTGTGAAGCACTAGCGGCAGTACTAGCCTAGTGTGAAGCACTAGCGGCAGTACTAGCCTAGTGTCAAGCACTAGCGGCAGTACTAGCCTAGTGTGGAGCACTAGCGGCAGCACTAGCCTAGTGTCAAGCACTAGCGCCAGTACTAGCCTAGTGTGAAGCACTAGCGGCAGTACTAGCCTAGTTTGAAGCACTAGCAGCAGTACTAGCCTAGTGTCCAGCACTAGCGGCAGTACTAGCCTAGTGTCAAGCATTAGCGGCTAGTACTAGCCTAGTGTGAAGCACTAGCGGCAGTACTAGCCTAGTGTGAAGCACTAGCGGCAGTATATGCCTAGTGTCAAGCACTAGCGGCAGTACTAGCCTCGTGTCAAGCACTAGCGGCAGTGCTAGCCTAGTGTGAAGCACTAGCGGCAGTACTAGCCTAGTGTGAAGCACTAGCGGCAGTACTAGCCTAGTGTGAAGCACTAGCGGCAGTACTAGCCTAGTGTGAAGCACTAGCGGCAGTACTAGCCTTGTGTGAAGTACTAGCCTAGTGTCAAGCACTAGCGGCAGTACTAGCCTAGTGTGAAGCACTAGCGGCAGTACTAGCCTAGTGTCAAGCACTAGCGGCAGTACTAGCCTAGTGTCAAGCACTAGCGGCAGTACTAGCCTAGTGTGAAGCACTAGCGGCAGTACTAGCCTAGTGTGAAGCACTAGCGGCAGCACTAGCGGCAGCACTAGCCTAGTGTCAAGCACTAGCGCCAGTACTAGCCTAGTGTGAAGCACTAGCGGCAGTACTAGCCTAGTGTGAAGCACTAGCGGCAGTACTAGCCTAGTGTCAAGCATTAGCGGCAGTACTAGCCTAGTGTGAAGCACTAGCGGCAGTACTAGCCTAGTGTGAAGCACTAGCGGCAGTATTAGCCTATTGTCAAGCACTAGCGGCAGTACTAGCCTCGTGTCAAGCACTAGCGGCAGTGCTAGCCTAGTGTGAAGCACTAGCGGCAGTACTAGCCTAGTGTGAAGCACTAGCGGCAGTACTAGCCTAGTGTGAAGCACTAGCGGCAGTACTAGCCGAGTGTGAAGCACTAGCGGCAGTAGTAGCCTAGTGTGATGCACTAGCAGCAGTACTAGCCTAGTGTCAAGCACTAGCGGCAGTACAAGCCTAGTGTGAAGCACTAGCGGCAGTACTAGCCTAGTGTCAAGCACTAGCGGCAGTACTAGCCTAGTGTGAAGCACTAGCGGCAGTACTAGCCTAGTGTCAAGCACTAGCGGCAGTACTAGCCTAGTGTGAAGCACTAGCAGCAGTACTAGCCTAGTGTGAAGCACTAGCGGCAGTACTAGCCTAGTGTGAAGCACTAGCGGCAGCACTAGCGGCAGCACTAGCCTAGTGTCAAGCACTAGCGCCAGTACTAGCCTAGTGTGAAGCACTAGCGGCAGTACTAGCCTAGTTTGAAGCACTAGCAGCAGTACTAGCCTAGTGTCAAGCACTAGCGGCAGTACAAGCCTAGTGTGAAGCACTAGCGGCAGTACTAGCCTAGTGTCAAGCACTAGCGGCAGTACTAGCCTAGTGTGAAGCACTAGCGGCAGTACTAGCCTAGTGTCAAGCACTAGCGGCAGTACTAGCCTAGTGTCAAGCACTAGCGGCAGTACTAGCCTAGTGTGAAGCACTAGCGGCAGTACTAGCCTAGTGTGAAGCACTAGCGGCAGCACTAGCGGCAGCAATAGCCTAGTGTCAAGCACTAGCGCCAGTACTAGCCTAGTGTGAAGCACTAGCGGCAGTACTAGCCTAGTGTGAAGCACTAGCGGCAGTACTAGCCTAGTGTCAAGCATTAGCGGCAGTACTAGCCTAGTGTGAAGCACTAGCGGCAGTACTAGCCTAGTGTGAAGCACTAGCGGCAGTATTAGCCTAGTGTCAAGCACTAGCGGCAGTACTAGCCTCGTGTCAAGCACTAGCGGCAGTGCTAGCCTAGTGTGAAGCACTAGCGGCAGTACTAGCCTAGTGTGAAGCACTAGCGGCAGTACTAGCCTAGTGTGAAGCACTAGCGGCAGTACTAGCCTAGTGTGAAGCACTAGCGGCAGTACTAGCCGAGTGTGAAGCACTAGCGGCAGTAGTAGCCTAGTGTGATGCACTAGCAGCAGTACTAGCCTAGTGTCCAGCACTAGCGGCAGTACTAGCCTAGTGTCAAGCACTAGCAGCAGTACTAGCCTAGTGTCAAGCACTAGCGGCAGTACAAGCCTAGTGTGAAGCACTAGCGGCAGTACTAGCCTAGTGTCAAGCACTAGCGGCAGTACTAGCCTAGTGTCAAGCACTAGCGGCAGTACTAGCCTAGTGTGAAGCACTAGCGGCAGTACTAGCCTAGTTTGAAGCACTAGCGGCAGTACTAGCCTAGTGTGAAGCACTAGCGGCAGTAGTAGCCTAGTGTGATGCACTAGCAGCAGTACTAGCCTAGTGTCCAGCACTAGCGGCAGTACTAGCCTAGTGTCAAGCACTAGCAGCAGTACTAGCCTAGTGTCAAGCACTAGCGGCAGTACAAGCCTAGTGTGAAGCACTAGCGGCAGTACTAGCCTAGTGTCAAGCACTAGCGGCAGTACTAGCCTAGTGTCAAGCACTAGCGCCAGTACTAGCCTAGTGTGAAGCACTAGCGGCAGTACTAGCCTAGTTTGAAGCACTAGCAGCAGTACTAGCCTAGTGTGAAGCACTAGCGGCAGTAGTAGCCTAGTGTGATGCACTAGCAGCAGTACTAGCCTAGTGTCCAGCACTAGCGGCAGTACTAGCCTAGTGTCAAGCACTAGCAGCAGTACTAGCCTAGTGTCAAGCACTAGCGGCAGTACAAGCCTAGTGTGAAGCACTAGCGGCAGTACTAGCCTAGTGTCAAGCACTAGCGGCAGTACTAGCCTAGTGTCAAGCACTAGCGGCAGTACTAGCCTAGTGTGAAGCACTAGCGGCAGTACTAGCCTAGTTTGAAGCACTAGCAGCAGTACTAGCCTAGTGTCCAGCACTAGCGGCAGTACTAGCCTAGTGTCAAGCATTAGGGGCAGTACTAGCCTAGTGTGAAGCACTAGCGGCAGTACTAGCCTAGTGTGAAGCACTAGCGGCAGTATTAGCCTAGTGTCAAGCACTAGCGGCAGTACTAGCCTCGTGTCAAGCACTAGCGGCAGTACTAGCCTAGTGTGAAGCACTAGCGGCAGTACTAGCCTAGTGTGACTCACTAGCGGCAGTACTAGCCTTGTGTGAAGTACTAGCCTAGTGTGAAGCACTAGCGGCAGTACTAGCCTAGTGTGAAGCACTAGCGGCAGTACTAGCCTAGTGTGAAGCACTAGCGGCAGTACTAGCCTAGTGTGAAGCACTAGCGGCAGTACTAGCCTAGTGTCAAGCACTAGCGGCAGTACTAGCCTAGTGTGAAGCACTAGCGGCAGTACTAGCCTAGTGTCAAGCACTAGCGGCAGTACTAGCCTAGTGTGAAGCACTAGCGGCAGTACTAGCCTAGTGTGAAGCACTAGCGGCAGTACTAGCCTAGTGTGAAGCACTAGCGGCAGCACTAGCGGCAGCACTAGCCTAGTGTCAAGCACTAGCGCCAGTACTAGCCTAGTGTGAAGCACTAGCGGCAGTACTAGCCTAGTTTGAAGCACTAGCAGCAGTACTAGCCTAGTGTCAAGCACTAGCGGCAGTACTAGCCTAGTGTCAAGCACTAGCGGCAGTACTAGCCTAGTGTGAAGCACTAGCGGCAGTACTAGCCTAGTGTGAAGCACTAGCGGCAGTATTAGCCTAGTGTCAAGCACTAGCGGCAGTACTAGCCTCGTGTCAAGCACTAGCGGCAGTGCTAGCCTAGTGTGAAGCACTAGCGGCAGTACTAGCCTAGTGTGAAGCACTAGCGGCAGTACTAGCCTAGTATGAAGCACTAGCGGCAGTACTAGCCTAGTGTGAAGCACTAGCGGCAGTACTAGCCTAGTGTGAAGCACTAGCGGCAGTACTAGCCTCGTGTGAAGCACTAGCGGCAGTACTAGCCTAGTTTGAAGCACTAGCGGCAGTACTAGCCCACGGGGGAATCACTAGTCGCAGTACTAGCCTAGTGTGAAGCACTAGCGGCAGTACTAGCCTAGTGTGAAGCACTAGCGGCAGTACTAGCCTAGTATGAAGCACTAGCGGCAGTACTAGCCTAGTGTTAAGCACTAGCGGCAGTACTAGCTTAGTGTGAAGCACTAGCGGCAGTACTAGCCCACGGGGGAAGTACTAGTCGCAGTAATAGCCTAGTGTGAAGCACTAGCGGCAGTACTAGCCTAGTGTGAAGCACTAGCGGCAGTACTAGCCTAGTGTGAGGCACTAGCGGCAGTACTAGTTTAGTGTCAAGCACTAGCGGCAGTACTAGCCTAGTGTGAATCACTAGCGGCAGTACTAGCCTAGTGTGAAGCACTAGCGGAAGTACTAGCCTAGTATGAAGCACTAGCGGCAGTACTATACTAGTGTTAAGCACTAGCGGCAGTACTAGCTTAGTGTGAAGCACTAGCGGCAGTACTAGCCCACTGGGGAAGCACTAGCGGCAGTACTAGCCTAGTGTGAAGCACTAGCGGCAGTACTAGACCACGGGGGAAGCACTAGTCGCAGTAATAGCCTAGTGTGAAGCACTAGCGGCAGTACTAGCCTAGTGTGTAGGACTAGCGGCAGTAGTAGCCAAGTGTGAAGCACTAGCGGCAGTACTAGCCTAGTGTGAAGCACTAGCGGCAGTACTAGCATAGTGTGAAGCACTAGCGGCAGTACTAGCCTAGTGTGAAGCACTAGCGGCAGTACTAGCCTAGTGTGAAGCAAGAGCGGCAGTACTAGCCTAGTGTGAAGCACTAGCGGCAGTACTAGCCTAGTGTGAATCACTAGCGGCAGTACTAGCCTAGTGTGAAGCACTAGCGGCAGTACTAGCCTAGTGTGAAGCACTAGCGGCAGTACTTGCCTCGTGTGAAGCACTAGCGGCAGTACTAGCCTAGTTTGAAGCACCAGCGGCAGTACTAGCCCACGAGGGAAGCACTAGTCGCAGTACTAGCCTAGTGTTAAGCACTAGCGGCAGTACTAGCTTAGTGTGAAGCACTAGCGGCAGTACTAGCCCACGGGGGAAGCACTAGTCGCAGTAATAGCCTAGTGTGAAGCACTAGCGGCAGTACTAGCCTGGTGTGAAGCACTAGCGGCAGTACTAGCCTAGTGTGAGGCACTAGCGGCAGTACTAGTTTAGTGTCAAGCACTAGCGGCAGTACTAGCCTAGTGTGAATCACTAGCGGCAGTACTAGCCTAGTGTGAAGCACTAGCGGCAGTACTAGCCTAGTATGAAGCACTAGCGGCAGTACTAGCCTAGTGTGAAGCACTAGCGGCAGTACTAGCCTAGTGTGAAGCACTAGCGGCAGTACTTGCCTCGTGTGAAGCACTAGCGGCAGTACTAGCCTAGTTTGAAGCACCAGCGGCAGTACTAGCCCACGAGGGAAGCACTAGTCGCAGTACTAGCCTAGTGTGAAGCACTAGCGGCAGTACTAGCCTAGTGTGAAGCACTAGCGGCAGTACTAGCCTAGTATGAAGCACTAGCGGCAGTACTAGCCTAGTGTTAAGCACTAGCGGCAGTACTAGCTTAGTGTGAAGCACTAGCGGCAGTACTCGCCCACGGGGGAAGCACTAGTCGCAGTAATAGCCTAGTGTGAAGCACTAGCGGCAGTACTAGCCTAGTGTGAAGCACTAGCGGCAGTACTAGCCTAGTGTGAGGCACTAGCGGCAGTACTAGTTTAGTGTCAAGCACTAGCGGCAGTACTAGCCGAGTGTGAATCACTAGCGGCAGTACTAGCCTAGTGTGAAGCACTAGCGGAAGTACTAGCCTAGTATGAAGCACTAGCGGCAGTACTAGCCTAGTGTTAAGCACTAGCGGCAGTACTAGCTTAGTGTGAAGCACTAGCGGCAGTACTAGCCCACTGGGGAAGCACTAGCGGCAGTACTAGCCTAGTGTGAAGCACTAGCGGCAGTACTAGCATAGTGTGAAGCACTAGCGGCAGTACTAGCCTAGTGTGAAGCACTAGCGGCAGTACTAGCCCACGGGGGAAGCACTAGCCGCAATACTAGCCTAGTTTGAAGCACCAGCGGCAGTACTAGGCTAGTGTGAAGCACTAGCGGCAGTACTAGCATAGTGTGAAGCACTTGCGGCAGTACTAGCCTAGTGTGAAGCACTAGCGGCAGTACTAGCCTAGTATGAAGCACTAGCGGCAGTACTAGCCTTGTGTTAAGCACTAGCGGCAGTACTAGCTTAGTGTGAAGCACTAGCAGCAGTACTAGCCCACTGGGGAAGCACTAGCGGCAGTACTAGCCTAGTGTGAAGCACTAGCGGCAGTACTAGCATAGTGTGAAGCACTAGCGGCAGTACTAGCCTAGTGTGAAGCACTAGCGGCAGTACTAGCCCACGGGGGAAGCACTAGCCGCAATACTAGCCTAGTTTGAAGCACCAGCGGCAGTACTAGGCTAGTGTGAAGCACTAGCGGCAGTACTGTTGAGTGCTGACAAGAAGGTCCCCGGGGGGGCACAGAGGCAAGAGGGGTCTCCAGCTAGCTCCGCCCATCCCCACCAATGACGCTCCGGTAGTCGCCGCGTGATCACGCCGTTTCGACTGCTTACGTCACACGACGCATAATAGTAGGATTTCCGTATTTACTCGAGTAGTGTGTGTGACTGCTTCGGCCAATAGAACGCTCTAGCCGAAATTGCGTGTGAGCCTAGCCGCGCCCCTTCCAAGCCAACCAATCGGGTATGCATTCTTGCCTACGTCACCGCATTCCTGCCAGGGACCTTCTTGTCAGCACTCAACAGTACTAGCCTAGTGTGAAGCATTAGCGGCAGTACTAGCCTAGTATGAAGCACTAGCGGCAGTACCTGCCTAGTGTGAAGCACTAGCGGCAGTACTAGCCTAGTTTGAAGCACCAGCGGCAGTACTAGCCCACGAGGGAAGCACTAGTCGCATTACTAGCCCACGAGGGAAACACTAGTCGCAGTACTAGCCTAGTGTGAAGCACTAGCGGCAGTACTAGCCCACGGGGGAGGCACTAGTCGCAGTAATAGCCTAGTGTGAAGCACTAGCGGCAGTACTAGCCTAGTGTGAAGGACTAGCGGCAGTAGTAGCCTAGTGTGAAGCACTAGCGGCAGTACTAGCTCAGTGTGAAGCACTAGCGGCAGTACTAGCATAGTGTGAAGCACTAGCGGCAGTACTAGCCTAGTGTGAAACACTAGCGGCAGTACTAGCCTAGTGTGATGCACTAGCGGCAGTACTAGCCTAGTTTGAAGCACTAGCGGCAGTACTAGGCTAGTGTGAAGCACTAGCGGCAGTACTAGCCCACGGGGGAAGCACTAGCCGCAGTACTAGCCCACGGGGGAAGCACTAGCCGCAGTACTAGCCTAGTTTCAAGCACTAGCGGCAATACTAGCCCACGGGGGAAGCACAAGCCGCAGTACTAGCCTAGTTTGAAGCACTAGCGGAAGTACTAGGCTAGTGTGAAGCACTAGCGGCAGTACTTGCCTAGTGTGAAGCACTAGCGGCAGTACTAGCCTAGTGTGAAGCACTAGCGGCAGTGCTAGCCCACGGGGGAAGCACTAGCCGCAGTACTAGCCTAGTTTGAAGCACTAGCGGCAGTACTAGCCTAGTGTGAAGCACTAGCGGCAATACTAGCCTAGTGTGAAACACTAGCGGCAGTACTAGCCTAGTGTGATGCACTAGCGGCAGTACTAGGCTAGTGTGAAGCACTAGCGGCAGTACTAGCCTAGTGTGAAACACTAGCGGCAGTACTAGCCTAGTGTGATGCACTAGCGGCAGTACTAGCCTAGTTTGAAGCACTAGCGGAAGTACTAGGCTAGTGTGAAGCACTAGCGGCAGTACTAGCCTAGTTTGAAGCACTAGCGGCAGTACTAGCCTAGTCTGAAGCACTATTGGCTGTACTAGCCTAGTATGAAGCACTAGCGGCAGTACTAGCCTAGTGTGAAGCACTAATGGCAGTACTAGCTCACGGGGGAAGCACTAGTCGCAGTACTAGCCTAGTGTGAAGCACTAGCGGCAGTACTAGCCTAGTGTGATGCACTAGCGGCAGTACTAGCCTAGTGTGAAGCACTAGCGGCAGTACTAGCCTAGTATGAAGCACTAGCGGCAGTACTAGCCTAGTGTGAAGCACTAGCGGCAGTACTAGCCTAGTGTGAAGCACTAGCGGCAGTACTAGCCTAGTGTGAAGCACTAGCGGCAGTACTAGCCTAGTGTGAAACACTAGCGGCAGTACAAGCCTAGTGTGAAGCACTAGCGGCAGTACTAGGCTAGTGTGAAGCACAAGCCGCAGTACTAGCCTAGTTTGAAGCACTAGCGGAAGTACTAGGCTAGTGTGAAGCACTAGCGGCAGTACTAGCCTAGTGTGAAACACTAGCGGCAGTACTAGCCTAGTGTGATGCACTAGCGGCAGTACTAGCCTAGTTTGAAGCACTAGCGGAAGTACTAGGCTAGTGTGAAGCACTAGCGGCAGTACTAGCCTAGTGTGAAGCACTAGCGGCAGTACTTGCCTAGTGTGATGCACTAGCGGCAGTACTAGCCTAGTGTGAAGCACTAGCCGCAGTACTAGCCTAGTTTGAAGCACAAGCGGCAGTACTAGCATAGTGTGAAGCACTAGCGGCAGTACTAGCCTAGTGTGAAGCACTAGCGGCAGTACTAGCATAGTGTGAAGCACTAGCGGCAGTACTAGCCTAGTGTGAAGCACTAATCGCAGTACTAGCCTAGTGTGAAGCACTAGCGGCAGTACTAGCCTAGTATGAAGCACTAGCGGCAGTACTAGCCTAGTGTGAAGCACTAGCGGCAGTACTAGCCTAGTGTGAAGCACTAGCGGCTGTACTAGCCTAGTATGAAGCACTAGCGGCAGTACTAGCCTAGTGTGAAGCACTAGCGACAGTACTAGCTCACGGGGGAAGCACTAGTCGCAGTACTAGCCTAGTGTGAAGCACTAGCGGCAGTACTAGCCTAGTGTGATGCACTAGCGGCAGTACTAGCCTAGCGTGAAGCACTAGCGGCAGTACTAGCCTAGTATGAAGCACTAGCGGCAGTACTAGCCTAGTGTGAAGCACTAGCGGCAGTACTAGCCTAGTGTGAAGCACTAGCGGAAGTACTAGCATAGTGTGAAGCACTAGCGGCAGTACTAGCCTAGTGTGAAGCACTAGCGGCAGTACCAGCATAGTGTGAAGCACTAGCGGCAGTACTAGCCTAGTGTGAAGCACTAGCGGCAGTGCTAGCCCACGGGGGAAGCACTAGCCGCAGTACTAGCTTAGTTTGAAGCACTAGCGGCAGTACTAGCCTAGTGTGAAGCACTAGCGGCAATACTAGCCTAGTGTGAAACACTAGCGGCAGTACAAGCCTAGTGTGATGCACTAGCGGCAGTACTAGGCTAGTGTGAAGCACTAGCGGCAGTACTAGCCTAGTCTGAAGCACTATTGGCTGTACTAGCCTAGTATGAAGCACTAGCGGCAGTACTAGCCTAGTGTGAAGCACTAATGGCAGTACTAGCTCACGGGGGAAGCACTAGTCGCAGTACTAGCCTAGTGTGAAGCACTAGCGGCAGTACTAGCCTAGTATGAAGCACTAGCGGCAGTACCTGCCTAGTGTGAAGCACTAGCGGCAGTACTAGCCTAGTTTGAAGCACCAGCGGCAGTACTAGCCCACGAGGGAAGCACTAGTCGCATTACTAGCCCACGAGGGAAACACTAGTCGCAGTACTAGCCTAGTGTGAAGCACTAGCGGCAGTACTAGCCCACGGGGGAAGCACTAGTCGCAGTAATAGCCTAGTGTGAAGCACTAGCGGCAGTACTAGCCTAGTGTGAAGGACTAGCGGCAGTAGTAGCCTAGTGTGAAGCACTAGCGGCAGTACTAGCTCAGTGTGAAGCACTAGCGGCAGTACTAGCATAGTGTGAAGCACTAGCGGCAGTACTAGCCTAGTATGAAGCACTAGCGGCAGTACTAGCCTAGTGTGAAGCACTAGCGGCAGTACTAGCCTAGTGTGAAGCACTAGCGGCAGTACTAGCCTATTGTGAAGCACTAGCGGCAGTACTAGCCTAGTGTGAAACACTAGCGGCAGTACAAGCCTAGTGTGAAGCACTAGCGGCAGTACTAGGCTAGTGTGAAGCACAAGCCGCAGTACTAGCCTAGTTTGAAGCACTAGCGGAAGTACTAGGCTAGTGTGAAGCACTAGCGGCAGTACTAGCCTAGTGTGAAGCACTAGCGGCAGTACTTGCCTAGTGTGATGCACTAGCGGCAGTACTAGCCTAGTGTGAAGCACTAGCCGCAGTACTAGCCTAGTTTGAAGCACAAGCGGCAGTACTAGCATAGTGTGAAGCACTAGCGGCAGTACTAGCCTAGTGTGAAGCACTAGCGGCAGTACTAGCATAGTGTGAAGCACTAGCGGCAGTACTAGCCTAGTGTGAAGCACTAACCGCAGTACTAGCCTAGTGTGAAGCACTAGCGGCAGTAGTAGCCTAGTGTGAAGCACTAGCGGCAGTACTAGCTCAGTGTGAAGCACTAGCGGCAGTACTAGCATAGTGTGAAGCACTAGCGGCAGTACTAGCCTAGTGTGAAACACTAGCGGCAGTACTAGCCTAGTGTGATGCACTAGCGGCAGTACTAGCCTAGTTTGAAGCACTAGCGGCAGTACTAGCCTAGTGTGAAGCACTAGCGGCAGTACTAGCCCACGGGGGAAGCACTAGCCGCAGTACTAGCCCACGGGGGAAGCACTAGCCGCAGTACTAGCCTAGTTTCAAGCACTAGCGGCAATACTAGCCCACGGGGGAAGCACAAGCCGCAGTACTAGCCTAGTTTGAAGCACTAGCGGAAGTACTAGGCTAGTGTGAAGCACTAGCGGCAGTACTAGCCTAGTGTGAAGCACTAGCGGCAGTACTAGCCTAGTGTGAAGCACTAGCGGCAGTGCTAGCCCACGGGGGAAGCACTAGCCGCAGTACTAGCCTAGTTTGAAGCACTAGCGGCAGTACTAGCCTAGTGTGAAGCACTAGCGGCAATACTAGCCTAGTGTGAAACACTAGCGGCAGTACTAGCCTAGTGTGATGCACTAGCGGCAGTACTAGGCTAGTGTGAAGCACTAGCGGCAGTACTAGCCTAGTGTGAAACACTAGCGGCAGTACTAGCCTAGTGTGATGCACTAGCGGCAGTACTAGCCTAGTTTGAAGCACTAGCGGAAGTACTAGGCTAGTGTGAAGCACTAGCGGCAGTACTAGCCTAGTGTGAAGCACTAGCGGCAGTACTAGCCTAGTCTGAAGCACTATTGGCTGTACTAGCCTAGTATGAAGCACTAGCGGCAGTACTAGCCTAGTGTGAAGCACTAATGGCAGTACTAGCTCACGGGGGAAGCACTAGTCGCAGTACTAGCCTAGTGTGAAGCACTAGCGGCAGTACTAGCCTAGTGTGATGCACTAGCGGCAGTACTAGCCTAGTGTGAAGCACTAGCGGCAGTACTAGCCTAGTATGAAGCACTAGCGGCAGTACTAGCCTAGTGTGAAGCACTAGCGGCAGTACTAGCCTAGTGTGAAGCACTAGCGGCAGTACTAGCCTATTGTGAAGCACTAGCGGCAGTACTAGCCTAGTGTGAAACACTAGCGGCAGTACAAGCCTAGTGTGAAACACTAGCGGCAGTACAAGCCTAGTGTGAAGCACTAGCGGCAGTACTAGGCTAGTGTGAAGCACAAGCCGCAGTACTAGCCTAGTTTGAAGCACTAGCGGAAGTACTAGGCTAGTGTGAAGCACTAGCGGCAGTACTAGCCTAGTGTGAAACACTAGCGGCAGTACTAGCCTAGTGTGATGCACTAGCGGCAGTACTAGCCTAGTTTGAAGCACTAGCGGAAGTACTAGGCTAGTGTGAAGCACTAGCGGCAGTACTAGCCTAGTGTGAAGCACTAGCGGCAGTACTTGCCTAGTGTGATGCACTAGCGGCAGTACTAGCCTAGTGTGAAGCACTAGCCGCAGTACTAGCCTAGTTTGAAGCACAAGCGGCAGTACTAGCATAGTGTGAAGCACTAGCGGCAGTACTAGCCTAGTGTGAAGCACTAGCGGCAGTACTAGCATAGTGTGAAGCACTAGCGGCAGTACTAGCCTAGTGTGAAGCACTAACCGCAGTACTAGCCTAGTGTGAAGCACTAGCGGCAGTACTAGCCTAGTATGAAGCACTAGCGGCAGTACTAGCCTAGTGTGAAGCACTAGCGGCAGTACTAGCCTAGTGTGAAGCACTAGCGGCTGTACTAGCCTAGTATGAAGCACTAGCGGCAGTACTAGCCTAGTGTGAAGCACTAGCGACAGTACTAGCTCACGGGGGAAGCACTAGTCGCAGTACTAGCCTAGTGTGAAGCACTAGCGGCAGTACTAGCCTAGTGTGATGCACTAGCGGCAGTACTAGCCTAGCGTGAAGCACTAGCGGCAGTACTAGCCTAGTATGAAGCACTAGCGGCAGTACTAGCCTAGTGTGAAGCACTAGCGGCAGTACTAGCCTAGTGTGAAGCACTAGCGGAAGTACTAGCATAGTGTGAAGCACTAGCGGCAGTACTAGCCTAGTGTGAAGCACTAGCGGCAGTACCAGCATAGTGTGAAGCACTAGCGGCAGTACTAGCCTAGTGTGAAGCACTAGCGGCAGTGCTAGCCCACGGGGGAAGCACTAGCCGCAGTACTAGCCTAGTTTGAAGCACTAGCGGCAGTACTAGCCTAGTGTGAAGCACTAGCGGCAATACTAGCCTAGTGTGAAACACTAGCGGCAGTACAAGCCTAGTGTGATGCACTAGCGGCAGTACTAGGCTAGTGTGAAGCACTAGCGGCAGTACTAGCCTAGTCTGAAGCACTATTGGCTGTACTAGCCTAGTATGAAGCACTAGCGGCAGTACTAGCCTAGTGTGAAGCACTAATGGCAGTACTAGCTCACGGGGGAAGCACTAGTCGCAGTACTAGCCTAGTGTGAAGCACTAGCGGCAGTACTAGCCTAGTATGAAGCACTAGCGGCAGTACCTGCCTAGTGTGAAGCACTAGCGGCAGTACTAGCCTAGTTTGAAGCACCAGCGGCAGTACTAGCCCACGAGGGAAGCACTAGTCGCATTACTAGCCCACGAGGGAAACACTAGTCGCAGTACTAGCCTAGTGTGAAGCACTAGCGGCAGTACTAGCCCACGGGGGAAGCACTAGTCGCAGTAATAGCCTAGTGTGAAGCACTAGCGGCAGTACTAGCCTAGTGTGAAGGACTAGCGGCAGTAGTAGCCTAGTGTGAAGCACTAGCGGCAGTACTAGCCTAGTGTGAAGCACTAGCGGCAGTACTAGCCTATTGTGAAGCACTAGCGGCAGTACTAGCCTAGTGTGAAACACTAGCGGCAGTACAAGCCTAGTGTGAAGCACTAGCGGCAGTACTAGGCTAGTGTGAAGCACAAGCCGCAGTACTAGCCTAGTTTGAAGCACTAGCGGAAGTACTAGGCTAGTGTGAAGCACTAGCGGCAGTACTAGCCTAGTGTGAAACACTAGCGGCAGTACTAGCCTAGTGTGATGCACTAGCGGCAGTACTAGCCTAGTTTGAAGCACTAGCGGAAGTACTAGGCTAGTGTGAAGCACTAGCGGCAGTACTAGCCTAGTGTGAAGCACTAGCGGCAGTACTAGCCTAGTGTGAAGCACTAGCGGCAGTACTAGCCTAGTGTGAAGCACTAGCCGCAGTACTAGCCTAGTTTGAAGCACAAGCGGCAGTACTAGCATAGTGTGAAGCACTAGCGGCAGTACTAGCCTAGTGTGAAGCACTAGCGGCAGTACTAGCATAGTGTGAAGCACTAGCGGCAGTACTAGCCTAGTGTGAAGCACTAACCGCAGTACTAGCCTAGTGTGAAGCACTAGCGGCAGTAGTAGCCTAGTGTGAAGCACTAGCGGCAGTACTAGCTCAGTGTGAAGCACTAGCGGCAGTACTAGCATAGTGTGAAGCACTAGCGGCAGTACTAGCCTAGTGTGAAACACTAGCGGCAGTACTAGCCTAGTGTGATGCACTAGCGGCAGTACTAGCCTAGTTTGAAGCACTAGCGGCAGTACTAGGCTAGTGTGAAGCACTAGCGGCAGTACTAGCCCACGGGGGAAGCACTAGCCGCAGTACTAGCCCACGGGGGAAGCACTAGCCGCAGTACTAGCCTAGTTTCAAGCACTAGCGGCAATACTAGCCCACGGGGGAAGCACAAGCCGCAGTACTAGCCTAGTTTGAAGCACTAGCGGAAGTACTAGGCTAGTGTGAAGCACTAGCGGCAGTACTTGCCTAGTGTGAAGCACTAGCGGCAGTACTAGCCTAGTGTGAAGCACTAGCGGCAGTGCTAGCCCACGGGGGAAGCACTAGCCGCAGTACTAGCCTAGTTTGAAGCACTAGCGGCAGTACTAGCCTAGTGTGAAGCACTAGCGGCAATACTAGCCTAGTGTGAAACACTAGCGGCAGTACTAGCCTAGTGTGATGCACTAGCGGCAGTACTAGGCTAGTGTGAAGCACTAGCGGCAGTACTAGCCTAGTGTGAAGCACTAGCGGCAGTACTAGCATAGTGTGAAGCACTAGCGGCAGTACTAGCCTAGTGTGAAGCACTAGCGGCTGTACTAGCCTAGTATGAAGCACTAGCGGCAGTACTAGCCTAGTGTGAAGCACTAGCGACAGTACTAGCTCACGGGGGAAGCACTAGTCGCAGTACTAGCCTAGTGTGAAGCACTAGCGGCAGTACTAGCCTAGTATGAAGCACTAGCGGCAGTACCTGCCTAGTGTGAAGCACTAGCGGCAGTACTAGCCTAGTTTGAAGCACCAGCGGCAGTACTAGCCCACGAGGGAAGCACTAGTCGCATTACTAGCCCACGAGGGAAACACTAGTCGCAGTACTAGCCTAGTGTGAAGCACTAGCGGCAGTACTAGCCCACGGGGGAAGCACTAGTCGCAGTAATAGCCTAGTGTGAAGCACTAGCGGCAGTACTAGCCTAGTGTGAAGGACTAGCGGCAGTAGTAGCCTAGTGTGAAGCACTAGCGGCAGTACTAGCTCAGTGTGAAGCACTAGCGGCAGTACTAGCATAGTGTGAAGCACTAGCGGCAGTACTAGCCTAGTATGAAGCACTAGCGGCAGTACTAGCCTAGTGTGAAGCACTAGCGGCAGTACTAGCCTAGTGTGAAGCACTAGCGGCAGTACTAGCCTATTGTGAAGCACTAGCGGCAGTACTAGCCTAGTGTGAAACACTAGCGGCAGTACAAGCCTAGTGTGAAGCACTAGCGGCAGTACTAGGCTAGTGTGAAGCACAAGCCGCAGTACTAGCCTAGTTTGAAGCACTAGCGGAAGTACTAGGCTAGTGTGAAGCACTAGCGGCAGTACTAGCCTAGTGTGAAACACTAGCGGCAGTACTAGCCTAGTGTGAAGCACTAGCGGCAGTACTTGCCTAGTGTGAAGCACTAGCGGCAGTACTAGCCTAGTGTGAAGCACTAGCGGCAGTGCTAGCCCACGGGGGAAGCACTAGCCGCAGTACTAGCCTAGTTTGAAGCACTAGCGGCAGTACTAGCCTAGTGTGAAGCACTAGCGGCAATACTAGCCTAGTGTGAAACACTAGCGGCAGTACTAGCCTAGTGTGATGCACTAGCGGCAGTACTAGGCTAGTGTGAAGCACTAGCGGCAGTACTAGCCTAGTGTGAAACACTAGCGGCAGTACTAGCCTAGTGTGATGCACTAGCGGCAGTACTAGCCTAGTTTGAAGCACTAGCGGAAGTACTAGGCTAGTGTGAAGCACTAGCGGCAGTACTAGCCTAGTGTGAAGCACTAGCGGCAGTACTAGCCTAGTCTGAAGCACTATTGGCTGTACTAGCCTAGTATGAAGCACTAGCGGCAGTACTAGCCTAGTGTGAAGCACTAATGGCAGTACTAGCTCACGGGGGAAGCACTAGTCGCAGTACTAGCCTAGTGTGAAGCACTAGCGGCAGTACTAGCCTAGTGTGATGCACTAGCGGCAGTACTAGCCTAGTGTGAAGCACTAGCGGCAGTACTAGCCTAGTATGAAGCACTAGCGGCAGTACTAGCCTAGTGTGAAGCACTAGCGGCAGTACTAGCCTAGTGTGAAGCACTAGCGGCAGTACTAGCCTATTGTGAAGCACTAGCGGCAGTACTAGCCTAGTGTGAAACACTAGCGGCAGTACAAGCCTAGTGTGAAGCACTAGCGGCAGTACTAGGCTAGTGTGAAGCACAAGCCGCAGTACTAGCCTAGTTTGAAGCACTAGCGGAAGTACTAGGCTAGTGTGAAGCACTAGCGGCAGTACTAGCCTAGTGTGAAACACTAGCGGCAGTACTAGCCTAGTGTGATGCACTAGCGGCAGTACTAGCCTAGTTTGAAGCACTAGCGGAAGTACTAGGCTAGTGTGAAGCACTAGCGGCAGTACTAGCCTAGTGTGAAGCACTAGCGGCAGTACTAGCCTAGTGTGATGCACTAGCGGCAGTACTAGCCTAGTGTGAAGCACTAGCCGCAGTACTAGCCTAGTTTGAAGCACAAGCGGCAGTACTAGCATAGTGTGAAGCACTAGCGGCAGTACTAGCCTAGTGTGAAGCACTAGCGGCAGTACTAGCATAGTGTGAAGCACTAGCGGCAGTACTAGCCTAGTGTGAAGCACTAACCGCAGTACTAGCCTAGTGTGAAGCACTAGCGGCAGTACTAGCCTAGTATGAAGCACTAGCGGCAGTACTAGCCTAGTGTGAAGCACTAGCGGCAGTACTAGCCTAGTGTGAAGCACTAGCGGCTGTACTAGCCTAGTATGAAGCACTAGCGGCAGTACTAGCCTAGTGTGAAGCACTAGCGACAGTACTAGCTCACGGGGGAAGCACTAGTCGCAGTACTAGCCTAGTGTGAAGCACTAGCGGCAGTACTAGCCTAGTGTGATGCACTAGCGGCAGTACTAGCCTAGCGTGAAGCACTAGCGGCAGTACTAGCCTAGTATGAAGCACTAGCGGCAGTACTAGCCTAGTGTGAAGCACTAGCGGCAGTACTAGCCTAGTGTGAAGCACTAGCGGAAGTACTAGCATAGTGTGAAGCACTAGCGGCAGTACTAGCCTAGTGTGAAGCACTAGCGGCAGTACCAGCATAGTGTGAAGCACTAGCGGCAGTACTAGCCTAGTGTGAAGCACTAGCGGCAGTGCTAGCCCACGGGGGAAGCACTAGCCGCAGTACTAGCCTAGTTTGAAGCACTAGCGGCAGTACTAGCCTAGTGTGAAGCACTAGCGGCAATACTAGCCTAGTGTGAAACACTAGCGGCAGTACAAGCCTAGTGTGATGCACTAGCGGCAGTACTAGGCTAGTGTGAAGCACTAGCGGCAGTACTAGCCTAGTCTGAAGCACTATTGGCTGTACTAGCCTAGTATGAAGCACTAGCGGCAGTACTAGCCTAGTGTGAAGCACTAATGGCAGTACTAGCTCACGGGGGAAGCACTAGTCGCAGTACTAGCCTAGTGTGAAGCACTAGCGGCAGTACTAGCCTAGTGTGAAGCACTAGCGGCAGTACTAGCCTAGTGTGAAGCACTAGCGGCAGTACTAGCCTATTGTGAAGCACTAGCGGCAGTACAAGCCTAGTGTGAAGCACTAGCGGCAGTACTAGGCTAGTGTGAAGCACAAGCCGCAGTACTAGCCTAGTATGAAGCACTAGCGGCAGTACTAGCCTAGTGTGAAGCACTAGCGGCAGTACTAGCCTAGTGTGAAGCACTAGCGGCAGTACTAGCCTAGTGTGAAACACTAGCGGCAGTACAAGCCTAGTGTGAAGCACTAGCGGCAGTACTAGGCTAGTGTGAAGCACAAGCCGCAGTACTAGCCTAGTTTGAAGCACTAGCGGAAGTACTAGGCTAGTGTGAAGCACTAGCGGCAGTACTAGCCTAGTGTGAAACACTAGCGGCAGTACTAGCCTAGTGTGATGCACTAGCCGCAGTACTAGCCTAGTTTGAAGCACTAGCGGAAGTACTAGGCTAGTGTGAAGCACTAGCGGCAGTACTAGCCTAGTGTGAAGCACTAGCGGCAGTACTTGCCTAGTGTGATGCACTAGCGGCAGTACTAGCCTAGTGTGAAGCACTAGCCGCAGTACTAGCCTAGTTTGAAGCACAAGCGGCAGTACTAGCATAGTGTGAAGCACTAGCGGCAGTACTAGCCTAGTGTGAAGCACTAGCGGCAGTACTAGCATAGTGTGAAGCACTAGCGGCAGTACTAGCCTAGTGTGAAGCACTAGCGGCAGTACTAGCCTAGTGTGAAGCACTAGCGGCTGTACTAGCCTAGTGTGAAGCACTAGCGGCAGTACTAGCATAGTGTGAAGCACTAGCGGCAGTACTAGCCTAGTGTGAAGCACTAGCGGCAGTACTAGCCTAGTGTGAAGCACTAGCGGCTGTACTAGCCTAGTATGAAGCACTAGCGGCAGTACTAGCCTAGTGTGAAGCACTAGCGACAGTACTAGCTCACGGGGGAAGCACTAGTCGCAGTACTAGCCTAGTGTGAAGCACTAGCGGCAGTACTAGCCTAGTGTGATGCACTAGCGGCAGTACTAGCCTAGCGTGAAGCACTAGCGGCAGTACTAGCCTAGTATGAAGCACTAGCGGCAGTACTAGCCTAGTGTGAAGCACTAGCGGCAGTACTAGCCTAGTGTGAAGCACTAGCGGAAGTACTAGCATAGTGTGAAGCACTAGCGGCAGTACTAGCCTAGTGTGAAGCACTAGCGGCAGTACCAGCATAGTGTGAAGCACTAGCGGCAGTACCCTAGTGTGAAGCACTAGCGGCAGTGCTAGCCCACGGGGGAAGCACTAGCCGCAGTACTAGCCTAGTTTGAAGCACTAGCGGCAGTACTAGCCTAGTGTGAAGCACTAGCGGCAATACTAGCCTAGTGTGAAACACTAGCGGCAGTACAAGCCTAGTGTGATGCACTAGCGGCAGTACTAGGCTAGTGTGAAGCACTAGCGGCAGTACTAGCCTAGTCTGAAGCACTATTGGCTGTACTAGCCTAGTATGAAGCACTAGCGGCAGTACTAGCCTAGTGTGAAGCACTAATGGCAGTACTAGCTCACGGGGGATGCACTAGTCGCAGTACTAGCCTAGTGTGAAGCACTAGCGGCAGTACTAGCCTAGTGTGATGCACTAGCGGCAGTACTAGCCTAGTGTGAAGCACTAGCGGCAGTACTAGCCTAGTATGAAGCACTAGCGGCAGTACTAGCCTAGTGTGAAGCACTAGCGTCAGTACTAGCCTAGTGTGAAGCACTAGCGGCAGTACTAGCCTATTGTGAAGCACTAGCGGCAGTACTAGCCTAGTGTGAAACACTAGCGGCAGTACAAGCCTAGTGTGAAGCACTAGCGGCAGTACTAGGCTAGTGTGAAGCACAAGCCGCAGTACTAGCCTAGTTTGAAGCACTAGCGGAAGTACTAGGCTAGTGTGAAGCACTAGCGGCAGTACTAGCCTAGTGTGAAACACTAGCGGCAGTACTAGCCTAGTGTGATGCACTAGCGGCAGTACTAGCCTAGTTTGAAGCACTAGCGGAAGTACTAGGCTAGTGTGAAGCACTAGCGGCAGTACTAGCCTAGTGTGAAGCACTAGCGGCAGTACTAGCCTAGTTTGAAGCACAAGCGGCAGTACTAGCATAGTGTGAAGCACTAGCGGCAGTACTAGCCTAGTGTGAAGCACTAGCGGCAGTACTAGCATAGTGTGAAGCACTAGCGGCAGTACTAGCCTAGTGTGAAGCACTAACCGCAGTACTAGCCTAGTGTGAAGCACTAGCGGCAGTACTAGCCTAGTATGAAGCACTAGCGGCAGTACTAGCCTAGTGTGAAGCACTAGCGGCAGTACTAGCCTAGTGTGAAGCACTAGCGGCAGTACTAGCCTAGTGTGAAGCACTAGCGGAAGTACTAGCATAGTGTGAAGCACTAGCGGCAGTACTAGCCTAGTGTGAAGCACTAGCGGCAGTACCAGCATAGTGTGAAGCACTAGCGGCAGTACTAGCCTAGTGGGAAGCACTAGCGGCAGTACTAGGCTAGTGTGAAGCACTAGCGGCAGTACTAGCCCACGGGGGAAGCACTAGCCGCAGTACTAGCCCACGGGGGAAGCACTAGCCGCAGTACTAGCCTAGTTTCAAGCACTAGCGGCAATACTAGCCCACGGGGGAAGCACAGGCCGCAGTACTAGCCTAGTTTGAAGCACTAGCGGAAGTACTAGGCTAGTGTGAAGCACTAGCGGCAGTACTTGCCTAGTGTGAAGCACTAGCGGCAGTACTAGCCTAGTGTGAAGCACTAGCGGCAGTGCTAGCCCACGGGGGAAGCACTAGCCGCAGTACTAGCCTAGTTTGAAGCACTAGCGGCAGTACTAGCCTAGTGTGAAGCACTAGCGGCAATACTAGCCTAGTGTGAAACACTAGCGGCAGTACTAGCCTAGTGTGATGCACTAGCGGCAGTACTAGGCTAGTGTGAAGCACTAGCGGCAGTACTAGCCTAGTGTGAAGCACTAGCGGAAGTACTAGCATAGTGTGAAGCACTAGCTGCAGTACTAGCCTAGTGTGAAGCACTAGCGGCAGTACTAGGATAGTGTGAATAACTAGCGGCAGCACTAGCCTAGTGTGAAGCACTAGCGGCAGTACTAGCCTAGTGTGAAGCACTAGCGGAAGTACTAGCATAGTGTGAAGCACTAGCGGCAGTACTAGCCTAGTGTGAAGCACTAGCGGCAGTACCAGCATAGTGTGAAGCACTAGCGGCAGTACTAGCCTAGTGTGAAGCACTAGCGGCAGTGCTAGCCCACGGGGGAAGCACTAGCCGCAGTACTAGCCTAATTTGAAGCACTAGCGGCAGTACTAGCCTAGTGTGAAGCACTAGCGGCAATACTAGCCTAGTGTGAAGCACTAGCGGCAGTACTAGCCTAGTGTGATGCACTAGCGGCAGTACTAGCCTAGTGTGAAGCACTAGCGGCAGTACTAGCCTAGTATGAAGCACTAGCGGCAGTACTAGCCTAGTGTGAAGCACTAGCGGCAGTACTAGCCTAGTGTGAAGCACTAGCGGAAGTACTAGCATAGTATGAAGCACTAGCGGCAGTACTAGCCTAGTGTGAAGCACTAGCGGCAGTACTATCATAGTGTGAAGCACTAGCGGCAGTACTAGCCTAGTGTGAAGCACTAGCGGCAGTACTAGCCCACGGGGGAAGCACTAGCCGCAGTACTAGCCTAGTTTGAAGCACTAGCGGCAGTACTTGCCTAGTGTGATGCACTAGCGGCAGTACTAGCCTAGTGTGAAGCACTAGCCGCAGTACTAGCCTAGTTTGAAGCACAAGCGGCAGTACTAGGCTAGTGTGAAGCACTAGCGGCAGTACTAGCCTAGTGTGATGCACTAGCGGCAGTACTTGCCTAGTGTGAAGCACTAGCGGCAGTACTAGCCTAGTATGAAGCAATAGCGGCAGTACTAGCCTAGTGTGAAGCACTAGCGGCTGTACTAGCCTAGTATGAAGCACTAGCGGCAGTACTAGCCTAGTGTGAAGCACTAGCGACAGTACTAGCTCACGGGGGAAGCACTAGTCGCAGTACTAGCCTAGTGTGAAGCACTAGCGGCAGTACTAGCCTAGTGTGATGCACTAGTGGCAGTACTAGCCTAGTGTGAAGCACTAGCGGCAGTACTAGCCTAGTATGAAGCACTAGCGGCAGTACTAGCCTAGTGTGAAGCACTAGCGGCAGTACTAGCCTAGTGTGAAGCACTAGCGGCAGTACTAGCCTAGTGTGAAGCACTAGCGGAAGTACTAGCATAGTGTGAAGCACTAGCGGCAGTACTAGCCTAGTGTGAAGCACTAGCGGCAGTACCAGCATAGTGTGAAGCACTAGCGGCAGTACTAGCCTAGTGTGAAGCACTAGCGGCAGTACTAGCCTAGTGTGAAGCACTAGCGGCAGTACTAGCCTAGTGTGAAGCACTAGCGGAAGTACTAGCATAGTGTGAAGCACTAGCGGCAGTACTAGCCTAGTGTGAAGCACTAGCGGCAGTACCAGCATAGTGTGAAGCACTAGCGGCAGTACTAGCCTAGTGTGAAGCACTAGCGGCAGTGCTAGCCCACGGGGGAAGCACTAGCCGCAGTACTAGCCTAGTTTGAAGCACTAGCGGCAGTACTAGCCTAGTGTGAAGCACTAGCGGCAATACTAGCCTAGTGTGAAACACTAGCGGCAGTACTAGCCTAGTGTGATGCACTAGCGGCAGTACTAGGCTAGTGTGAAGCACTAGCGGCAGTACTAGCCTAGTCTGAAGCACTAGCGGCTGTACTAGCCTAGTATGAAGCACTAGCGGCAGTACTAGCCTAGTGTGAAGCACTAGCGGCTGTACTAGCCTAGTATGAAGCACTAGCGGCAGTACTAGCCTAGTGTGAAGCACTAGCGGCAGTACTAGCCTAGTGTGAAGCACTAGCGGCAGTACTTGCCTAGTGTGAAGCACTAGCGGCAGTACTAGCCTAGTATGAAGCACTAGCGGCAGTACTAGCCTAGTGTGAAGCACTAGCGGCAGTACTAGCCTAGTGTGAAGCACTAGCGGCAGTACTAGCCTAGTGTGAAACACTAGCGGCAGTACTAGCCTAGTATGAAGCACTAGCGGCAGTACTAGCCTAGTGTGAAGCACTTGCGGAAGTACTAGCATAGTGTGAAGCACTAGCTGCAGTACTAGCCTAGTGTGAAGCACTAGCGGCAGTACTAGGATAGTGTGAATAACTAGCGGCAGCACTAGCCTAGTGTGAAGCACTAGCGGCAGCACTAGGCTAGTGTGAAGCACTAGCCGCATTACTAGCTTAGTTTGAAGCACTAGCAGCAGTACTAGCCTAGTTTGAAGCACTAGCGGAAGTACTAGGCTAGTGTGAAGCACTAGCGGCAGTACTAGCCTAGTGTGAAGCACTAGCGGCAGTACTAGCCTAGTGTGATGCACTAGCGGCAGTACTAGGCTAGTGTGAAGCACTAGCGGCAGTACTAGCATAGTGTGAAGAACTAGCGGCAGTACTAGCCTAGTCTGAAGCACTAGCGGCAGTACTAGCCTAGTGTGAAGCACTAGCGGCAGTACTAGCCCACGGGGGAAGCACTAGCGGCAGTACTAGCCTAGTATGAAGCACTAGCGGCAGTACTAGCCTAGTGTGAAGCACTAGCGGCAGTACTAGCCTAGTGTGAAGCACTAGCGGCAGTACTAGCCTAGTGTGAAGCACTAGCGGAAGTACTAGCATAGTGTGAAGCACTAGCGGCAGTACTAGCCTAGTGTGAAGCACTAGCGGCAGTACTAGCCTAGTGTGAAGCACTAGCGGCAGTGCTAGCCCACGGGGGAAGCACTAGCCGCAGTACTAGCCTAGTTTGAAGCACTAGCGGCAGTACTAGCCTAGTGTGAAGCACTAGCGGCAATACTAGCATAGTGTGAAACACTAGCGGCAGTACTAGCCTAGTGTGATGCACTAGCGGCAGTACTAGGCTAGTGTGAAGCACTAGCGGCAGTACTAGCCTAGTCTGAAGCACTAGCGGCTGTACTAGCCTAGTATGAAGCACTAGCGGCAGTACTAGCCTAGTGTGAAGCACTAGCGGCTGTACTAGCCTAGTATGAAGCACTAGCGGCAGTACTAGCCTAGTGTGAAGCACTAGCGGCAGTACTAGCCTAGTGTGAAGCACTAGCGGAAGTACTAGCATAGTGTGAAGCACTAGCTGCAGTACTAGCCTAGTGTGAAGCTCTAGCGACAGTACTAGGGTAGTGTGAATAACTAGCGGCAGCACTAGCCTAGTGTGAAGCACTAGCGGCAGCACTAGGCTAGTGTGAAGCACTAGCCGCATTACTAGCTTAGTTTGAAGCACTAGCAGCAGTACTAGCCTAGTGTGAAGCACTAGCGGCAGTACTAGCCTAGTGTGAAGCACTAGCGGCAGTACTAGCCTAGTGTGAAGCACTAGCGGCAGTACTAGCCTAGTGTGAAACACTAGCGGCAGTACTAGCCTAGTATGAAGCACTAGCGGCAGTACTAGCCTAGTGTGAAGCACTTGCGGAAGTACTAGCATAGTGTGAAGCACTAGCTGCAGTACTAGCCTAGTGTGAAGCACTAGCGGCAGTACTAGGATAGTGTGAATAACTAGCGGCAGCACTAGCCTAGTGTGAAGCACTAGCGGCAGCACTAGGCTAGTGTGAAGCACTAGCGGCATTACTAGCCTAGTGTGAAGCACTAGCGGCAGTACTAGCCTAGTGTGAAGCACTAGCGGAAGTACTAGCATAGTGTGAAGCACTAGCGGCAGTACTAGCCTAGTGTGAAGCACTAGCGGCAGTACTAGCTCACGGGGGAAGCACTAGTCGCAGTACTAGCCTAGTGTGAAGCACTAGCGGCAGTACTAGCCTAGTGTGATGCACTAGCGGCAGTACTAGCCTAGTGTGAAGCACTAGCGGCAGTACTAGCCTAGTATGAAGCACTAGCGGCAGTACTAGCCTAGTGTGAAGCACTAGCGGCAGTACTAGCCTAGTGTGAAGCAATAGCGGCAGTACTAGCCTAGTGTGAAGCACTAGCGGCTGTACTAGCCTAGTATGAAGCACTAGCGGCAGTACTAGCCTAGTGTGAAGCACTAGCGGCAGTACTAGCCTAGTGTGAAGCACTAGCGGCAGTACTAGCCTAGTGTGAAGCACTAGCGGCAGTACTAGCCTAGTGTGAAGCACTAGCGGCAGTACTAGCCTAGTGTGATGCACTAGCGGCAGTACTAGGCTAGTGTGAAGCACTAGCGGCAGTACTAGCATAGTGTGAAGAACTAGCGGCAGTACTAGCCTAGTCTGAAGCACTAGCGGCAGTACTAGCCTAGTGTGAAGCACTAGCGGCAGTACTAGCCCACGGGGGAAGCACTAGCCGCAGTACTAGCCTAGTTTGAAGCACTAGCGGCAATACTAGCCCACGGGGGAAGCACAAGCCGCAGTACTAGCCTAGTTTGAAGCACTAGCGGAAGTACTAGGCTAGTGTGAAGCACTAGCGGCAGAACTAGCCCAGTGTGAAACACTAGCGGCAGTACAAGCCTAGTGTGAAGCACTAGCGGCAGTACTAGGCTAGTGTGAAGCACAAGCCGCAGTACTAGCCTAGTTTGAAGCACTAGCGGAAGTACTAGGCTAGTGTGAAGCACTAGCGGCAGTACTAGCCTAGTGTGAAACACTAGCGGCAGTACTAGCCTAGTGTGATGCACTAGCGGCAGTACTAGCCTAGTTTGAAGCACTAGCGGAAGTACTAGGCTAGTGTGAAGCACTAGCGGCAGTACTAGCCTAGTGTGAAGCACTAGCGGCAGTACTTGCCTAGTGTGATGCACTAGCGGCAGTACTAGCCTAGTGTGAAGCACTAGCCGCAGTACTAGCCTAGTTTGAAGCACAAGCGGCAGTACTAGGCTAGTGTGAAGCACTAGCGGCAGTACTAGCCTAGTGTGAAGCACTAGCGGCAGTACTAGCCTAGTGTGAAGCACTAGCGGCAGTACTAGCCTAGTGTGAAGCACTAGCGGAAGTACTAGCATAGTGTGAAGCACTAGCGGCAGTACTAGCCTAGTGTGAAGCACTAGCGGCAGTACCAGCATAGTGTGAAGCACTAGCGGCAGTACTAGCCTAGTGGGAAGCACTAGCGGCAGTACTAGGCTAGTGTGAAGCACTAGCGGCAGTACTTGCCTAGTGTGATGCACTAGCGGCAGTACTAGCCTAGTGTGAAGCACTAGCCGCAGTACTAGCCTAGTTTGAAGCACAAGCGGCAGTACTAGCATAGTGTGAAGCACTAGCGGCAGTACTAGCCTAGTGTGAAGCACTAGCGGCAGTACTAGCATAGTGTGAAGCACTAGCGGCAGTACTAGCCTAGTGTGAAGCACTAGCGGCAGTACCAGCATAGTGTGAAGCACTAGCGGCAGTACTAGCCTAGTGGGAAGCACTAGCGGCAGTACTAGGCTAGTGTGAAGCACTAGCGGCAGTACTAGCCCACGGGGGAAGCACTAGCCGCAGTACTAGCCCACGGGGGTAGCACTAGCCGCAGTACTAGCCCACGGGGGTAGCACTAGCCGCAGTACTAGCCCACGGGGGAAGCACAAGCCGCAGTACTAGCCTAGTTTGAAGCACTAGCGGAAGTACTAGGCTAGTGTGAAGCACTAGCGGCAGTACTAGCCTAGTGTGAAACACTAGCGGCAGTACAAGCCTAGTGTGAAGCACTAGCGGCAGTACTAGGCTAGTGTGAAGCACAAGCCGCAGTTCTAGCCTAGTTTGAAGCACTAGCGGAAGTACTAGGCTAGTGTGAAGCACAAGCGGCAGTACTAGCATAGTGTGAAGCACTAGCGGCAGTACTAGCCTAGTGTGAAGCACTAGCGGCAGTACTAGCATAGTGTGAAGCACTAGCGGCAGTACTAGCCTAGTGTGAAGCACTAACCGCAGTACTAGCCTAGTGTGAAGCACTAGCGGCAGTACTAGCCTAGTATGAAGCACTAGCGGCAGTACTAGCCTAGTGTGAAGCACTAGCGGCAGTACTAGCCTAGTGTGAAGCACTAGCGGCAGTACTAGCCTAGTGTGAAGCACTAGCGGAAGTACTAGCATAGTGTGAAGCACTAGCGGCAGTACTAGCCTAGTGTGAAGCACTAGCGGCAGTACCAGCATAGTGTGAAGCACTAGCGGCAGTACTAGCCTAGTGGGAAGCACTAGCGGCAGTACTAGGCTAGTGTGATGCACTAGCGGCAGTACTAGGCTAGTGTGAAGCACTAGCGGCAGTACTAGCCTAGTCTGAAGCACTATTGGCTGTACTAGCCTAGTATGAAGCACTAGCGGCAGTACTAGCCTAGTGTGAAGCACTAATGGCAGTACTAGCTCACGGGGGAAGCACTAGTCGCAGTACTAGCCTAGTGTGAAGCACTAGCGGCAGTACTAGCCTAGTGTGATGCACTAGCGGCAGTACTAGCCTAGTGTGAAGCACTAGCGGCAGTACTAGCCTAGTATGAAGCACTAGCGGCAGTACTAGCCTAGTGTGAAGCACTAGCGGCAGTACTAGCCTAGTATGAAGCACTAGCGGCAGTACTAGCCTAGTGTGAAGCACTAGCGGCAGTACTAGCCTAGTGTGAAGCACTAGCGGCTGTACTAGCCTAGTATGAAGCACTAGCGGCAGTACTAGCCTAGTGTGAAGCACTAGCGACAGTACTAGCTCACGGGGGAAGCACTAGTCGCAGTACTAGCCTAGTGTGAAGCACTAGCGGCAGTACTAGCCTAGTGTGATGCACTAGCGGCAGTACTAGCCTAGCGTGAAGCACTAGCGGCAGTACTAGCCTAGTATGAAGCACTAGCGGCAGTACTAGCCTAGTGTGAAGCACTAGCGGCAGTACTAGCCTAGTGTGAAGCACTAGCGGAAGTACTAGCATAGTGTGAAGCACTAGCGGCAGTACTAGCCTAGTGTGAAGCACTAGCGGCAGTACCAGCAAAGTGTGAAGCACTAGCGGCAGTACTAGCCTAGTGTGAAGCACTAGCGGCAGTGCTAGCCCACGGGGGAAGCACTAGCCGCAGTACTAGCCTAGTTTGAAGCACTAGCGGCAGTACTAGCCTAGTGTGAAGCACTAGCGGCAATACTAGCCTAGTGTGAAACACTAGCGGCAGTACAAGCCTAGTGTGATGCACTAGCGGCAGTACTAGGCTAGTGTGAAGCACTAGCGGCAGTACTAGCCTAGTCTGAAGCACTATTGGCTGTACTAGCCTAGTATGAAGCACTAGCGGCAGTACTAGCCTAGTGTGAAGCACTAATGGCAGTACTAGCTCACGGGGGAAGCACTAGTCGCAGTACTAGCCTAGTGTGAAGCACTAGCGGCAGTACTAGCCTAGTGTGATGCACTAGCGGCAGTACTAGCCTAGTGTGAAGCACTAGCGGCAGTACTAGCCTAGTGTGAAGCACTAGCGGCAGTACTAGCCTAGTATGAAGCACTAGCGGCAGTACTAGCCTAGTGTGAAGCACCAGCGGCAGTACTAGCCTAGTGTGAAGCACTAGCGGCAGTACTAGCCTATTGTGAAGCACTAGCGGCAGTACTAGCCTAGTGTGAAACACTAGCGGCAGTACAAGCCTAGTGTGAAGCACTAGCGGCAGTACTAGGCTAGTGTGAAGCACAAGCCGCAGTACTAGCCTAGTTTGAAGCACTAGCGGAAGTACTAGGCTAGTGTGAAGCACTAGCGGCAGTACTAGCCTAGTGTGAAACACTAGCGGCAGTACTAGCCTAGGGTGATGCACTAGCGGCAGTACTAGCCTAGTTTGAAGCACTAGCGGAAGTACTAGGCTAGTGTGAAGCACTAGCGGCAGTACTAGCCTAGTGTGAAGCACTAGCGGCAGTACTTGCCTAGTGTGATGCACTAGCGGCAGTACTAGCCTAGTGTGAAGCACTAGCCGCAGTACTAGCCTAGTTTGAAGCACAAGCGGCAGTACTAGCATAGTGTGAAGCACTAGCGGCAGTACTAGCCTAGTGTGAAGCACTAGCGGCAGTACTAGCATAGTGTGAAGCACTAGCGGCAGTACTAGCCTAGTGTGAAGCACTAACCGCAGTACTAGCCTAGTGTGAAGCACTAGCGGCAGTACTAGCCTAGTATGAAGCACTAGCGGCAGTACTAGCCTAGTGTGAAGCACTAGCGGCAGTACTAGCCTAGTGTGAAGCACTAGCGGCTGTACTAGCCTAGTATGAAGCACTAGCGGCAGTACTAACCTAGTGTGAAGCACTAGCGACAGTACTAGCTCACGGGGGAAGCACTAGTCGCAGTACTAGCCTAGTGTGAAGCACTAGCGGCAGTACTAGCCTAGTGTGATGCACTAGCGGCAGTACTAGCCTAGCGTGAAGCACTAGCGGCAGTACTTGCCTAGTGTGATGCACTAGCGGCAGTACTAGCCTAGTGTGAAGCACTAGCCGCAGTACTAGCCTAGTTTGAAGCACAAGCGGCAGTACTAGCATAGTGTGAAGCACTAGCGGCAGTACTAGCCTAGTGTGAAGCACTAGCGGCAGTACTAGCATAGTGTGAAGCACTAGCGGCAGTACTAGCCTAGTGTGAAGCACTAACCGCAGTACTAGCCTAGTGTGAAGCACTAGCGGCAGTACTAGCCTAGTATGAAGCACTAGCGGCAGTACTAGCCTAGTGTGAAGCACTAGCGGCAGTACTAGCCTAGTGTGAAGCACTAGCGGCAGTACTAGCCTAGTATGAAGCACTAGCGGCAGTACTAGCCTAGTGTGAAGCACTAGCGGCAGTACTAGCCTAGTGTGAAGCACTAGCGGCAGTACTAGCCTAGTGTGAAGCACTAGCGGAAGTACTAGCATAGTGTGAAGCACTAGCGGCAGTACTAGCCTAGTGTGAAGCACTAGCGGCAGTACCAGCATAGTGTGAAGCACTAGCGGCAGTACTAGCCTAGTGGGAAGCACTAGCGGCAGTACTAGGCTAGTGTGATGCACTAGCGGCAGTACTAGGCTAGTGTGAAGCACTAGCGGCAGTACTAGCCTAGTCTGAAGCACTATTGGCTGTACTAGCCTAGTATGAAGCACTAGCGGCAGTACTAGCCTAGTGTGAAGCACTAATGGCAGTACTAGCTCACGGGGGAAGCACTAGTCGCAGTACTAGCCTAGTGTGAAGCACTAGCGGCAGTACTAGCCTAGTGTGATGCACTAGCGGCAGTACTAGCCTAGTGTGAAGCACTAGCGGCAGTACTAGCCTAGTATGAAGCACTAGCGGCAGTACTAGCCTAGTGTGAAGCACTAGCGGCAGTACTAGCCTAGTATGAAGCACTAGCGGCAGTACTAGCCTAGTGTGAAGCACTAGCGGCAGTACTAGCCTAGTGTGAAGCACTAGCGGCTGTACTAGCCTAGTATGAAGCACTAGCGGCAGTACTAGCCTAGTGTGAAGCACTAGCGACAGTACTAGCTCACGGGGGAAGCACTAGTCGCAGTACTAGCCTAGTGTGAAGCACTAGCGGCAGTACTAGCCTAGTGTGATGCACTAGCGGTAGTACTAGCCTAGCGTGAAGCACTAGCGGCAGTACTAGCCTAGTATGAAGCACTAGCGGCAGTACTAGCCTAGTGTGAAGCACTAGCGGCAGTACTAGCCTAGTGTGAAGCACTAGCGGAAGTACTAGCATAGTGTGAAGCACTAGCGGCAGTACTAGCCTAGTGTGAAGCACTAGCGGCAGTACCAGCAAAGTGTGAAGCACTAGCGGCAGTACTAGCCTAGTGTGAAGCACTAGCGGCAGTGCTAGCCCACGGGGGAAGCACTAGCCGCAGTACTAGCCTAGTTTGAAGCACTAGCGGCAGTACTAGCCTAGTGTGAAGCACTAGCGGCAATACTAGCCTAGTGTGAAACACTAGCGGCAGTACAAGCCTAGTGTGATGCACTAGCGGCAGTACTAGGCTAGTGTGAAGCACTAGCGGCAGTACTAGCCTAGTCTGAAGCACTATTGGCTGTACTAGCCTAGTATGAAGCACTAGCGGCAGTACTAGCCTAGTGTGAAGCACTAATGGCAGTACTAGCTCACGGGGGAAGCACTAGTCGCAGTACTAGCCTAGTGTGAAGCACTAGCGGCAGTACTAGCCTAGTGTGATGCACTAGCGGCAGTACTAGCCTAGTGTGAAGCACTAGCGGCAGTACTAGCCTAGTGTGAAGCACTAGCGGCAGTACTAGCCTAGTATGAAGCACTAGCGGCAGTACTAGCCTAGTGTGAAGCACTAGCGGCAGTACTAGCCTAGTGTGAAGCACTAGCGGCAGTACTAGCCTATTGTGAAGCACTAGCGGCAGTACTAGCCTAGTGTGAAACACTAGCGGCAGTACAAGCCTAGTGTGAAGCACTAGCGGCAGTACTAGGCTAGTGTGAAGCACAAGCCGCAGTACTAGCCTAGTTTGAAGCACTCGCGGAAGTACTAGGCTAGTGTGAAGCACTAGCGGCAGCACTAGCCTAGTGTGAAACACTAGCGGCAGTACTAGCCTAGGGTGATGCACTAGCGGCAGTACTAGCCTAGTTTGAAGCACTAGCGGAAGTACTAGGCTAGTGTGAAGCACTAGCGGCAGTACTAGCCTAGTGTGAAGCACTAGCGGCAGTACTTGCCTAGTGTGATGCACTAGCGGCAGTACTAGCCTAGTGTGAAGCACTAGCCGCAGTACTAGCCTAGTTTGAAGCACAAGCGGCAGTACTAGCATAGTGTGAAGCACTAGCGGCAGTACTAGCCTAGTGTGAAGCACTAGCGGCAGTACTAGCATAGTGTGAAGCACTAGCGGGTACTAGCCTAGTGTGAAGCACTAGCGGCAGTACTAGCCTAGTGTGATGCACTAGCGGCAGTACTAGCCTAGCGTGAAGCACTAGCGGCAGTACTAGCCTAGTATGAAGCACTAGCGGCAGTACTAGCCTAGTGTGAAGCACTAGCGGCAGTACTAGCCTAGTGTGAAGCACTAGCGGAAGTACTAGCATAGTGTGACGCACTAGCGGCAGTACTAGCCTAGTGTGAAGCACTAGCGGCAGTACCAGCATAGTGTGAAGCACTAGCGGCAGTACTAGCCTAGTGTGAAGCACTAGCGGCAGTGCTAGCCCACGGGGGAAGCACTAGCCGCAGTACTAGCCTAGTTTGAAGCACTAGCGGCAGTACTAGCCTAGTGTGAAGCACTAGCGGCAATACTAGCCTAGTGTGAAACACTAGCGGCAGTACAAGCCTAGTGTGATGCACTAGCGGCAGTACTAGGCTAGTGTGAAGCACTAGCGGCAGTACTAGCCTAGTCTGAAGCACTATTGGCTGTACTAGCCTAGTATGAAGCACTAGCGGCAGTACTAGCCTAGTCTGAAGCACTAGCGGTTGTACTAGCCTAGTATGAAGCACTAGCGGCAGTACTAGCCTAGTGTGAAGCACTAGCGGCTGTACTAGCCTACTATGAAGCACTAGCGGCAGTACTAGCCTAGTGTGAAGCACTAGCGGCAGTACTAGCCTAGTGTGAAGCACTAGCGGAAGTACTAGCATAGTGTGAAGCACTAGCTGCAGTACTAGCCTAGTGTGAAGCACTAGCGGCAGTACTAGGATAGTGTGAATAACTAGCGGCAGCACTAGCCTAGTGTGAAGCACTAGCGGCAGTACTAGCCTAGTGTGAAGCACTAGCGGAAGTACTAGCATAGTGTGAAGCACTAGCGGCAGTACTAGCCTAGTGTGAAGCACTAGCGGCAGTACCAGCATAGTGTGAAGCACTAGCGGCAGTACTAGCCTAGTGTGAAGCACTAGCGGCAGTGCTAGCCCACGGGGGAAGCACTAGCCGCAGTACTAGCCTAATTTGAAGCACTAGCGGCAGTACTAGCCTAGTGTGAAGCACTAGCGGCAATACTAGCCTAGTATGAAGCACTAGCGGCAGTACTAGCCTAGTGTGAAGCACTAGCGGCAGTACTAGCCTAGTGTGAAGCACTAGCGGAAGTACTAGCATAGTATGAAGCACTAGCGGCAGTACTAGCCTAGTGTGAAGCACTAGCGGCAGTACTATCATAGTGTGAAGCACTAGCGGCAGTACTAGCCTAGTGTGAAGCACTAGCGGCAGTACTAGCCCACGGGGGAAGCACTAGCCGCAGTACTAGCCTAGTTTGAAGCACTAGCGGCAGTACTTGCCTAGTGTGATGCACTAGCGGCAGTACTAGCCTAGTGTGAAGCACTAGCCGCAGTACTAGCCTAGTTTGAAGCACAAGCGGCAGTACTAGGCTAGTGTGAAGCACTAGCGGCAGTACTAGCCTAGTGTGATGCACTAGCGGCAGTACTAGCCTAGTGTGAAGCACTAGCGGCAGTACTAGCCTAGTATGAAGCAATAGCGGCAGTACTAGCCTAGTGTGAAGCACTAGCGGCTGTACTAGCCTAGTATGAAGCACTAGCGGCAGTACTAGCCTAGTGTGAAGCACTAGCGACAGTACTAGCTCACGGGGGAAGCACTAGTCGCAGTACTAGCCTAGTGTGAAGCACTAGCGGCAGTACTAGCCTAGTGTGAAGCACTAGCGGCAGTACTAGCCTAGTGTGAAGCACTAGCGGCAGTACTAGCCTAGTATGAAGCACTAGCGGCAGTACTAGCCTAGTGTGAAGCACTAGCGGCAGTACTAGCCTAGTGTGATGCACTAGCGGCAGTACTAGCCTAGTGTGAAGCACTAGCCGCAGTACTAGCCTAGTTTGAAGCACAAGCGGCAGTACTAGGCTAGTGTGAAGCACTAGCGGCAGTACTAGCCTAGTGTGATGCACTAGCGGCAGTACTAGCCTAGTGTGAAGCACTAGCGGCAGTACTAGCCTAGTATGAAGCAATAGCGGCAGTACTAGCCTAGTGTGAAGCACTAGCGGCTGTACTAGCCTAGTATGAAGCACTAGCGGCAGTACTAGCCTAGTGTGAAGCACTAGCGACAGTACTAGCTCACGGGGGAAGCACTAGTCGCAGTACTAGCCTAGTGTGAAGCACTAGCGGCAGTACTAGCCTAGTGTGATGCACTAGCGGCAGTACTAGCCTAGTGTGAAGCACTAGCGGCAGTACTAGCCTAGTATGAAGCACTAGCGGCAGTACTAGCCTAGTGTGAAGCACTAGCGGCAGTACTAGCCTAGTGTGAAGCACTAGCGGCTGTACTAGCCTAGTATGAAGCACTAGCGGCAGTACTAGCCTAGTGTGAAGCACTAGCGACAGTACTAGCTCACGGGGGAAGCACTAGTCGCAGTACTAGCCTAGTGTGAAGCACTAGCGGCAGTACTAGCCTAGTGTGATGCACTAGCGGCAGTACTAGCCTAGTGTGAAGCACTAGCGGCAGTACTAGCCTAGTATGAAGCACTAGCGGCAGTACTAGCCTAGTGTGAAGCACTAGCGGCAGTACTAGCCTAGTGTGATGCACTAGCGGCAGTACTAGCCTAGTGTGAAGCACTAGCCGCAGTACTAGCCTAGTTTGAAGCACAAGCGGCAGTACTAGGCTAGTGTGAAGCACTAGCGGCAGTACTAGCCTAGTGTGATGCACTAGCGGCAGTACTAGCCTAGTGTGAAGCACTAGCGGCAGTACTAGCCTAGTATGAAGCAATAGCGGCAGTACTAGCCTAGTGTGAAGCACTAGCGGCTGTACTAGCCTAGTATGAAGCACTAGCGGCAGTACTAGCCTAGTGTGAAGCACTAGCGACAGTACTAGCTCACGGGGGAAGCACTAGTCGCAGTACTAGCCTAGTGTGAAGCACTAGCGGCAGTACTAGCCTAGTGTGATGCACTAGCGGCAGTACTAGCCTAGTGTGAAGCACTAGCGGCAGTACTAGCCTAGTATGAAGCACTAGCGGCAGTACTAGCCTAGTGTGAAGCACTAGCGGCAGTACTAGCCTAGTGTGAAGCACTAGCGGCTGTACTAGCCTAGTATGAAGCACTAGCGGCAGTACTAGCCTAGTGTGAAGCACTAGCGACAGTACTAGCTCACGGGGGAAGCACTAGTCGCAGTACTAGCCTAGTGTGAAGCACTAGCGGCAGTACTAGCCTAGTGTGATGCACTAGCGGCAGTACTAGCCTAGTGTGAAGCACTAGCGGCAGTACTAGCCTAGTATGAAGCACTAGCGGCAGTACTAGCCTAGTGTGAAGCACTAGCGGCAGTACTAGCCTAGTGTGAAGCACTAGCGGCAGTACTAGCCTAGTGTGAAGCACTAGCGGAAGTACTAGCATAGTGTGAAGCACTAGCGGCAGTGCTAGCCCACGGGGGAAGCACTAGCCGCAGTACTAGCCTAGTTTGAAGCACTAGCGGCAGTACTAGCCTAGTGTGAAGCACTAGCGGCAATACTAGCCTAGTGTGAAACACTAGCGGCAGTACTAGCCTAGTGTGATGCACTAGCGGCAGTACTAGGCTAGTGTGAAGCACTAGCGGCAGTACTAGCCTAGTCTGAAGCACTAGCGGCTGTACTAGCCTAGTATGAAGCACTAGCGGCAGTACTAGCCTAGTGTGAAGCACTAGCGGCTGTACTAGCCTAGTATGAAGCACTAGCGGCAGTACTAGCCTAGTGTGAAGCACTAGCGGCAGTACTAGCCTAGTGTGAAGCACTAGCGGAAGTACTAGCATAGTGTGAAGCACTAGCTGCAGTACTAGCCTAGTGTGAAGCACTAGCGACAGTACTAGGATAGTGTGAAGCACTAGCGGCAGTACTAGCCTAGTGTGAAGCACTAGCGGCAGTACTAGCCTAGTGTGAAGCACTAGCGGAAGTACTAGCATAGTATGAAGCACTAGCGGCAGTACTAGCCTAGTGTGAAGCACTAGCGGCAGTACTATCATAGTGTGAAGCACTAGCGGCAGTACTAGCCTAGTGTGAAGCACTAGCGGCAGTGCTAGCCCACGGGGGAAGCACTAGCCGCAGTACTAGCCTAGTTTGAAGCACTAGCGGCAGTACTAGCCTAGTGTGAAGCACTAGCGGCAATACTAGCCTAGTGTGAAACACTAGCGGCAGTACAAGCCTAGTGTGATGCACTAGCGGCAGTACTAGGCTAGTGTGAAGCACTAGCGGCAGTACTAGCCTAGTCTGAAGCACTATTGGCTGTACTAGCCTAGTATGAAGCACTAGCGGCAGTACTAGCCTAGTGTGAAGCACTAATGGCAGTACTAGCTCACGGGGGAAGCACTAGTCGCAGTACTAGCCTAGTGTGAAGCACTAGCGGCAGTACTAGCCTAGTGTGATGCACTAGCGGCAGTACTAGCCTAGTGTGAAGCACTAGCGGCAGTACTAGCCTAGTGTGAAGCACTAGCGGCAGTACTAGCCTAGTATGAAGCACTAGCGGCAGTACTAGCCTAGTGTGAAGCACTAGCGGCAGTACTAGCCTAGTGTGAAGCACTAGCGGCAGTACTAGCCTATTGTGAAGCACTAGCGGCAGTACTAGCCTAGTGTGAAACACTAGCGGCAGTACAAGCCTAGTGTGAAGCACTAGCGGCAGTACTAGGCTAGTGTGAAGCACAAGCCGCAGTACTAGCCTAGTTTGAAGCACTAGCGGAAGTACTAGGCTAGTGTGAAGCACTAGCGGCAGTACTAGCCTAGTGTGAAACACTAGCGGCAGTACTAGCCTAGGGTGATGCACTAGCGGCAGTACTAGCCTAGTTTGAAGCACTAGCGGCAGTACTAGCCTAGTGTGAAGCACTAGCGGAAGTACTAGCATAGTATGAAGCACTAGCGGCAGTACTAGCCTAGTGTGAAGCACTAGCGGCAGTACTATCATAGTGTGAAGCACTAGCGGCAGTACTAGCCTAGTGTGAAGCACTAGCGGCAGTGCTAGCCCACGGGGGAAGCACTAGCCGCAGTACTAGCCTAGTTTGAAGCACTAGCGGCAGTACTAGCCTAGTGTGAAGCACTAGCGGCAATACTAGCCTAGTGTGAAACACTAGCGGCAGTACAAGCCTAGTGTGATGCACTAGCGGCAGTACTAGGCTAGTGTGAAGCACTAGCGGCAGTACTAGCCTAGTCTGAAGCACTATTGGCTGTACTAGCCTAGTATGAAGCACTAGCGGCAGTACTAGCCTAGTGTGAAGCACTAATGGCAGTACTAGCTCACGGGGGAAGCACTAGTCGCAGTACTAGCCTAGTGTGAAGCACTAGCGGCAGTACTAGCCTAGTGTGATGCACTAGCGGCAGTACTAGCCTAGTGTGAAGCACTAGCGGCAGTACTAGCCTGGTGTGAAGCACTAGCGGCAGTACTAGCCTAGTATGAAGCACTAGCGGCAGTACTAGCCTAGTGTGAAGCACTAGCGGCAGTACTAGCCTAGTGTGAAACACTAGCGGCAGTACAAGCCTAGTGTGAAGCACTAGCGGCAGTACTAGGCTAGTGTGAAGCACAAGCCGCAGTACTAGCCTAGTTTGAAGCACTAGCGGAAGTACTAGGCTAGTGTGAAGCACTAGCGGCAGTACTAGCCTAGTGTGAAACACTAGCGGCAGTACTAGCCTAGGGTGATGCACTAGCGGCAGTACTAGCCTAGTTTGAAGCACTAGCGGAAGTACTAGGCTAGTGTGAAGCACTAGCGGCAGTACTAGCCTAGTGTGAAGCACTAGCGGCAGTACTTGCCTAGTGTGATGCACTAGCGGCAGTACTAGCCTAGTGTGAAGCACTAGCCGCAGTACTAGCCTAGTTTGAAGCACAAGCGGCAGTACTAGCATAGTGTGAAGCACTAGCGGCAGTACTAGCCTAGTGTGAAGCACTAGCGGCAGTACTAGCATAGTGTGAAGCACTAGCGGCAGTACTAGCCTAGTGTGAAGCACTAACCGCAGTACTAGCCTAGTGTGAAGCACTAGCGGCAGTACTAGCCTAGTATGAAGCACTAGCGGCAGTACTAGCCTAGTGTGAAGCACTAGCGGCAGTACTAGCCTAGTGTGAAGCACTAGCGGCTGTACTAGCCTAGTATGAAGCACTAGCGGCAGTACTAGCCTAGTGTGAAGCACTAGCGACAGTACTAGCTCACGGGGGAAGCACTAGTCGCAGTACTAGCCTAGTGTGAAGCACTAGCGGCAGTACTAGCCTAGTGTGATGCACTAGCGGCAGTACTAGCCTAGCGTGAAGCACTAGCGGCAGTACTAGCCTAGTATGAAGCACTAGCGGCAGTACTAGCCTAGTGTGAAGCACTAGCGGCAGTACTAGCCTAGTGTGAAGCACTAGCGGAAGTACTAGCATAGTGTGACGCACTAGCGGCAGTACTAGCCTAGTGTGAAGCACTAGCGGCAGTACCAGCATAGTGTGAAGCACTAGCGGCAGTACTAGCCTAGTGTGAAGCACTAGCGGCAGTGCTAGCCCACGGGGGAAGCACTAGCCGCAGTACTAGCCTAGTTTGAAGCACTAGCGGCAGTACTAGCCTAGTGTGAAGCACTAGCGGCAATACTAGCCTAGTGTGAAACACTAGCGGCAGTACAAGCCTAGTGTGATGCACTAGCGGCAGTACTAGGCTAGTGTGAAGCACTAGCGGCAGTACTAGCCTAGTCTGAAGCACTATTGGCTGTACTAGCCTAGTATGAAGCACTAGCGGCAGTACTAGCCTAGTGTGAAGCACTAATGGCAGTACTAGCTCACGGGGGAAGCACTAGTCGCAGTACTAGCCTAGTGTGAAGCACTAGCGGCAGTACTAGCCTAGTGTGATGCACTAGCGGCAGTACTAGCCTAGTGTGAAGCACTAGCGGCAGTACTAGCCTAGTATGAAGCACTAGCGGCAGTACTAGCCTAGTGTGAAGCACTAGCGGCAGTACTAGGCTAGTGTGAAGCACAAGCCGCAGTACTAGCCTAGTTTGAAGCACTAGCGGAAGTACTAGGCTAGTGTGAAGCACTAGCGGCAGTACTAGCCTAGTGTGAAACACTAGCGGCAGTACTAGCCTAGTGTGATGCACTAGCGGCAGTACTAGCCTAGTTTGAAGCACTAGCGGAAGTACTAGGCTAGTGTGAAGCACTAGCGGCAGTACTAGCCTAGTGTGAAGCACTAGCGGCAGTACTTGCCTAGTGTGATGCACTAGCGGCAGTACTACCCTAGTGTGAAGCACTAGCCGCAGTACTAGCCTAGTTTGAAGCACAAGCGGCAGTACTAGCATAGTGTGAAGCACTAGCGGCAGTACTAGCCTAGTGTGAAGCACTAGCGGCAGTACTAGCATAGTGTGAAGCACTAGCGGCAGTACTAGCCTAGTGTGAAGCACTAACCGCAGTACTAGCCTAGTGTGAAGCACTAGCGGCAGTACTAGCCTAGTATGAAGCACTAGCGGCAGTACTATCATAGTGTGAAGCACTAGCGGCAGTACTAGCCTAGTGTGAAGCACTAGCGGCAGTGCTAGCCCACGGGGGAAGCACTAGCCGCAGTACTAGCCTAGTTTGAAGCACTAGCGGCAGTACTAGCCTAGTGTGAAGCACTAGCGGCAATACTAGCCTAGTGTGAAACACTAGCGGCAGTACAAGCCTAGTGTGATGCACTAGCGGCAGTACTAGGCTAGTGTGAAGCACTAGCGGCAGTACTAGCCTAGTCTGAAGCACTATTGGCTGTACTAGCCTAGTATGAAGCACTAGCGGCAGTACTAGCCTAGTGTGAAGCACTAATGGCAGTACTAGCTCACGGGGGAAGCACTAGTCGCAGTACTAGCCTAGTGTGAAGCACTAGCGGCAGTACTAGCCTAGTGTGAAGCACTAGCGGCAGTACTAGCCTAGTGTGAAGCACTAGCGGCAGTACTAGCCTAGTGTGAAGCACTAGCGGCAGTACTAGCCTAGTGTGAAGCACTAGCGGCAGTACTAGCCTAGTGTGAAGCACTAGCGGCAGTACTAGCCTAGTGTGAAGCACTAGCGGCAGTACTAGCCTATTGTGAAGCACTAGCGGCAGTACTAGCCTAGTGTGAAGCACTAGCGGCAGTACAAGCCTAGTGTGAAGCACTAGCGGCAGTACTAGCCTAGTGTTAAGCACAAGCCGCAGTACTAGCCTAGTTTGAAGCACTAGCGGAAGTACTAGGCTAGTGTGAAGCACTAGCGGCAGTACTAGCCTAGTGTGAAACACTAGCGGCAGTACTAGCCTAGGGTGATGCACTAGCGGCAGTACTAGCCTAGTTTGAAGCACTAGCGGAAGTACTAGGCTAGTGTGAAGCACTAGCGGCAGTACTAGCCTAGTGTGAAGCACTAGCGGCAGTACTTGCCTAGTGTGATGCACTAGCGGCAGTACTAGCCTAGTGTGAAGCACTAGCCGCAGTACTAGCCTAGTGTGAAGCACAAGCGGCAGTACTAGCATAGTGTGAAGCACTAGCGGCAGTACTAGCCTAGTGTGAAGCACTAGCGGCAGTACTAGCATAGTGTGAAGCACTAGCGGCAGTACTAGCCTAGTGTGAAGCACTAGCGGCAGTACTAGCCTAGTGTGAAGCACTAGCGGCAGTACTAGCCTAGTATGAAGCACTAGCGGCAGTACTAGCCTAGTGTGAAGCACTAGCGGCAGTACTAGCCTAGTGTGAAGCACTAGCGGCTGTACTAGCCTAGTATGAAGCACTAGCGGCAGTACCAGCATAGTGTGAAGCACTAGCGACAGTACTAGCTCACGGGGGAAGCACTAGTCGCAGTACTAGCCTAGTGTGAAGCACTAGCGGCAGTACTAGCCTAGTGTGATGCACTAGCGGCAGTACTAGCCTAGCGTGAAGCACTAGCGGCAGTACTAGCCTAGTATGAAGCACTAGCGGCAGTACTAGCCTAGTGTGAAGCACTAGCGGCAGTACTAGCCTAGTGTGAAGCACTAGCGGAAGTACTAGCATAGTGTGACGCACTAGCGGCAGTACTAGCCTAGTGTGAAGCACTAGCGGCAGTACCAGCATAGTGTGAAGCACTAGCGGCAGTACTAGCCTAGTGTGAAGCACTAGCGGCAGTGCTAGCCCACGGGGGAAGCACTAGCCGCAGTACTAGCCTAGTTTGAAGCACTAGCGGCAGTACTAGCCTAGTGTGAAGCACTAGCGGCAATACTAGCCTAGTGTGAAACACTAGCGGCAGTACAAGCCTAGTGTGATGCACTAGCGGCAGTACTAGGCTAGTGTGAAGCACTAGCGGCAGTACTAGCCTAGTCTGAAGCACTAGCGGCAGTACTAGCCTAGTGTGAAGCACCAGCGGCAGTACTAGCCTAGTGTGAAGCACTAATGGCAGTACTAGCTCACGGGGGAAGCACTAGTCGCAGTACTAGCCTAGTGTGAAGCACTAGCGGCAGTACTAGCCTAGTGTGATGCACTAGCGGCAGTACTAGCCTAGTGTGAAGCACTAGCGGCAGTACTAGCCTAGTATGAAGCACTAGCGGCAGTACTAGCCTAGTGTGAAGCACTAGCGGCAGTACTAGGCTAGTGTGAAGCACAAGCCGCAGTACTAGCCTAGTTTGAAGCACTAGCGGAAGTACTAGGCTAGTGTGAAGCACTAGCGGCAGTACTAGCCTAGTGTGAAACACTAGCGGCAGTACTAGCCTAGTGTGATGCACTAGCGGCAGTACTAGCCTAGTTTGAAGCACTAGCGGAAGTACTAGGCTAGTGTGAAGCACTAGCGGCAGTACTAGCCTAGTGTGAAGCACTAGCGGCAGTACTTGCCTAGTGTGATGCACTAGCGGCAGTACTACCCTAGTGTGAAGCACTAGCCGCAGTACTAGCCTAGTTTGAAGCACAAGCGGCAGTACTAGCATAGTGTGAAGCACTAGCGGCAGTACTAGCCTAGTGTGAAGCACTAGCGGCAGTACTAGCATAGTGTGAAGCACTAGCGGCAGTACTAGCCTAGTGTGAAGCACTAACCGCAGTACTAGCCTAGTGTGAAGCACTAGCGGCAGTACTAGCCTAGTGTGAAGCACTAGCGGCAGTACTAGCCTAGTGTGAAGCACTAGCGGCAGTACTAGCCTAGTGTGAAGCACTAGCGGCAGTACTAGCCTAGTGTGAAGCACTAGCGGAAGTACTAGCATAGTGTGAAGCACTAGCGGCAGTACTAGCCTAGTGTGAAGCACTAGCGGCAGTACCAGCATAGTGTGAAGCACTAGCGGCAGTACTAGCCTAGTGGGAAGCACTAGCGGCAGTACTAGGCTAGTGTGAAGCACTAGCGGCAGTACTAGCCCACGGGGGAAGCACTAGCCGCAGTACTAGCCCACGGGGGAAGCACTAGCCGCAGTACTAGCCTAGTTTCAAGCACTAGCGGCAATACTAGCCCACGGGGGAAGCACAAGCCGCAGTACTAGCCTAGTTTGAAGCACTAGCGGAAGTACTAGGCTAGTGTGAAGCACTAGCGGCAGTACTTGCCTAGTGTGAAGCACTAGCGGCAGTACTAGCCTAGTGTGAAGCACTAGCGGCAGTGCTAGCCCACGGGGGAAGCACTAGCCGCAGTACTAGCCTAGTTTGAAGCACTAGCGGCAGTACTAGCCTAGTGTGAAGCACTAGCGGCAATACTAGCCTAGTGTGAAACACTAGCGGCAGTACTAGCCTAGTGTGATGCACTAGCGGCAGTACTAGGCTAGTGTGAAGCACTAGCGGCAGTACTAGCCTAGTCTGAAGCACTAGCGGCTGTACTAGCCTAGTGTGAAGCACTAGCGGCAGTACTAGCCTAGTGTGATGCACTAGCGGCAGTACTAGCCTAGTGTGAAGCACTAGCGGCAGTACTAGCCTAGTATGAAGCACTAGCGGCAGTACTAGCCTAGTGTAAAGCACTAGCGGCAGTACTAGGCTAGTGTGAAGCACAAGCCGCAGTACTAGCCTAGTTTGAAGCACTAGCGGAAGTACTAGGCTAGTGTGAAGCACTAGCGGCAGTACTAGCCTAGTGTGAAACACTAGCGGCAGTACTAGCCTAGTGTGATGCACTAGCGGCAGTACTAGCCTAGTTTGAAGCACTAGCGGAAGTACTAGGCTAGTGTGAAGCACTAGCGGCAGTACTAGCCTAGTGTGAAGCACTAGCGGCAGTACTTGCCTAGTGTGATGCACTAGCGGCAGTACTACCCTAGTGTGAAGCACTAGCCGCAGTACTAGCCTAGTTTGAAGCACAAGCGGCAGTACTAGCATAGTGTGAAGCACTAGCGGCAGTACTAGCCTAGTGTGAAGCACTAGCGGCAGTACTAGCCTAGTGTGAAGCACTAGCGGCAGTACTAGCCTAGTGTGAAGCACTAACCGCAGTACTAGCCTAGTGTGAAGCACTAGCGGCAGTACTAGCCTAGTATGAAGCACTAGCGGCAGTACTAGCCTAGTGTGAAGCACTAGCGGCAGTACTAGCCTAGTGTGAAGCACTAGCGGCAGTACTAGCCTAGTGTGAAGCACTAGCGGAAGTACTAGCATAGTGTGAAGCACTAGCGGCAGTACTAGCCTAGTGTGAAGCACTAGCGGCAGTACCAGCATAGTGTGAAGCACTAGCGGCAGTACTAGCCTAGTGGGAAGCACTAGCGGCAGTACTAGGCTAGTGTGAAGCACTAGCGGCAGTACTAGCCCACGGGGGAAGCACTAGCCGCAGTACTAGCCCACGGGGGAAGCACTAGCCGCAGTACTAGCCTAGTTTCAAGCACTAGCGGCAATACTAGCCCACGGGGGAAGCACAAGCCGCAGTACTAGCCTAGTTTGAAGCACTAGCGGAAGTACTAGGCTAGTGTGAAGCACTAGCGGCAGTACTTGCCTAGTGTGAAGCACTAGCGGCAGTACTAGCCTAGTGTGAAGCACTAGCGGCAGTGCTAGCCCACGGGGGAAGCACTAGCCGCAGTACTAGCCTAGTTTGAAGCACTAGCGGCAGTACTAGCCTAGTGTGAAGCACTAGCGGCAATACTAGCCTAGTGTGAAACACTAGCGGCAGTACTAGCCTAGTGTGATGCACTAGCGGCAGTACTAGGCTAGTGTGAAGCACTAGCGGCAGTACTAGCCTAGTCTGAAGCACTAGCGGCTGTACTAGCCTAGTATGAAGCACTAGCGGCAGTACTAGCCTAGTGTGAAGCACTAGCGGCTGTACTAGCCTACTATGAAGCACTAGCGGCAGTACTAGCCTAGTGTGAAGCACTAGCGGCAGTACTAGCCTAGTGTGAAGCACTAGCGGAAGTACTAGCATAGTGTGAAGCACTAGCTGCAGTACTAGCCTAGTGTGAAGCACTAGCGGCAGTACTAGGATAGTGTGAATAACTAGCGGCAGCACTAGCCTAGTGTGAAGCACTAGCGGCAGTACTAGCCTAGTGTGAAGCACTAGCGGAAGTACTAGCATAGTGTGAAGCACTAGCGGCAGTACTAGCCTAGTGTGAAGCACTAGCGGCAGTACCAGCATAGTGTGAAGCACTAGCGGCAGTACTAGCCTAGTGTGAAGCACTAGCGGCAGTGCTAGCCCACGGGGGAAGCACTAGCCGCAGTACTAGCCTAATTTGAAGCACTAGCGGCAGTACTAGCCTAGTGTGAAGCACTAGCGGCAATACTAGCCTAGTGTGAAGCACTAGCGGCAGTACTAGCCTAGTGTGATGCACTAGCGGCAGTACTAGCCTAGTGTGAAGCACTAGCGGCAGTACTAGCCTAGTATGAAGCACTAGCGGCAGTACTAGCCTAGTGTGAAGCACTAGCGGCAGTACTAGCCTAGTGTGAAGCACTAGCGGAAGTACTAGCATAGTATGAAGCACTAGCGGCAGTACTAGCCTAGTGTGAAGCACTAGCGGCAGTACTATCATAGTGTGAAGCACTAGCGGCAGTACTAGCCTAGTGTGAAGCACTAGCGGCAGTACTAGCCCACGGGGGAAGCACTAGCCGCAGTACTAGCCTAGTTTGAAGCACTAGCGGCAGTACTTGCCTAGTGTGATGCACTAGCGGCAGTACTAGCCTAGTGTGAAGCACTAGCCGCAGTACTAGCCTAGTTTGAAGCACAAGCGGCAGTACTAGGCTAGTGTGAAGCACTAGCGGCAGTACTAGCCTAGTGTGATGCACTAGCGGCAGTACTAGCCTAGTGTGAAGCACTAGCGGCAGTACTAGCCTAGTATGAAGCAATAGCGGCAGTACTAGCCTAGTGTGAAGCACTAGCGGCTGTACTAGCCTAGTATGAAGCACTAGCGGCAGTACTAGCCTAGTGTGAAGCACTAGCGACAGTACTAGCTCACGGGGGAAGCACTAGTCGCAGTACTAGCCTAGTGTGAAGCACTAGCGGCAGTACTAGCCTAGTGTGATGCACTAGCGGCAGTACTAGCCTAGTGTGAAGCACTAGCGGCAGTACTAGCCTAGTATGAAGCACTAGCGGCAGTACTAGCCTAGTGTGAAGCACTAGCGGCAGTACTAGCCTAGTGTGAAGCGCTAGCGGCAGTACTAGCCTAGTGTGAAGCACTAGCGGAAGTACTAGCATAGTGTGAAGCACTAGCGGCAGTACTAGCCTAGTGTGAAGCACTAGCGGCAGTACCAGCATAGTGTGAAGCACTAGCGGCAGTACTAGCCTAGTGTGAAGCACTAGCGGCAGTGCTAGCCCACGGGGGAAGCACTAGCCGCAGTACTAGCCTAGTTTGAAGCACTAGCGGCAGTACTAGCCTAGTGTGAAGCACTAGCGGCAATACTAGCCTAGTGTGAAACACTAGCGGCAGTACTAGCCTAGTGTGATGCACTAGCGGCAGTACTAGGCTAGTGTGAAGCACTAGCGGCAGTACTAGCCTAGTCTGAAGCACTAGCGGCTGTACTAGCCTAGTATGAAGCACTAGCGGCAGTACTAGCCTAGTGTGAAGCACTAGCGGCTGTACTAGCCTAGTATGAAGCACTAGCGGCAGTACTAGCCTAGTGTGAAGCACTAGCGGCAGTACTAGCCTAGTGTGAAGCACTAGCGGAAGTACTAGCATAGTGTGAAGCACTAGCTGCAGTACTAGCCTAGTGTGAAGCACTAGCGACAGTACTAGGATAGTGTGAATAACTAGCGGCAGCACTAGCCTAGTGTGAAGCACTAGCGGCAGCACTAGGCTAGTGTGAAGCACTAGCCGCATTACTAGCTTAGTTTGAAGCACTAGCAGCAGTACTAGCCTAGTGTGAAGCACTAGCGGCAGTACTAGCCTAGTGTGAAGCACTAGCGGCAGTACTAGCCTAGTGTGAAGCACTAGCGGCAGTACTAGCCTAGTGTGAAACACTAGCGGCAGTACTAGCCTAGTATGAAGCACTAGCGGCAGTACTAGCCTAGTGTGAAGCACTTGCGGAAGTACTAGCATAGTGTGAAGCACTAGCTGCAGTACTAGCCTAGTGTGAAGCACTAGCGGCAGTACTAGGATAGTGTGAATAACTAGCGGCAGCACTAGCCTAGTGTGAAGCACTAGCGGCAGCACTAGGCTAGTGTGAAGCACTAGCCGCATTACTAGCTTAGTTTGAAGCACTAGCAGCAGTACTAGCCTAGTTTGAAGCACTAGCGGAAGTACTAGGCTAGTGTGAAGCACTAGCGGCAGTACTAGCCTAGTGTGAAGCACTAGCGGCAGTACTAGCCTAGTGTGATGCACTAGCGGCAGTACTAGGCTAGTGTGAAGCACTAGCGGCAGTACTAGCATAGTGTGAAGAACTAGCGGCAGTACTAGCCTAGTCTGAAGCACTAGCGGCAGTACTAGCCTAGTGTGAAGCACTAGCGGCAGTACTAGCCTAGTATGAAGCACTAGCGGCAGTACTAGCCTAGTGTGAAGCACTAGCGGCAGTACTAGCCTAGTGTGAAGCACTAGCGGCAGTACTAGCCTAGTGTGAAGCACTAGCGGAAGTACTAGCATAGTGTGAAGCACTAGCGGCAGTACTAGCCTAGTGTGAAGCACTAGCGGCAGTACTAGCCTAGTGTGATGCACTAGCGGCAGTACTAGCCTAGTGTGAAGCACTAGCGGCAGTACTAGCCTAGTATGAAGCACTAGCGGCAGTACTAGCCTAGTGTGAAGCACTAGCGGCAGTACTAGCCTAGTGTGAAGCACTAGCGGCATTACTAGCCTAGTGTGAAGCACTAGCGGCAGTACTAGCCTAGTGTGAAGCACTAGCGGCAGTACTAGCATAGTGTGAAGCACTAGCGGCAGTACTAGCCTAGTGTGAAGCACTAGCGGCAGTACTAGCCCACGGGGGAATCACTAGTCGCAGTACTAGCCTAGTGTGAAGCACTAGCGGCAGTACTAGCCTAGTGTGAAGCACTAGCGGCAGTACTAGCATAGTGTGAAGCACTAGCGGCAGTACTAGCCTAGTGTGAAGCACTAGCGGCAGTACTAGCCTAGTGTGATGCACTAGCGGCAGTACTAGCCTAGTGTGAAGCACTAGCGGCAGTACTAGCCTAGTATGAAGCACTAGCGGCAGTACTAGCCTAGTGTGAAGCACTAGCGGCAGTACTAGCCTAGTGTGAAGCACTAGCGGCATTACTAGCCTAGTGTGAAGCACTAGCGGCAGTACTAGCCTAGTGTGAAGCACTAGCGGCAGAACTAGAATCGTGTGAATCACTAGCGGCAGTACTAGCCTAGTGTGAAGCACTAGCGGCAGTACTAGCCCACGGGGGAATCACTAGTCGCAGTACTAGCCTAGTGTGAAGCACTAGCGGCAGTACTAGCCTAGTGTGATGCACTAGCGGCAGTACTAGCCTAGTGTGAAGCACTAGCGGCAGTACTAGCCTAGTGTGAAGCACTAGCGGCAGTACTAGCCTAGTGTGAAGCACTAGCGGCAGTACTAGCCTAGTGTGAAGCAATAGCGGCAGTACTAGCCTAGTGTGAAGCACTAGCGGCTGTACTAGCCTAGTATGAAGCACTAGCGGCAGTACTAGCCTAGTGTGAAGCACTAGCGGCAGTACTAGCCTAGTGTGAAGCACTAGCGGCAGTACTAGCCTAGTGTGAAGCACTAGCGGCAGTACTAGCCTAGTGTGAAGCACTAGCGGCAGTACTAGCCTAGTGTGATGCACTAGCGGCAGTACTAGGCTAGTGTGAAGCACTAGCGGCAGTACTAGCATAGTGTGAAGAACTAGCGGCAGTACTAGCCTAGTCTGAAGCACTAGCGGCAGTACTAGCCTAGTGTGAAGCACTAGCGGCAGTACTAGCCTAGTATGAAGCAATAGCGGCAGTACTAGCCTAGTGTGAAGCACTAGCGGCTGTACTAGCCTAGTATGAAGCACTAGCGGCAGTACTAGCCTAGTGTGAAGCACTAGCGACAGTACTAGCTCACGGGGGAAGCACTAGTCGCAGTACTAGCCTAGTGTGAAGCACTAGCGGCAGTACTAGCCTAGTGTGATGCACTAGCGGCAGTACTAGCCTAGTATGAAGCACTAGCGGCAGTACTAGCCTAGTGTGAAGCACTAGCGGCAGTACTAGCCTAGTGTGAAGCACTAGCGGCAGTACTAGCCTACTGTGAAGCACTAGCGGAAGTACTAGCATAGTGTGAAGCACTAGCGGCAGTACTAGCCTAGTGTGAAACACTAGCGGCAGTACTATCATAGTGTGAAGCACTAGCGGCAGTACTAGCCTAGTGTGAAGCACTAGCGGCAGTACTAGCCTAGTGTGAAGCACTAGCGGCAGTACTAGCCTAGTGTGAAGCACTAGCGGCAGTACTAGCCCACGGGGGAATCACTAGTCGCAGTACTAGCCTAGTGTGAAGCACTAGCGGCAGTACTAGCCTAGTGTGATGCACTAGCGGCAGTACTAGCCTAGTATGAAGCACTAGCGGCAGTACTAGCCTAGTGTGAAGCACTAGCGGCAGTACTAGCCTAGTGTGAAGCACTAGCGGAAGTACTAGCATAGTGTGAAGCACTAGCGGCAGTACTAGCCTAGTGTGAAGCACTAGCGGCAGTACTAGCATAGTGTGAAGCACTAGCGGCAGTACTAGCCTAGTGTGAAGCACTAGCGGAAGTACTAGCATAGTGTGAAGCACTAGCGGCAGTACTAGCCTAGTGTGAAGCACTAGCGGCAGTACTAGCCTAGTGTGAAGCACTAGCGGAAGTACTAGCATAGTGTGAAGCACTAGCGGCAGTACTAGCCTAGTGTGAAGCACTAGCGGCAGTACTAGCATAGTGTGAAGCACTAGCGGCAGTACTAGCCTAGTGTGAAGCACTAGCGGCAGTACTAGCCTAGTGTGAAGCACTAGCGGAAGTACTAGCATAGTGTGAAGCACTAGCTGCAGTACTAGCCTAGTGTGAAGCACTAGCGACAGTACTAGGATAGTGTGAATAACTAGCGGCAGCACTAGCCTAGTGTGAAGCACTAGCGGCAGCACTAGGCTAGTGTGAAGCACTAGCCGCATTACTAGCTTAGTTTGAAGCACTAGCAGCAGTACTAGCCTAGTGTGAAGCACTAGCGGCAGTACTAGCCTAGTGTGAAGCACTAGCGGCAGTACTAGCCTAGTGTGAAGCACTAGCGGCAGTACTAGCCTAGTGTGAAGCACTAGCGGCAGTACTAGCCTAGTATGAAGCACTAGCGGCAGTACTAGCCTAGTGTGAAGCACTTGCGGAAGTACTAGCATAGTGTGAAGCACTAGCTGCAGTACTAGCCTAGTGTGAAGCACTAGCGGCAGTACTAGGATAGTGTGAATAACTAGCGGCAGCACTAGCCTAGTGTGAAGCACTAGCGGCAGCACTAGGCTAGTGTGAAGCACTAGCCGCATTACTAGCTTAGTTTGAAGCACTAGCAGCAGTACTAGCCTAGTTTGAAGCACTAGCGGAAGTACTAGGCTAGTGTGAAGCACTAGCGGCAGTACTAGCCTAGTGTGAAGCACTAGCGGCAGTACTAGCCTAGTGTGATGCACTAGCGGCAGTACTAGGCTAGTGTGAAGCACTAGCGGCAGTACTAGCATAGTGTGAAGAACTAGCGGCAGTACTAGCCTAGTCTGAAGCACTAGCGGCAGTACTAGCCTAGTGTGAAGCACTAGCGGCAGTACTAGCCTAGTATGAAGCACTAGCGGCAGTACTAGCCTAGTGTGAAGCACTAGCGGCAGTACTAGCCTAGTGTGAAGCACTAGCGGCAGTACTAGCCTAGTGTGAAGCACTAGCGGAAGTACTAGCATAGTGTGAAGCACTAGCGGCAGTACTAGCCTAGTGTGAAGCACTAGCGGCAGTACTAGCCTAGTGTGATGCACTAGCGGCAGTACTAGCCTAGTGTGAAGCACTAGCGGCAGTACTAGCCTAGTATGAAGCACTAGCGGCAGTACTAGCCTAGTGTGAAGCACTAGCGGCAGTACTAGCCTAGTGTGAAGCACTAGCGGCATTACTAGCCTAGTGTGAAGCACTAGCGGCAGTACTAGCCTAGTGTGAAGCACTAGCGGCAGAACTAGCATAGTGTGAAGCACTAGCGGCAGTACTAGCCTAGTGTGAAGCACTAGCGGCAGTACTAGCCCACGGGGGAATCACTAGTCGCAGTACTAGCCTAGTGTGAAGCACTAGCGGCAGTACTAGCCTAGTGTGAAGCACTAGCGGCAGTACTAGCATAGTGTGAAGCACTAGCGGCAGTACTAGCCTAGTGTGAAGCACTAGCGGCAGTACTAGCCTAGTGTGATGCACTAGCGGCAGTACTAGCCTAGTGTGAAGCACTAGCGGCAGTACTAGCCTAGTATGAAGCACTAGCGGCAGTACTAGCCTAGTGTGAAGCACTAGCGGCAGTACTAGCCTAGTGTGAAGCACTAGCGGCATTACTAGCCTAGTGTGAAGCACTAGCGGCAGTACTAGCCTAGTGTGAAGCACTAGCGGCAGTACTAGCATAGTGTGAAGCACTAGCGGCAGTACTAGCCTAGTGTGAAGCACTAGCGGCAGTACTAGCCCACGGGGGAAACACTAGTCGCAGTACTAGCCTAGTGTGAAGCACTAGCGGCAGTACTAGCCTAGTGTGATGCACTAGCGGCAGTACTAGCCTAGTGTGAAGCACTAGCGGCAGTACTAGCCTAGTATGAAGCACTAGCGGCAGTACTAGCCTAGTGTGAAGCACTAGCGGCAGTACTAGCCTAGTGTGAAGCAATAGCGGCAGTACTAGCCTAGTGTGAAGCACTAGCGGCTGTACTAGCCTAGTATGAAGCACTAGCGGCAGTACTAGCCTAGTGTGAAGCACTAGCGGCAGTACTAGCCTAGTGTGAAGCACTAGCGGCAGTACTAGCCTAGTGTGAAGCACTAGCGGCAGTACTAGCCTAGTGTGAAGCACTAGCGGCAGTACTAGCCTAGTGTGATGCACTAGCGGCAGTACTAGGCTAGTGTGAAGCACTAGCGGCAGTACTAGCATAGTGTGAAGAACTAGCGGCAGTACTAGCCTAGTCTGAAGCACTAGCGGCAGTACTAGCCTAGTGTGAAGCACTAGCGGCAGTACTAGCCTAGTATGAAGCAATAGCGGCAGTACTAGCCTAGTGTGAAGCACTAGCGGCTGTACTAGCCTAGTATGAAGCACTAGCGGCAGTACTAGCCTAGTGTGAAGCACTAGCGACAGTACTAGCTCACGGGGGAAGCACTAGTCGCAGTACTAGCCTAGTGTGAAGCACTAGCGGCAGTACTAGCCTAGTGTGATGCACTAGCGGCAGTACTAGCCTAGTATGAAGCACTAGCGGCAGTACTAGCCTAGTGTGAAGCACTAGCGGCAGTACTAGCCTAGTGTGAAGCACTAGCGGCAGTACTAGCCTACTGTGAAGCACTAGCGGAAGTACTAGCATAGTGTGAAGCACTAGCGGCAGTACTAGCCTAGTGTGAAACACTAGCGGCAGTACTATCATAGTGTGAAGCACTAGCGGCAGTACTAGCCTAGTGTGAAGCACTAGCGGCAGTACTAGCCTAGTGTGAAGCACTAGCGGCAGTACTAGCCTAGTGTGAAGCACTAGCGGCAGTACTAGCCCACGGGGGAATCACTAGTCGCAGTACTAGCCTAGTGTGAAGCACTAGCGGCAGTACTAGCCTCGTTTGAAGCACTAGCGGCAGTACTAGCCTAGTTTGAAGCACTAGCGGCAGTACTAGCCTAGTGTGAAGCACTAGCGGCAGTACTAGCCTAGTGTGAAGCACTAGCGGAAGTACTAGCATAGTGTGAAGCACTAGCGGCAGTACTAGCCTAGTGTGAAGCACTAGCGGCAGTACTAGCATAGTGTGAAGCACTAGCGGCAGTACTAGCCTAGTGTGAAGCACTAGCGGAAGTACTAGCATAGTGTGAAGCACTAGCGGCAGTACTAGCCTAGTGTGAAGCACTAGCGGCAGTACTAGCCTAGTGTGAAGCACTAGCGGCAGTACTAGCATAGTGTGAAGCACTAGCGGCAGTACTAGCCTAGTGTGAAGCACTAGCGGCAGTACTAGCATAGTGTGAAGCACTAGCGGCAGTACTAGCCTAGTGTGAAGCACTAGCGGCAGTACTAGCCCACGGGGGAAGCACTAGCCGCAGTACTAGCCTAGTTTGAAGCACTAGCGGCAGTACTAGCCTAGTGTGAAGCACTAGCGGCAATACTAGCCCACGGGGGAAGCACTAGCCGCAGTACTAGCCTAGTTTGAAGCACTAGCGGCAATACTAGCCCACGGGGGAAGCACAAGCCGCAGTACTAGCCTAGTTTGAAGCACTAGCGGAAGTACTAGGCTAGTGTGAAGCACTAGCGGCAGTACTAGCCTAGTATGAAGCACTAGCGGCAGTACTAGCCTAGTGTGAAGCACTAGCGGCAGTACTAGCCTAGTGTGAAGCAATAGCGGCAGTACTAGCCTAGTGTGAAGCACTAGCGGCTGTACTAGCCTAGTATGAAGCACTAGCGGCAGTACTAGCCTAGTGTGAAGCACTAGCGGCAGTACTAGCCTAGTGTGAAGCACTAGCGGCAGTACTAGCCTAGTATGAAGCACTAGCGGCAGTACTAGCCTAGTGTGAAGCACTAGCGGCAGTACTAGCCTAGTGTGAAGCACTAGCGGCAGTACTAGCCTAGTGTGAAGCACTAGCGGAAGTACTAGCATAGTGTGAAGCACTAGCGGCAGTACTAGACTAGTGTGAAGCACTAGCGGAAGTACTAGCCTAGTGTGAAGCACTAGCGGCAGTACTAGCCTAGTATGAAGCACTAGAGGCAGTACTAGCCTAGTGTGAAGCACTAGCGGCAGTACTAGCCTAGTGTGAAGCACTAGCGGCAGTACTAGCCTAGTGTGAAGCACTAGCGGAAGTACTAGCATAGTGTGAAGCACTAGCGGCAGTACTAGCCTAGTGTGAAGCACTAGCGGCAGTACTAGCCTAGTGTGAAGCACTAGCGGCAGTACTAGCCTAGTATGAAGCACTAGCGGCAGTACTAGCCTAGTGTGAAGCACTAGCGGCAGTACTAGCTCACGGGGGAAGCACTAGTCGCAGTACTAGCCTAGTGTGAAGCACTAGCGGCAGTACTAGCCTAGTGTGATGCACTAGCGGCAGTACTAGCCTAGTGTGAAGCACTAGCGGCAGTACTAGCCTAGTATGAAGCACTAGCGGCAGTACTAGCCTAGTGTGAAGCACTAGCGGCAGTACTAGCCTAGTGTGAAGCACTAGCGGCAGTACTAGCCTAGTGTGAAGCACTAGCGGAAGTACTAGCATAGTGTGAAGCACTAGCGGCAGTACTAGCCTAGTGTGAAGCACTAGCGGCAGTACTAGCATAGTGTGAAGCACTAGCGGCAGTACTAGCCTAGTGTGAAGCACTAGCGGCAGTACCAGCATATTGTGAAGCACTAGCGGCAGTACTAGCCTAGTGTGAAGCACTAGCGGAAGTACTAGCATAGTGTGAAGCACTAGCGGCAGTACTAGCCTAGTGTGAAGCACTAGCGGCAGTACTAGCATAGTGTGAAGCACTAGCGGCAGTACTAGCCTAGTATGAAGCACTAGCGGCAGTACTAGCCTAGTGTGAAGCACTAGCGGCAGTACTAGCCTAGTGTGAAGCACTAGCGGCAGTACCAGCATAGTGTGAAGCACTAGCGGCAGTACTAGCCTAGTGTGAAGCACTAGCGGCAGTACCAGCATAGTGTGAATCACTAGCGGCAGTACTAGCCTAGTGTGAAGCACTAGCGGCAGTGCTAGCCCACGGGCGAAGCACTAGCCGCAGTACTAGCCTAGTTTGAAGCACTAGCGGCAGTACTAGCCTAGTGTGAAGCACTAGCGGCAATACTAGCCTAGTGTGAAACACTAGCGGCAGTACAAGCCTAGTGTGATGCACTAGCGGCAGTACTAGGCTAGTGTGAAGCACTAGCGGCAGTACTAGCCTAGTGTGAAGCACTAGCGGCAGTACTAGCCTAGTGTGAAGCACTAGCGGCAGTACTAGCCTAGTGTGAAGCACTAGCGGAAGTACTAGCATAGTGTGAAGCACTAGCGGCAGTACTAGCCTAGTGTGAAGCACTAGCGGCAGTACCAGCATAGTGTGAAGCACTAGCGGCAGTACTAGCCTAGTGGGAAGCACTAGCGGCAGTACTAGGCAAGTGTGAAGCACTAGCGGCAGTACTAGCCTAGTGTGAAGCACTAGCGGCAATACTAGCCTAGTGTGAAACACTAGCGGCAGTACAAGCCTAGTGTGATGCACTAGCGGCAGTACTAGTCTAGTGTGAATCACTAGCGGCAGTACTAGCCTAGTGTGATGCACTAGCGGCAGTACTAGCCTAGTGTGAAGCACTAGCGGCAGTACTAGCCTAGTGTGAAGCACTAGCGGCAGTACTAGCCTAGTGTGAAGCACTAGCGGAAGTACTAGCATAGTGTGAAGCACTAGCGGCAGTACTAGCCTAGTGTGAAGCACTAGCGGCAGTACCAGCATAGTGTGAAGCACTAGCGGCAGTACTAGCCTAGTGTGAAGCACTAGCGGCAGTGCTAGCCCACGGGGGAAGCACTAGCCGCAGTACTAGCCTAGTTTGAAGCACTAGCGGCAGTACTAGCCTAGTGTGAAGCACTAGCGGCAATACTAGCCTAGTGTGAAACACTAGCGGCAGTACAAGCCTAGTGTGATGCACTAGCGGCAGTACTAGGCTAGTGTGAAGCACTAGCGGCAGTACTAGCCTAGTGTGAAGCACTAGCGGCAGTACTAGCCCACGGGGGAAGCACTAGCCGCAGTACTAGCCTAGTTTGAAGCACAAGCGGCAGTACTAGGCTAGTGTGAAGCACTAGCGGCAGTACTAGCCTAGTGTGAAGCACTAGCGGCAGTACTAGCCTAGTGTGAAGCACTAGCGGCAGTACTAGCCTAGTGTGAAGCACTAGCGGCAGTACTAGCCTAGTGTGAAGCACTAGCGGCAGTACTAGCCTAGTGTGAAGCACTAACGGCAGTACTAGCCTAGTGTGAAGCACTAGCGGAAGTACTAGCATAGTGTGAAGCACTAGCGGCAGTACTAGCCTAGTGTGAAGCACTAGCGGCAGTACCAGCATAGTGTGATGCACTAGCGGCAGTACTAGGCTAGTGTGAAGCACTAGCGGCAGTACCAGCATAGTGTGAAGCACTAGCGGCAGTACTAGCCTAGTGGGAAGCACTAGCGGCAGTACTAGCCTAGTGTGAAGCACTAGCGGCAGTACTAGGCAAGTGTGAAGCACTAACGGCAGTACTAGCCTAGTGTGAAGCACTAGCGGCAGTACTAGCCTAGTATGAAGCACTAGCGGCAGTACTAGCCTAGTGTGAAGCACTAGCGGCAGTACTAGCCTAGTGTGAAGCACTAACGGCAGTACTAGCCTAGTGTGAAGCACTAGCGGAAGTACTAGCATAGTGTGAAGCACTAGCGGCAGTACTAGCCTAGTGTGAAGCACTAGCGGCAGTACCAGCATAGTGTGAAGCACTAGCGGCAGTACTAGCCTAGTGGGAAGCACTAGCGGCAGTACTAGGCAAGTGTGAAGCACTAACGGCAGTACTAGCCTAGTGTGAAGCACTAGCGGCAATACTAGCCTAGTGTGAAACACTAGCGGCAGTACAAGCCTAGTGTGAAGCACTAGCGGCAGTACTAGCCTAGTGTGAAGCACTAGCGGCAGTACTAGCCTAGTGTGAAGCACTAGCGGAAGTACTAGCATAGTGTGAAGCACTAGCGGCAGTACTAGCCTAGTGTGAAGCACTAGCGGCAGTACCAGCATAGTGTGATGCACTAGCGGCAGTACTAGGCTAGTGTGAAGCACTAGCGGCAGTACCAGCATAGTGTGAAGCACTAGCGGCTGTACTAGCCTAGTGGGAAGCACTAGCGGCAGTACTAGCCTAGTGTGAAGCACTAGCGGCAGTACTAGGCAAGTGTGAAGCACTAACGGCAGTACTAGCCTAGTGTGAAGCACTAGCGGCAGTACTAGCCTAGTATGAAGCACTAGCGGCAGTACTAGACTAGTGTGAAGCACTAGCGGCAGTACTAGCCTAGTGTGAAGCACTAACGGCAGTACTAGCCTAGTGTGAAGCACTAGCGGAAGTACTAGCATAGTGTGAAGCACTAGCGGCAGTACTAGCCTAGTGTGAAGCACTAGCGGCAGTACCAGCATAGTGTGAAGCACTAGCGGCAGTACTAGCCTAGTGGGAAGCACTAGCGGCAGTACTAGGCAAGTGTGAAGCACTAACGGCAGTACTAGCCTAGTGTGAAGCACTAGCGGCAATACTAGCCTAGTGTGAAACACTAGCGGCAGTACAAGCCTAGTGTGAAGCACTAGCGGCAGTACTAGCCTAGTGTGAAGCACTAGCGGCAGTACCAGCATAGTGTGAAGCACTAGCGGCAGTACTAGCCTAGTGGGAAGCACTAGCGGCAGTACTAGGCAAGTGTGAAGCACTAACGGCAGTACTAGCCTAGTGTGAAGCACTAGCGGCAATACTAGCCTAGTGTGAAACACTAGCGGCAGTACAAGCCTAGTGTGATGCACTAGCGGCAGTACTAGGCTAGTGTGAAGCACTAGCGGCAGTACTAGCCTAGTGTGAAGCACTAGCGGCAGTACTAACCCACGGGGGAAGCACTAGCCGCAGTACTAGCCTAGTTTGAAGCACTAGCGGCAGTACTAGCCTAGTGTGAAGCACTAGCGGCAGTACTAGCCTAGTGTGAAGCACTAGCGGCAGTACTAGCATAGTGTGAAGCACTAGCGGCAGTACTAGCCTAGTTTGAAGCACTAGCGGCAGTACTAGCCCACGGGGGAAGCACTAGTCGCAGTACTAGCCTAGTGTGAAGCACTAGCGGCAGTACTAGCCTAGTGTGATGCACTAGCGGCAGTACTAGCCTAGTTTGAAGCACTAGCGGAAGTACTAGGCTAGTATGAAGCACTAGCGGCAGTACTAGCCTAGTGTGAAGCACTAGCGGCAGTACTTGCCTAGTGTGATGCACTAGCGGCAGTACTAGCCTAGTGTGAAGCACTAGCCGCAGTACTAGCCTAGTTTGAAGCACAAGCGGCAGTACTAGGCTAGTGTGAAGCACTAGCGGCAGTACTAGCCTAGTGTGAAGCACTAGCGGCAGTACTAGCCTAGTGTGAAGCACTAGCGGCAGTACTAGCCTAGTGTGAAGCACTAGCGGCAGTACTAGCCTAGTGTGAAGCACTAGCGGCAGTACTAGCCTAGTATGAAGCACTAGCGGCAGTACTAGCCTAGTGTGAAGCACTAGCGGCAGTACTAGCCTAGTGTGAAGCACTAACGTCAGTACTAGCCTAGTGTGAAGCACTAGCGGAAGTACTAGCATAGTGTGAAGCACTAGCGGCAGTACTAGCCTAGTGTGAAGCACTAGCGGCAGTACCAGCATAGTGTGAAGCACTAGCGGCAGTACTAGCCTAGTGGGAAGCACTAGCGGCAGTACTAGGCAAGTGTGAAGCACTAACGGCAGTACTAGCCTAGTGTGAAGCACTAGCGGCAATACTAGCCTAGTGTGAAACACTAGCGGCAGTACAAGCCTAGTGTGATGCACTAGCGGCAGTACTAGGCTAGTGTGAAGCACTAGCGGCAGTACCAGCATAGTGTGAAGCACTAGCGGCAGTACTAGCCTAGTGGGAAGCACTAGCGGCAGTACTAGGCAAGTGTGAAGCACTAACGGCAGTACTAGCCTAGTGTGAAGCACTAGCGGTAATACTAGCCTAGTGTGAAACACTAGCGGCAGTACAAGCCTAGTGTGATGCACTAGCGGCAGTACTAGGCTAGTGTGAAGCACTAGCGGCAGTACTAGCATAGTCTGAAGCACTAGCGGCTGTACTAGCCTAGTATGAAGCACTAGCGGCAGTACTAGCCTAGTGTGAAGCACTAGCGGCAGTACTAGCTCACGGGGGAAGCACTAGTCGCAGTACTAGCCTAGTGTGAAGCACTAGCGGCAGTACTAGCCTAGTGTGAAACACTAGCGGCAGTACAAGCCTAGTGTGATGCACTAGCGGCAGTACTAGGCTAGTGTGAAGCACTAGCGGCAGTACTAGCCTAGTGTGAAGCACTAGCGGCAGTACTAGCCTAGTGTGAAGCACTAACGGCAGTACTAGCCTAGTGTGAAGCACTAGCGGAAGTACTAGCATAGTGTGAAGCACTAGCGGCAGTACTAGCCTAGTGTGAAGCACTAGCGGCAGTACCAGCATAGTGTGAAGCACTAGCGGCAGTACTAGCCTAGTGGGAAGCACTAGCGGCAGTACTAGGCAAGTGTGAAGCACTAGCGGCAGTACTAGCCTAGTGTGAAGCACTAGCGGCAATACTAGCCTAGTGTGAAACACTAGCGGCAGTACAAGCCTAGTGTGATGCACTAGCGGCAGTACTAGGCTAGTGTGAAGCACTAGCGGCAGTACTAGCCTAGTGTGAAGCACTAGCGGCAGTACTAACCCACGGGGGAAGCACTAGCCGCAGTACTAGCCTAGTTTGAAGCACTAGCGGCAGTACTAGCCTAGTGTGAAGCACTAGCGGCAGTACTAGCCTAGTGTGAAGCACTAGCGGCAGTACTAGCATAGTGTGAAGCACTAGCGGCAGTACTAGCCTAGTGTGAAGCACTAGCGGCAGTACTAGCCCACGGGGGAATCACTAGTCGCAGTACTAGCCTAGTGTGAAGCACTAGCGGCAGTACTAGCCTAGTGTGATGCACTAGCGGCAGTACTAGCCTAGTTTGAAGCACTAGCGTAAGTACTAGGCTAGTATGAAGCACTAGCGGCAGTACTAGCCTAGTGTGAAGCACTAGCGGCAGTACTTGCCTAGTGTGATGCACTAGCGGCAGTACTAGCCTAGTGTGAAGCACTAGCCGCAGTACTAGCCTAGTTTGAAGCACAAGCGGCAGTACTAGGCTAGTGTGAAGCACTAGCGGCAGTACTAGCCTAGTGTGAAGCACTAGCGGCAGTACTAGCCTAGTGTGAAGCACTAGCGGCAGTACTAGCCTAGTGTGAAGCACTAGCGGCAGTACTAGCCTAGTGTGACGCACTAGCGGCAGTACTAGCCTAGTATGAAGCACTAGCGGCAGTACTAGCCTAGTGTGAAGCCCTAGCGGCAGTACTAGCCTAGTGTGAAGCACTAACGGCAGTACTAGCCTAGTGTGAAGCACTAGCGGAAGTACTAGCATAGTGTGAAGCACTAGCGGCAGTACTAGCCTAGTGTGAAGCACTAGCGGCAGTACCAGCATAGTGTGAAGCACTAGCGGCAGTACTAGCCTAGTGGGAAGCACTAGCGGCAGTACTAGGCAAGTGTGAAGCACTAACGGCAGTACTAGCCTAGTGTGAAGCACTAGCGTCAATACTAGCCTAGTGTGAAACACTAGCGGCAGTACAAGCCTAGTGTGATGCACTAGCGGCAGTACTAGGCTAGTGTGAAGCACTAGCGGCAGTACCAGCATAGTGTGAAGCACTAGCGGCAGTACTAGCCTAGTGGGAAGCACTAGCGGCAGTACTAGGCAAGTGTGAAGCACTAATGGCAGTACTAGCCTAGTGTGAAGCACTAGCGGTAATACTAGCCTAGTGTGAAACACTAGCGGCAGTACAAGCCTAGTGTGATGCACTAGCGGCAGTACTAGGCTAGTGTGAAGCACTAGCGGCAGTACTAGCATAGTCTGAAGCACTAGCGGCTGTACTAGCCTAGTATGAAGCACTAGCGGCAGTACTAGCCTAGTGTGAAGCACTAGCGGCAGTACTAGCTCACGGGGGAAGCACTAGTCGCAGTACTAGCCTAGTGTGAAGCACTAGCGGCAGTACTAGCCTAGTATGAAGCACTAGCGGCAGTACTAGCCTAGTGTGAAGCACTAGCGGCAGTACTAGCCTAGTGTGAAGCACTAGCGGCAGTACCAGCATAGTGTGAAGCACTAGCGGCAGTACTAGCCTAGTGTGAAGCACTAGCGGCAGTACCAGCATAGTGTGAATCACTAGCGGCAGTACTAGCCTAGTGTGAAGCACTAGCGGCAGTGCTAGCCCACGGGCGAAGCACTAGCCGCAGTACTAGCCTAGTTTGAAGCACTAGCGGCAGTACTAGCCTAGTGTGAAGCACTAGCGGCAATACTAGCCTAGTGTGAAACACTAGCGGCAGTACAAGCCTAGTGTGATGCACTAGCGGCAGTACTAGGCTAGTGTGAAGCACTAGCGGCAGTACTAGCCTAGTGTGAAGCACTAGCGGCAGTACTAGCCTAGTGTGAAGCACTAACGGCAGTACTAGCCTAGTGTGAAGCACTAGCGGAAGTACTAGCATAGTGTGAAGCACTAGCGGCAGTACTAGCCTAGTGTGAAGCACTAGCGGCAGTACCAGCATAGTGTGAAGCACTAGCGGCAGTACTAGCCTAGTGGGAAGCACTAGCGGCAGTACTAGGCAAGTGTGAAGCACTAGCGGCAGTACTAGCCTAGTGTGAAGCACTAGCGGCAATACTAGCCTAGTGTGAAACACTAGCGGCAGTACAAGCCTAGTGTGATGCACTAGCGGCAGTACTAGTCTAGTGTGAATCACTAGCGGCAGTACTAGCCTAGTGTGATGCACTAGCGGCAGTACTAGCCTAGTGTGAAGCACTAGCGGCAGTACTAGCCTAGTGTGAAGCACTAGCGGCAGTACTAGCCTAGTGTGAGGCACTAGCGGAAGTACTAGCATAGTGTGAAGCACTAGCGGCAGTACTAGCCTAGTGTGAAGCACTAGCGGCAGTACCAGCATAGTGTGAAGCACTAGCGGCAGTACTAGCCTAGTGTGAAGCACTAGCGGCAGTGCTAGCCCACGGGGGAAGCACTAGCCGCAGTACTAGCCTAGTTTGAAGCACTAGCGGCAGTACTAGCCTAGTGTGAAGGACTAGCGGCAATACTAGCCTAGTGTGAAACACTAGCGGCAGTACAAGCCTAGTGTGATGCACTAGCGGCAGTACTAGGCTAGTGTGAAGCACTAGCGGCAGTACTAGCCTAGTGTGAAGCACTAGCGGCAGTACTAGCCCACGGGGGAAGCACTAGCCGCAGTACTAGCCTAGTTTGAAGCACAAGCGGCAGTACTAGGCTAGTGTGAAGCACTAGCGGCAGTACTAGCCTAGTGTGAAGCACTAGCGGCAGTACTAGCCTAGTGTGAAGCACTAGCGGCAGTACTAGCCTAGTGTGAAGCACTAGCGGCAGTACTAGCCTAGTGTGAAGCACTAGCGGCAGTACTAGCCTAGTGTGAAGCACTAACGGCAGTACTAGCCTAGTGTGAAGCACTAGCGGAAGTACTAGCATAGTGTGAAGCACTAGCGGCAGTACTAGCCTAGTGTGAAGCACTAGCGGCAGTACCAGCATAGTGTGATGCACTAGCGGCAGTACTAGGCTAGTGTGAAGCACTAGCGGCAGTACCAGCATAGTGTGAAGCACTAGCGGCAGTACTAGCCTAGTGGGAAGCACTAGCGGCAGTACTAGCCTAGTGTGAAGCACTAGCGGCAGTACTAGGCAAGTGTGAAGCACTAACGGCAGTACTAGCCTAGTGTGAAGCACTAGCGGCAGTACTAGCCTAGTATGAAGCACTAGCGGCAGTACTAGCCTAGTGTGAAGCACTAGCGGCAGTACTAGCCTAGTGTGAAGCACTAACGGCAGTACTAGCCTAGTGTGAAGCACTAGCGGAAGTACTAGCATAGTGTGAAGCACTAGCGGCAGTACTAGCCTAGTGTGAAGCACTAGCGGCAGTACCAGCATAGTGTGAAGCACTAGCGGCAGTACTAGCCTAGTGGGAAGCACTAGCGGCAGTACTAGGCAAGTGTGAAGCACTAACGGCAGTACTAGCCTAGTGTGAAGCACTAGCGGCAATACTAGCCTAGTGTGAAACACTAGCGGCAGTACAAGCCTAGTGTGAAGCACTAGCGGCAGTACTAGCCTAGTGTGAAGCACTAGCGGCAGTACTAGCCTAGTGTGAAGCACTAGCGGAAGTACTAGCATAGTGTGAAGCACTAGCGGCAGTACTAGCCTAGTGTGAAGCACTAGCGGCAGTACCAGCATAGTGTGATGCACTAGCGGCAGTACTAGGCTAGTGTGAAGCACTAGCGGCAGTACCAGCATAGTGTGAAGCACTAGCGGCTGTACTAGCCTAGTGGGAAGCACTAGCGGCAGTACTAGCCTAGTGTGAAGCACTAACGGCAGTACTAGCCTAGTGTGAAGCACTAGCGGAAGTACTAGCATAGTGTGAAGCACTAGCGGCAGTACTAGCCTAGTGTGAAGCACTAGCGGCAGTACCAGCATAGTGTGAAGCACTAGCGGCAGTACTAGCCTAGTGGGAAGCACTAGCGGCAGTACTAGGCAAGTGTGAAGCACTAACGGCAGTACTAGCCTAGTGTGAAGCACTAGCGGCAATACTAGCCTAGTGTGAAACACTAGCGGCAGTACAAGCCTAGTGTGAAGCACTAGCGGCAGTACTAGCCTAGTGTGAAGCACTAGCGGCAGTACCAGCATAGTGTGAAGCACTAGCGGCAGTACTAGCCTAGTGGGAAGCACTAGTCGCAGTACTAGCCTAGTGTGAAGCACTAGCGGCAGTACTAGCCTAGTGTGATGCACTAGCGGCAGTACTAGCCTAGTTTGAAGCACTAGCGGAAGTACTAGGCTAGTATGAAGCACTAGCGGCAGTACTAGCCTAGTGTGAAGCACTAGCGGCAGTACTTGCCTAGTGTGATGCACTAGCGGCAGTACTAGCCTAGTGTGAAGCACTAGCCGCAGTACTAGCCTAGTTTGAAGCACAAGCGGCAGTACTAGGCTAGTGTGAAGCACTAGCGGCAGTACTAGCCTAGTGTGAAGCACTAGCGGCAGTACTAGCCTAGTGTGAAGCACTAGCGGCAGTACTAGCCTAGTGTGAAGCACTAGCGGCAGTACTAGCCTAGTGTGAAGCACTAGCGGCAGTACTAGCCTAGTATGAAGCACTAGCGGCAGTACTAGCCTAGTGTGAAGCACTAGCGGCAGTACTAGCCTAGTGTGAAGCACTAACGGCAGTACTAGCCTAGTGTGAAGCACTAGCGGAAGTACTAGCATAGTGTGAAGCACTAGCGGCAGTACTAGCCTAGTGTGAAGCACTAGCGGCAGTACCAGCATAGTGTGAAGCACTAGCGGCAGTACTAGCCTAGTGGGAAGCACTAGCGGCAGTACTAGGCAAGTGTGAAGCACTAACGGCAGTACTAGCCTAGTGTGAAGCACTAGCGGCAATACTAGCCTAGTGTGAAACACTAGCGGCAGTACAAGCCTAGTGTGATGCACTAGCGGCAGTACTAGGCTAGTGTGAAGCACTAGCGGCAGTACCAGCATAGTGTGAAGCACTAGCGGCAGTACTAGCCTAGTGGGAAGCACTAGCGGCAGTACTAGGCAAGTGTGAAGCACTAACGGCAGTACTAGCCTAGTGTGAAGCACTAGCGGTAATACTAGCCTAGTGTGAAACACTAGCGGCAGTACAAGCCTAGTGTGATGCACTAGCGGCAGTACTAGGCTAGTGTGAAGCACTAGCGGCAGTACTAGCATAGTCTGAAGCACTAGCGGCTGTACTAGCCTAGTATGAAGCACTAGCGGCAGTACTAGCCTAGTGTGAAGCACTAGCGGCAGTACTAGCTCACGGGGGAAGCACTAGTCGCAGTACTAGCCTAGTGTGAAGCACTAGCGGCAGTACTAGCCTAGTGTGAAACACTAGCGGCAGTACAAGCCTAGTGTGATGCACTAGCGGCAGTACTAGGCTAGTGTGAAGCACTAGCGGCAGTACTAGCCTAGTGTGAAGCACTAGCGGCAGTACTAGCCTAGTGTGAAGCACTAACGGCAGTACTAGCCTAGTGTGAAGCACTAGCGGAAGTACTAGCATAGTGTGAAGCACTAGCGGCAGTACTAGCCTAGTGTGAAGCACTAGCGGCAGTACCAGCATAGTGTGAAGCACTAGCGGCAGTACTAGCCTAGTGGGAAGCACTAGCGGCAGTACTAGGCAAGTGTGAAGCACTAGCGGCAGTACTAGCCTAGTGTGAAGCACTAGCGGCAATACTAGCCTAGTGTGAAACACTAGCGGCAGTACAAGCCTAGTGTGATGCACTAGCGGCAGTACTAGGCTAGTGTGAAGCACTAGCGGCAGTACTAGCCTAGTGTGAAGCACTAGCGGCAGTACTAACCCACGGGGGAAGCACTAGCCGCAGTACTAGCCTAGTTTGAAGCACTAGCGGCAGTACTAGCCTAGTGTGAAGCACTAGCGGCAGTACTAGCCTAGTGTGAAGCACTAGCGGCAGTACTAGCATAGTGTGAAGCACTAGCGGCAGTACTAGCCTAGTGTGAAGCACTAGCGGCAGTACTAGCCCACGGGGGAATCACTAGTCGCAGTACTAGCCTAGTGTGAAGCACTAGCGGCAGTACTAGCCTAGTGTGATGCACTAGCGGCAGTACTAGCCTAGTTTGAAGCACTAGCGTAAGTACTAGGCTAGTATGAAGCACTAGCGGCAGTACTAGCCTAGTGTGAAGCACTAGCGGCAGTACTTGCCTAGTGTGATGCACTAGCGGCAGTACTAGCCTAGTGTGAAGCACTAGCCGCAGTACTAGCCTAGTTTGAAGCACTAGCGGCAGTACTAGGCTAGTGTGAAGCACTAGCGGCAGTACTAGCCTAGTGTGAAGCACTAGCGGCAGTACTAGCCTAGTGTGAAGCACTAGCGGCAGTACTAGCCTAGTGTGAAGCACTAGCGGCAGTACTAGCCTAGTGTGACGCACTAGCGGCAGTACTAGCCTAGTATGAAGCACTAGCGGCAGTACTAGCCTAGTGTGAAGCCCTAGCGGCAGTACTAGCCTAGTGTGAAGCACTAACGGCAGTACTAGCCTAGTGTGAAGCACTAGCGGAAGTACTAGCATAGTGTGAAGCACTAGCGGCAGTACTAGCCTAGTGTGAAGCACTAGCGGCAGTACCAGCATAGTGTGAAGCACTAGCGGCAGTACTAGCCTAGTGTGAAGCACTAGCGGCAGTACCAGCATAGTGTGAAGCACTAGCGGCAGTACTAGCCTAGTGGGAAGCACTAGCGGCAGTACTAGGCAAGTGTGAAGCACTAACGGCAGTACTAGCCTAGTGTGAAGCACTAGCGGCAATACTAGCCTAGTGTGAAACACTAGCGGCAGTACAAGCCTAGTGTGATGCACTAGCGGCAGTACTAGGCTAGTGTGAAGCACTAGCGGCAGTACCAGCATAGTGTGAAGCACTAGCGGCAGTACTAGCCTAGTGGGAAGCACTAGCGGCAGTACTAGGCAAGTGTGAAGCACTAATGGCAGTACTAGCCTAGTGTGAAGCACTAGCGGTAATACTAGCCTAGTGTGAAACACTAGCGGCAGTACAAGCCTAGTGTGATGCACTAGCGGCAGTACTAGGCTAGTGTGAAGCACTAGCGGCAGTACTAGCATAGTCTGAAGCACTAGCGGCTGTACTAGCCTAGTATGAAGCACTAGCGGCAGTACTAGCCTAGTGTGAAGCACTAGCGGCAGTACTAGCTCACGGGGGAAGCACTAGTCGCAGTACTAGCCTAGTGTGAAGCACTAGCGGCAGTACTAGCCTAGTGTGAAACACTAGCGGCAGTACAAGCCTAGTGTGATGCACTAGCGGCAGTACTAGTCTAGTGTGAAGCACTAGCGGCAGTACTAGCATAGTCTGAAGCACTAGCGGCTGTACTAGCCTAGTATGAAGCACTAGCGGCAGTACTAGCCTAGTGTGAAGCACTAGCGGCAGTACTAGCCCACGGGGGAATCACTAGTCGCAGTACTAGCCTAGTGTGAAGCACTAGCGGCAGTACTAGCCTAGTGTGAAGCACTAGCGGCAGTACTAGCCTAGTGTGAAGCACTAGCGGCAGTACTAGCCTAGTGTGAAGCACTAGCGGCAGTACTAGCCTAGTGTGAAGCACTAGCGGCAGTACTAGCCTAGTATGAAGCACTAGCGGCAGTACTAGCCTAGTGTGAAGCCCTAGCGGCAGTACTAGCCTAGTGTGAAGCACTAACGGCAGTACTAGCCTAGTGTGAAGCACTAGCGGAAGTACTAGCATAGTGTGAAGCACTAGCGGCAGTACTAGCCTAGTGTGAAGCACTAGCGGCAGTACCAGCATAGTGTGAAGCACTAGCGGCAGTACTAGCCTAGTGGGAAGCACTAGCGGCAGTACTAGGCAAGTGTGAAGCACTAACGGCAGTACTAGCCTAGTGTGAAGCACTAGCGGCAATACTAGCCTAGTGTGAAACACTAGCGGCAGTACAAGCCTAGTGTGAAGCACTAGGGGCAGTACTAGCCTAGTGTGAAGCACTAGCGGCAGTACCAGCACAGTGTGAAGCACTAGCGGCAGTAATAGCCTAGTGGGAAGCACTAGCGGCAGTACTAGGCAAGTGTGAAGCACTAACGGCAGTACTAGCCTAGTGTGAAGCACTAGCGGCAATACTAGCCTAGTGTGAAACACTAGCGGCAGTACAAGCCTAGTGTGATGCACTAGCGGCAGTACTAGGCTAGTGTGAAGCACTAGCGGCAGTACTAGCCTAGTGTGAAGCACTAGCGGCAGTACTAACCCACGGGGGAAGCACTAGCCGCAGTACTAGCCTAGTTTGAAGCACTAGCGGCAGTACTAGCCTAGTGGGAAGCACTAGCGGCAGTACTAGGCAAGTGTGAAGCACTAACGGCAGTACTAGCCTAGTGTGAAGCACTAGCGGTAATACTAGCCTAGTGTGAAGCACTAACGGCAGTACTAGCCTAGTGTGAAGCACTAGCGGAAGTACTAGCATAGTGTGAAGCACTAGCGGCAGTACTAGCCTAGTGTGAAGCACTAGCGGCAGTACCAGCATAGTGTGAAGCACTAGCGGCAGTACTAGCCTAGTGGGAAGCACTAGCGGCAGTACTAGCCTAGTGTGAAGCACTAGCGGCAATACTAGCCTAGTGTGAAACACTAGCGGCAGTACTTGCCTAGTGTGATGCACTAGCGGCAGTACTAGCCTAGTGTGAAGCACTAGCCGCAGTACTAGCCTAGTTTGAAGCACAAGCGGCAGTACTAGGCTAGTGTGAAGCACTAGCGGCAGTACTAGCCTAGTGTGAAGCACTAGCGGCAGTACTAGCCTAGTGTGAAGCACTAGCGGCAGTACTAGCCTAGTGTGAAGCACTAGCGGCAGTACTAGCCTAGTGTGAAGCACTAGCGGCAGTACTAGCCTAGTATGAAGCACTAGCGGCAGTACTAGCCTAGTGTGAAGCCCTAGCGGCAGTACTAGCCTAGTGTGAAGCACTAACGGCAGTACTAGCCTAGTGTGAAGCACTAGCGGAAGTACTAGCATAGTGTGAAGCACTAGCGGCAGTACTAGCCTAGTGTGAAGCACTAGCGGCAGTACTAGCCTAGTGTGAAGCACTAGCGGCAGTACTAGCCTAGTGTGAAGCACTAGCGGCAGTACTAGCCTAGTGTGAAGCACTAGCGGCAGTACTAGCCTAGTGTGAAGCACTAGCGGCAGTACTAGCCTAGTATGAAGCACTAGCGGCAGTACTAGCCTAGTGTGAAGCCCTAGCGGCAGTACTAGCCTAGTGTGAAGCACTAACGGCAGTACTAGCCTAGTGTGAAGCACTAGCGGAAGTACTAGCATAGTGTGAAGCACTAGCGGCAGTACTAGCCTAGTGTGAAGCACTAGCGGCAGTACCAGCATAGTGTGAAGCACTAGCGGCAGTACTAGCCTAGTGGGAAGCACTAGCGGCAGTACTTGGCAAGTGTGAAGCACTAACGGCAGTACTAGCCTAGTGTGAAGCACTAGCGGCAATACTAGCCTAGTGTGAAACACTAGCGGCAGTACAAGCCTAGTGTGAAGCACTAGCGGCAGTACTAGCCTAGTGTGAAGCACTAGCGGCAGTACCAGCACAGTGTGAAGCACTAGCGGCAGTAATAGCCTAGTGGGAAGCACTAGCGGCAGTACTAGGCAAGTGTGAAGCACTAACGGCAGTACTAGCCTAGTGTGAAGCACTAGCGGCAATACTAGCCTAGTGTGAAACACTAGCGGCAGTACAAGCCTAGTGTGATGCACTAGCGGCAGTACTAGGCTAGTGTGAAGCACTAGCGGCAGTACTAGCCTAGTGTGAAGCACTAGCGGCAGTACTAACCCACGGGGGAAGCACTAGCCGCAGTACTAGCCTAGTTTGAAGCACTAGCGGCAGTACTAGCCTAGTGGGAAGCACTAGCGGCAGTACTAGGCAAGTGTGAAGCACTAACGGCAGTACTAGCCTAGTGTGAAGCACTAGCGGTAATACTAGCCTAGTGTGAAGCACTAACGGCAGTACTAGCCTAGTGTGAAGCACTAGCGGAAGTACTAGCATAGTGTGAAGCACTAGCGGCAGTACTAGCCTAGTGTGAAGCACTAGCGGCAGTACCAGCATAGTGTGAAGCACTAGCGGCAGTACTAGCCTAGTGGGAAGCACTAGCGGCAGTACTAGCCTAGTGTGAAGCACTAGTGGCAATACTAGCCTAGTGTGAAACACTAGCGGCAGTACTTGCCTAGTGTGATGCACTAGCGGCAGTACTAGCCTAGTGTGAAGCACTAGCCGCAGTACTAGCCTAGTTTGAAGCACAAGCGGCAGTACTAGGCTAGTGTGAAGCACTAGCGGCAGTACTAGCCTAGTGTGAAGCACTAGCGGCAGTACTAGCCTAGTGTGAAGCACTAGCGGCAGTACTAGCCTAGTGTGAAGCACTAGCGGCAGTACTAGCCTAGTGTGAAGCACTAGCGGCAGTACTAGCCTAGTATGAAGCACTAGCGGCAGTACTAGCCTAGTGTGAAGCCCTAGCGGCAGTACTAGCCTAGTGTGAAGCACTAACGGCAGTACTAGCCTAGTGTGAAGCACTAGCGGAAGTACTAGCATAGTGTGAAGCACTAGCGGCAGTACTAGCCTAGTGTGAAGCACTAGCGGCAGTACCAGCATAGTGTGAAGCACTAGCGGCAGTACTAGCCTAGTGGGAAGCACTAGCGGCAGTACTAGGCAAGTGTGAAGCACTAACGGCAGTACTAGCCTAGTGTGAAGCACTAGCGGCAATACTAGCCTAGTGTGAAACACTAGCGGCAGTACAAGCCTAGTGTGAAGCACTAGCGGCAGTACTAGCCTAGTGTGAAGCACTAGCGGCAGTACCAGCATAGTGTGAAGCACTAGCGGCAGTACTAGCCTAGTGGGAAGCACTAGCGGCAGTACTAGGCAAGTGTGAAGCACTAACGGCAGTACTAGCCTAGTGTGAAGCACTAGCGGCAATACTAGCCTAGTGTGAAACACTAGCGGCAGTACAAGCCTAGTGTGATGCACTAGCGGCAGTACTAGGCTAGTGTGAAGCACTAGCGGCAGTACTAGCCTAGTGTGAAGCACTAGCGGCAGTACTAACCCACGGGGGAAGCACTAGCCGCAGTACTAGCCTAGTTTGAAGCACTAGCGGCAGTACTAGCCTAGTGGGAAGCACTAGCGGCAGTACTAGGCAAGTGTGAAGCACTAACGGCAGTACTAGCCTAGTGTGAAGCACTAGCGGTAATACTAGCCTAGTGTGAAACACTAGCGGCAGTACAAGCCTAGTGTGATGCACTAGCGGCAGTACTAGGCTAGTGTGAAGCACTAGCGGCAGTACTAGCATAGTCTGAAGCACTAGCGGCTGTACTAGCCTAGTATGAAGCACTAGCGGCAGTACTAGCCTAGTGTGAAGCACTAGCGGCAGTACTAGCCCACGGGGGAAGCACTAGTCGCAGTACTAGCCTAGTGTGAAGCACTAGCGGCAGTACTAGCCTAGTGTGAAGCACTAGCGGCAGTACTAGCCTAGTGTGATGCACTAGCGGCAGTACTAGCCTAGTGTGAAGCACTAGCGGCAGTACTAGCCTAGTATGAAGCACTAGCGGCAGTACTAGCCTAGTGTGAAGCACTAGCGGCAGTACTAGCCTAGTGTGAAGCAATAGCGGCAGTACTAGCCTAGTGTGAAGCACTAGCGGCTGTACTAGCCTAGTATGAAGCACTAGCGGCAGTACTAGCCTAGTGTGAAGCACTAGCGGCAGTACTAGCCTAGTGTGAAGCACTAGCGGCAGTACTAGCCTAGTGTGAAGCACTAGCGGCAGTACTAGCCTAGTGTGAAGCACTAGCGGCAGTACTAGCCTAGTGTGATGCACTAGCGGCAGTACTAGGCTAGTGTGAAGCACTAGCGGCAGTACTAGCATAGTGTGAAGAACTAGCGGCAGTACTAGCCTAGTCTGAAGCACTAGCGGCAGTACTAGCCTAGTGTGAAGCACTAGCGGCAGTACTAACCCACGGGGGAAGCACTAGCCGCAGTACTAGCCTAGTTTGAAGCACTAGCGGCAATACTAGCCCACGGGGGAAGCACAAGCCGCAGTACTAGCCTAGTTTGAAGCACTAGCGGAAGTACTAGGCTAGTGTGAAGCACTAGCGGCAGTACTAGCCTAGTGTGAAACACTAGCGGCAGTACAAGCCTAGTGTGAAGCACTAGCGGCAGTACTAGGCTAGTGTGAAGCACAAGCCGCAGTACTAGCCTAGTTTGAAGCACTAGCGGAAGTACTAGGCTAGTGTGAAGCACTAGCGGCAGTACTAGCCTAGTGTGAAACACTAGCGGCAGTACTAGCCTAGTTTGAAGCACAAGCGGCAGTACTAGGCTAGTGTGAAGCACTAGCGGCAGTACTAGCCTAGTGTGAAGCACTAGCGGCAGTACTAGCCTAGTGTGAAGCACTAGCGGAAGTACTAGCATAGTGTGAAGCACTAGCGGCAGTACTAGCCTAGTGTGAAGCACTAGCGGCAGTACCAGCATAGTGTGAAGCACTAGCGGCAGTACTAGCCTAGTGGGAAGCACTAGCGGCAGTACTAGGCTAGTGTGAAGCACTAGCGGCAGTACTAGCCCTGTGTGAAGTACTAGCGGCAGTACTAGCCTAGTGTGAAGCACTAGCGGCAGTACTAGCCTAGTGTGAAGCACTAGCGGCAGTACTAGCCTAGTGTGATGCACTAGCGGCAGTACTAGCCTAGTGTGAAGCACTAGCGGCTGTACTAGCCTAGTATGAAGCACTAGCGGCAGTACTAGCCTAGTGTGAAGCACTAGCGACAGTACTAGCTCACGGGGGAAGCACTAGTCGCAGTACTAGCCTAGTGTGAAGCACTAGCGGCAGTACTAGCCTAGTGTGATGCACTAGCGGCAGTACTAGCCTAGTATGAAGCACTAGCGGCAGTACTAGCCTAGTGTGAAGCACTAGCGGCAGTACTAGCCTAGTGTGAAGCACTAGCGGCAGTACTAGCCTAGTGTGAAGCACTAGCGGAAGTACTAGCCTAGTGTCATGCACTAGCGGCAGTACTAGCCTAGTGTGAAGCACTAGCGGCAGTACTAGCCTAGTGTGATGCACTAGCGGCAGTACTAGCCTAGTGTGAAGCACTAGCGGCTGTACTAGCCTAGTATGAAGCACTAGCGGCAGTACTAGCCTAGTGTGAAGCACTAGCGACAGTACTAGCTCACGGGGGAAGCACTAGTCGCAGTACTAGCCTAGTGTGAAGCACTAGCGGCAGTACTAGCCTAGTGTGATGCACTAGCGGCAGTACTAGCCTAGTGTGAAGCACTAGCGGCAGTACTAGCCTAGTGTGAAGCACTAGCGGCAGTACTAGCCTAGTGTGAAGCACTAGCGGCAGTACTAGCCTAGTGTGAAGCACTAGCGGAAGTACTAGCCTAGTGTCATGCACTAGCGGCAGTACTAGCCTAGTGTGAAGCACTAGCGGCAGTACTAGCCTAGTGTGAAGCACTAGCGGCAGTACTAGCCTAGTGTGAAGCAATAGCGGCAGTACTAGCCTAGTGTGAAGCACTAGCGGCTGTACTAGCCTAGTATGAAGCACTAGCGGCAGTACCAGCATAGTGTGAAGCACTAGCGGCAGTACTAGCCTAGTGTGAAGCACTAGCGGCAGTGCTAGCCCACGGGCGAAGCACTAGCCGCAGTACTAGCCTAGTTTGAAGCACTAGCGGCTGTACTAGCCTAGTATGAAGCACTAGCGGCAGTACTAGCCTAGTGTGAAGCACTAGCGGCAGTACTAGCTCACGGGGGAAGCACTAGTCGCAGTACTAGCCTAGTGTGAAGCACTAGCGGCAGTACTAGCCTAGTGTGAAGCACTAGCGGCAGTACTAGCCTAGTGTGAAGCACTAGCGGCAGTACTAGCCCACGGGTTAAGCACTAGCGGCAGTACTAGCCTATTGTGAAACACTAGCGGCAGTACTAGCCTAGTGTGAAGCACTAGCGGCAGTACTAGCCTAGTGTGAAGCACTAGCGGCAATACTAGCCTAGTGTGAAACACTAGCGGCAGTACAAGCCTAGTGTGATGCACTAGCGGCAGTACTAGGCTAGTGTGAAGCACTAGCGGCAGTACTAGGCTAGTGTGAAGCACTAGCGGCAGTACTAGCCTAGTGTGAAGCACTAGCGGCAGTACTAGCCTAGTGTGAAGCACTAGCGGATGTACTAGCATAGTGTGAAGCACTAGCGGCAGTACTAGCCTAGTGTGAAGCACTAGCGGCAGTACCAGCATAGTGTGAAGCACTAGCGGCAGTACTAGCCTAGTGGGAAGCACTAGCGGCAGTACTAGGCTAGTGTGAAGCACTAGCGGCAGTACTAGCCCTGTGTGAAGTACTAGCGGCAGTACTAGCCTAGTGTGAAGCACTAGCGGCAGTACTAGCCTAGTGTGAAGCACTAGCGGCAGTACTAGCCTAGTGTGATGCACTAGCGGCAGTACTAGCCTAGTGTGAAGCACTAGCGGCTGTACTAGCCTAGTATGAAGCACTAGCGGCAGTACTAGCCTAGTGTGAAGCACTAGCGACAGTATAAGCTCACGGGGGAAGCACTAGTCGCAGTACTAGCCTAGTGTGAAGCACTAGCGGCAGTACTAGCCTAGTGTGATGCACTAGCGGCAGTACTAGCCTAGTATGAAGCACTAGCGGCAGTACTAGCCTAGTGTGAAGCACTAGCGGCAGTACTAGCCTAGTGTGAAGCACTAGCGGCAGTACTAGCCTAGTGTGAAGCACTAGCGGAAGTACTAGCCTAGTGTCATGCACTAGCGGCAGTACTAGCCTAGTGTGAAGCACTAGCGGCAGTACTAGCCTAGTGTGAAGCACTAGCGGCAGTACTAGCCTAGTGTGAAGCATTAGCGGCAGTACCAGCATAGTGTGAAGCACTAGCGGCAGTACTAGCCTAGTGTGAAGCACTAGCGGCAGTGCTAGCCCACGGGCGAAGCACTAGCCGCAGTACTAGCCTAGTTTGAAGCACTAGCGGCTGTACTAGCCTAGTATGAAGCACTAGCGGCAGTACTAGCCTAGTGTGAAGCACTAGCGGCAGTACTAGCTCACGGGGGAAGCACTAGTCGCAGTACTAGCCTAGTGTGAAGCACTAGCGGCAGTACTAGGCTAGTGTGAAGCACTAGCGGCAGTACTAGCCTAGTGTGAAGCACTAGCGGCAGTACTAGCCCACGGGGGAAGCACTAGCGGCAGTACTAGCCTAGTGGGAAGCACTAGCGGCAGTACTAGGCAAGTGTGAAGCACTAGCGGCAGTACTAGCCTAGTGTGAAGCACTAGCGGCAATACTAGCCTAGTGTGAAACACTAGCGGCAGTACAAGCCTAGTGTGATGCACTAGCGGCAGTACTAGGCTAGTGTGAAGCACTAGCGGCAGTACTAGCATAGTCTGAAGCACTAGCGGCTGTACTAGCCTAGTATGAAGCACTAGCGGCAGTACTAGCCTAGTGTGAAGCACTAGCCGCAGTACTAGCCTAGTTTGAAGCACAAGCGGCAGTACTAGGCTAGTGTGAAGCACTAGCGGCAGTACTAGCCTAGTGTGAAGCACTAGCGGCAGTACTAGCCTAGTGTGAAGCACTAGCGGCAGTACTAGCCTAGTGTGAAGCACTAGCGGAAGTACTAGCATAGTGTGAAGCACTAGCGGCAGTACTAGCCTAGTGTGAAGCACTAGCGGCAGTACCAGCATAGTGTGAAGCACTAGCGGCAGTACTAGCCTAGTGGGAAGCACTAGCGGCAGTACCAGCATAGTGTGAAGCACTAGCGGCAGTACTAGCCTAGTGGGAAGCACTAGCGGCAGTACTAGGCTAGTGTGAAGCACTAGCGGCAGTACTAGCCCTGTGTGAAGTACTAGCGGCAGTACTAGCCTAGTGTGAAGCACTAGCGGCAGTACTAGCCTAGTGTGAAGCACTAGCGGCAGTACTAGCCTAGTGTGATGCACTAGCGGCAGTACTAGCCTAGTGTGAAGCACTAGCGGCTGTACTAGCCTAGTATGAAGCACTAGCGGCAGTACTAGCCTAGTGTGAAGCACTAGCGGCAGTACTAGCTCACGGGGGAAGCACTAGTCGCAGTACTAGCCTAGTGTGAAACACTAGCGGCAGTACTAGCCTAGTGTGATGCACTAGCGGCAGTACTAGCCTAGTATGAAGCACTAGCGGCAGTACTAGCCTAGTGTGAAGCACTAGCGGCAGTACTAGCCTAGTGTGAAGCACTAGCGGCAGTACTAGCCTAGTGTGAAGCACTAGCGGCAGTACTAGCCTAGTGTGAAGCACTAGCGGAAGTACTAGCATAGTGTGAAGCACTAGCGGCAGTACTAGCCTAGTGTGAAGCACTAGCGGCAGTACTAGCCTAGTGTGAAGCACTAGCGGCAGTACTAGCCTAGTGTGATGCACTAGCGGCAGTACTAGCCTAGTGTGAAGCACTAGCGGCTGTACTAGCCTAGTATGAAGCACTAGCGGCAGTACTAGCCTAGTGTGAAGCACTAGCGACAGTACTAGCTCACGGGGGAAGCACTAGTCGCAGTACTAGCCTAGTGTGAAACACTAGCGGCAGTACTAGCCTAGTGTGATGCACTAGCGGCAGTACTAGCCTAGTATGAAGCACTAGCGGCAGTACTAGCCTAGTGTGAAGCACTAGCGGCAGTACTAGCCTAGTGTGAAGCACTAGCGGCAGTACTAGCCTAGTGTGAAGCACTAGCGGCAGTACTAGCCTAGTGTGAAGCACTAGCGGAAGTACTAGCATAGTGTGAAGCACTAGCGGCAGTACTAGCCTAGTGTGAAGCACTAGCGGCAGTACTAGCCTAGTGTGAAGCACTAGCGGCAGTACTAGCCTAGTATGAAGCACTAGCGGCAGTACTAGCCTAGTGTGAAGCACTAGCGGCAGTACTAGCCTAGTGTGAAGCACTAGCGGCAGTACTAGCCTAGTGTGAAGCACTAGCGGAAGTACTAGCATAGTGTGAAGCACTAGCGGCAGTACTAGCCTAGTGTGAAGCACTAGCGGCAATACTAGCCTAGTGTGATGCACTAGCGGCAGTACTAGCTCACGGGGGAAGCACTAGTCGCAGTACTAGCCTAGTGTGAAGCACTAGCGGCAGTACTAGCCTAGTGTGAAGCACTAGCGGAAGTACTAGCATAGTGTGAAGCACTAGCGGCAGTACTAGCCTAGTGTGAAGCACTAGCGGCAGTACCAGCATAGTGTGAAGCACTAGCGGCAGTACTAGCCTAGTGGGAAGCACTAGCGGCAGTACCAGCATAGTGTGAAGCACTAGCGGCAGTACTAGCCTAGTGGGAAGCACTAGCGGCAGTACTAGGCTAGTGTGAAGCACTAGCGGCAGTACTAGCCCTGTGTGAAGTACTAGCGGCAGTACTAGCCTAGTGTGAAGCACTAGCGGCAGTACTAGCCTAGTGTGAAGCACTAGCGGCAGTACTAGCCTAGTGTGATGCACTAGCGGCAGTACTAGCCTAGTGTGAAGCACTAGCGGCTGTACTAGCCTAGTATGAAGCACTAGCGGCAGTACTAGCCTAGTGTGAAGCACTAGCGACAGTACTAGCTCACGGGGGAAGCACTAGTCGCAGTACTAGCCTAGTGTGAAACACTAGCGGCAGTACTAGCCTAGTGTGAAGCACTAGCGGCAGTACTAGCCTAGTATGAAGCACTAGCGGCAGTACTAGCCTAGTGTGAAGCACTAGCGGCAGTACTAGCCTAGTGTGAAGCACTAGCGGCAGTACTAGCCTAGTGTGAAGCACTAGCGGCAGTACTAGCCTAGTGTGAAGCACTAGCGGAAGTACTAGCATAGTGTGAAGCACTAGCGGCAGTACTAGCCTAGTGTGAAGCACTAGCGGCAGTACTAGCCTAGTGTGAAGCACTAGCGGCAGTACTAGCCTAGTGTGATGCACTAGCGGCAGTACTAGCCTAGTGTGAAGCACTAGCGGCTGTACTAGCCTAGTATGAAGCACTAGCGGCAGTACTAGCCTAGTGTGAAGCACTAGCGACAGTACTAGCTCACGGGGGAAGCACTAGTCGCAGTACTAGCCTAGTGTGAAACACTAGCGGCAGTACTAGCCTAGTGTGATGCACTAGCGGCAGTACTAGCCTAGTATGAAGCACTAGCGGCAGTACTAGCCTAGTGTGAAGCACTAGCGGCAGTACTAGCCTAGTGTGAAGCACTAGCGGCAGTACTAGCCTAGTGTGAAGCACTAGCGGCAGTACTAGCCTAGTGTGAAGCACTAGCGGCAGTACTAGCATAGTGTGAAGCACTAGCGGCAGTACTAGCCTAGTGTGAAGCACTAGCGGCAGTACTAGCCTAGTGTGAAGCACTAGCGGCAGTACTAGCCTAGTTTGAAGCACTAGCGGCAGTACTAGCCTAGTGTGAAGCACTAGCGGCAGTACTAGCCTAGTGTGAAGCACTAGCGGCAGTACTAGCCTAGTGTGAAGCACTAGCGGAAGTACTAGCATAGTGTGAAGCACTAGCGGCAGTACTAGCCTAGTGTGAAGCACTAGCGGCAATACTAGCCTAGTGTGATGCACTAGCGGCAGTACTAGCTCACGGGGGAAGCACTAGTCGCAGTACTAGCCTAGTGTGAAGCACTAGCGGCAGTACTAGCCTAGTGTGATGCACTAGCGGCAGTACTAGCCTAGTGTGAAGCACTAGCGGCTGTACTAGCTCACGGGGGAAGCACTAGTCGCAGTACTAGCCTAGTGTGAAGCACTAGCGGCAGTACTAGCCTAGTGTGATGCACTAGCGGCAGTACTAGCCTAGTTTGAAGCACTAGCGGAAGTACTAGGCTAGTATGAAGCACTAGCGGCAGTACTAGCCTAGTGTGAAGCACTAGCGGCAGTACTTGCCTAGTGTGATGCACTAGCGGCAATACTAGCCTAGTGTGAAACACTAGCGGCAGTACAAGCCTAGTGTGATGCACTAGCGCCAGTACTAGGCTAGTGTGAAGCACTAGCGGCAGTACTAGCATAGTCTGAAGCACTAGCGGTTGTACTAGCCTAGTATGAAGCACTAGCGGCAGTACTAGCCTAGTGTGAAGCACTAGCGGCAGTACTAGCTCACGGGGGAAGCACTAGTCGCAGTACTAGCCTAGTGTGAAGCACTAGCGGCAGTACTAGCCTAGTATGAAGCACTAGCGGCAGTACTAGACTAGTGTGAAGCACTAGCGGCAGTACTAGCCTAGTGTGAAGCACTAGCGGCAGTACTAGCCTAGTGTGAAGCACTAGCGGAAGTACTAGCATAGTGTGAAGCACTAGCGGCAGTACTAGCCTAGTGTGAAGCATTAGCGGCAGTACCAGCATAGTGTGAAGCACTAGCGGCAGTACTAGCCTAGTGTGAAGCACTAGCGGCAGTGCTAGCCCACGGGCGAAGCACTAGCGGCAGTACTAGCCTAGTTTGAAGCACTAGCGGCTGTACTAGCCTAGTATGAAGCACTAGCGGCAGTACTAGCCTAGTGTGAAGCACTAGCGGCAGTACTAGCTCACGGGGGAAGCACTAGTCGCAGTACTAGCCTAGTGTGAAGCACTAGCGGCAGTACTAGGCTAGTGTGAAGCACTAGCGGCAGTACTAGCCTAGTGTGAAGCACTAGCGGCAGTACTAGCCCACGGGTTAAGCACTAGCGGCAGTACTAGCCTAGTGGGAAGCACTAGCGGCAGTACTAGGCAAGTGTGAAGCACTAGCGGCAATACTAGCCTAGTGTGAAACACTAGCGGCAGTACAAGCCTAGTGTGATGCACTAGCGGCAGTACTAGGCTAGTGTGAAGCACTAGCGGCAGTACTAGGCTAGTGTGAAGCACTAGCGGCAGTACTAGCCTAGTGTGAAGCACTAGCGGCAGTACTAGCCTAGTGTGAAGCACTAGCGGAAGTACTAGCATAGTGTGAAGCACTAGCGGCAGTACTAGCCTAGTGTGAAGCACTAGCGGCAGTACCAGCATAGTGTGAAGCACTAGCGGCAGTACTAGCCTAGTGGGAAGCACTAGCGGCAGTACTAGGCTAGTGTGAAGCACTAGCGGCAGTACTAGCCCTGTGTGAAGTACTAGCGGCAGTACTAGCCTAGTGTGAAGCACTAGCGGCAGTACTAGCCTAGTGTGAAGCACTAGCGGCAGTACTAGCCTAGTGTGATGCACTAGCGGCAGTACTAGCCTAGTGTGAAGCACTAGCGGCTGTACTAGCCTAGTATGAAGCACTAGCGGCAGTACTAGCCTAGTGTGAAGCACTAGCGGCAGTACTAGCTCACGGGGGAAGCACTAGTCGCAGTACTAGCCTAGTGTGAAGCACTAGCGGCAGTACTAGCCTAGTGTGATGCACTAGCGGCAGTACTAGCCTAGTATGAAGCACTAGCGGCAGTACTAGCCTAGTGTGAAGCACTAGCGGCAGTACTAGCCTAGTGTGAAGCACTAGCGGCAGTACTAGCCTAGTGTGAAGCACTAGCGGAAGTACTAGCCTAGTGTCATGCACTAGCGGCAGTACTAGCCTAGTGTGAAGCACTAGCGGCAGTACTAGCCTAGTGTGAAGCACTAGCGGCAGTACTAGCCTAGTGTGAAGCAATAGCGGCAGTACTAGCCTAGTGTGAAGCACTAGCGGCTGTACTAGCCTAGTATGAAGCACTAGCGGCAGTACTAGCCTAGTGTGAAGCACTAGCGACAGTACTAGCTCACGGGGGAAGCACTAGTCGCAGTACTAGCCTAGTGTGAAGCACTAGCGGCAGTACTAGCCTAGTGTGATGCACTAGCAGCAGTACTAGCCTAGTGTGAAGCACTAGCGGCAGTACTAGCCTAGTATGAAGCACTAGCGGCAGTACTAGACTAGTGTGAAGCACTAGCGGCAGTACTAGCCTAGTGTGAAGCACTAGCGGCAGTACTAGCCTAGTGTGAAGCACTAGCGGAAGTACTAGCATAGTGTGAAGCACTAGCGGCAGTACTAGCCTAGTGTGAAGCATTAGCGGCAGTACCAGCATAGTGTGAAGCACTAGCGGCAGTACTAGCCTAGTGTGAAGCACTAGCGGCAGTGCTAGCCCACGGGCGAAGCACTAGCCGCAGTACTAGCCTAGTTTGAAGCACTAGCGGCTGTACTAGCCTAGTATGAAGCACTAGCGGCAGTACTAGCCTAGTGTGAAGCACTAGCGGCAGTACTAGCTCACGGGGGAAGCACTAGTCGCAGTACTAGCCTAGTGTGAAGCACTAGCGGCAGTACTAGGCTATTGTGAAGCACTAGCGGCAGTACTAGCCTAGTGTGAAGCACTAGCGGCAGTACTAGCCCACGGGGGAAGCACTAGCGGCAGTACTAGCCTAGTGGGAAGCACTAGCGGCAGTACTAGGCAAGTGTGAAGCACTAGCGGCAGTACTAGCCTAGTGTGAAGCACTAGCGGCAATACTAGCCTAGTGTGAAACAGTAGCGGCAGTACAAGCCTAGTGTGATGCACTAGCGGCAGTACTAGGCTAGTGTGAAGCACTAGCGGCAGTACTAGCATAGTCTGAAGCACTAGCGGCTGTACTAGCCTAGTATGAAGCACTAGCGGCAGTACTAGCCTAGTGTGAAGCACTAGCCGCAGTACTAGCCTAGTTTGAAGCACAAGCGGCAGTACTAGGCTAGTGTGAAGCACTAGCGGCAGTACTAGCCTAGTGTGAAGCACTAGCGGCAGTACTAGCCTAGTGTGAAGCACTAGCGGCAGTACTAGCCTAGTGTGAAGCACTAGCGGAAGTACTAGCATAGTGTGAAGCACTAGCGGCAGTACTAGCCTAGTGTGAAGCACTAGCGGCAGTACCAGCATAGTGTGAAGCACTAGCGGCAGTACTAGCCTAGTGGGAAGCACTAGCGGCAGTACTAGGCTAGTGTGAAGCACTAGCGGCAGTACTAGCCCTGTGTGAAGTACTAGCGGCAGTACTAGCCTAGTGTGAAGCACTAGCGGCAGTACTAGCCTAGTGTGAAGCACTAGCGGCAGTACTAGCCTAGTGTGATGCACTAGCGGCAGTACTAGCCTAGTGTGAAGCACTAGCGGCTGTACTAGCCTAGTATGAAGCACTAGCGGCAGTACTAGCCTAGTGTGAAGCACTAGCGACAGTACTAGCTCACGGGGGAAGCACTAGTCGCAGTACTAGCCTAGTGTGAAACACTAGCGGCAGTACTAGCCTAGTGTGACGCACTAGCGGCAGTACTAGCCTAGTATGAAGCACTAGCGGCAGTACTAGCCTAGTGTGAAGCACTAGCGGCAGTACTAGCCTAGTGTGAAGCACTAGCGGCAGTACTAGCCTAGTGTGAAGCACTAGCGGCAGTACTAGCCTAGTGTGAAGCACTAGCGGAAGTACTAGCATAGTGTGAAGCACTAGCGGCAGTACTAGCCTAGTGTGAAGCACTAGCGGCAGTACTAGCCTAGTGTGAAGCACTAGCGGCAGTACTAGCCTAGTATGAAGCACTAGCGGCAGTACTAGCCTAGTGTGAAGCACTAGCGGCAGTACTAGCCTAGTGTGAAGCACTAGCGGCAGTACCAGCATAGTGTGAAGCACTAGCGGCAGTACTAGCCTAGTGGGAAGCACTAGCGGCAGTACTAGGCAAGTGTGAAGCACTAGCGGCAGTACTAGCCTAGTGTGAAGCACTAGCGGCAATACTAGCCTAGTGTGAAACACTAGCGGAAGTACTAGCATAGTGTGAAGCACTAGCGGCAGTACTAGCCTAGTGTGAAGCACTAGCGGCAGTACCAGCATAGTGTGAAGCACTAGCGGCAGTACTAGCCTAGTGTGAAGCACTAGCGGCAGTACTAGCCTAGTGTGAAGCACTAGCGACAGTACTAGCTCACGGGGGAATCACTAGTCGCAGTACTAGCCTAGTGTGAAGCACTAGCGGCAGTACTAGCCTAGTGTGAAGCACTAGCGACAGTACTAGCTCACGGGGGAAGCACTAGTCGCAGTACTAGCCTAGTGTGAAGCACTAGCGGCAGTACTAGCCTAGTGTGATGCACTAGCGGCAGTACTAGCCTAGTGTGAAGCACTAGCGGCAGTACTAGCCTAGTATGAAGCACTAGCGGCAGTACTAGCCTAGTGTGAAGCACTAGCGGCAGTACTAGCCTAGTATGAAGCACTAGCGGCAGTACTAGACTAGTGTGAAGCACTAGCGGCAGTACTAGCCTAGTGTGAAGCACTAGCGGCAGTACTAGCCTAGTGTGAAGCACTAGCGGAAGTACTAGCATAGTGTGAAGCACTAGCGGCAGTACTAGCCTAGTGTGAAGCATTAGCGGCAGTACCAGCATAGTGTGAAGCACTAGCGGCAGTACTAGCCTAGTGTGAAGCACTAGCGGCAGTGCTAGCCCACGGGCGAAGCACTAGCCGCAGTACTAGCCTAGTTTGAAGCACTAGCGGCTGTACTAGCCTAGTATGAAGCACTAGCGGCAGTACTAGCCTAGTGTGAAGCACTAGCGGCAGTACTAGCCCACGGGGGAAGCACTAGTCGCAGTACTAGCCTAGTGTGAAGCACTAGCGGCAGTACTAGGCTAGTGTGAAGCACTAGCGGCAGTACTAGCCTAGTGTGAAGCACTAGCGGCAGTACTAGCCCACGGGGGAAGCACTAGCGGCAGTACTAGCCTAGTGGGAAGCACTAGCGGCAGTACTAGGCAAGTGTGAAGCACTAGCGGCAGTACTAGCCTAGTGTGAAGCACTAGCGGCAATACTAGCCTAGTGTGAAACAGTAGCGGCAGTACAAGCCTAGTGTGATGCACTAGCGGCAGTACTAGGCTAGTGTGAAGCACTAGCGGCAGTACTAGCATAGTCTGAAGCACTAGCGGCTGTACTAGCCTAGTATGAAGCACTAGCGGCAGTACTAGCCTAGTGTGAAGCACTAGCCGCAGTACTAGCCTAGTTTGAAGCACAAGCGGCAGTACTAGGCTAGTGTGAAGCACTAGCGGCAGTACTAGCCTAGTGTGAAGCACTAGCGGCAGTACTAGCCTAGTGTGAAGCACTAGCGGCAGTACCAGCCTAGTGTGAAGCACTAGCGGCAGTACTAGCCTAGTGTGAAGCACTAGCGGCAGTACTAGCCTAGTGTGATGCACTAGCGGCAGTACTAGCCTAGTGTGAAGCACTAGCGGCTGTACTAGCCTAGTATGAAGCACTAGCGGCAGTACTAGCCTAGTGTGAAGCACTAGCGACAGTACTAGCTCACGGGGGAAGCACTAGTCGCAGTACTAGCCTAGTGTGAAACACTAGCGGCAGTACTAGCCTAGTGTGATGCACTAGCGGCAGTACTAGCCTAGTATGAAGCACTAGCGGCAGTACTAGCCTAGTGTGAAGCACTAGCGGCAGTACTAGCCTAGTGTGAAGCACTAGCGGCAGTACTAGCCTAGTGTGAAGCACTAGCGGCAGTACTAGCCTAGTGTGAAGCACTAGCGGAAGTACTAGCATAGTGTGAAGCACTAGCGGCAGTACTAGCCTAGTGTGAAGCACTAGCGGCAGTACTAGCCTAGTGTGAAGCACTAGCGGCAGTACTAGCCTAGTTTGAAGCACTAGCGGCAGTACTAGCCTAGTGTGAAGCACTAGCGGCAGTACTAGCCTAGTGTGAAGCACTAGCGGCAGTACTAGCCTAGTGTGAAGCACTAGCGGCAGTACTAGCATAGTGTGAAGCACTAGCGGCAGTACTAGCCTAGTGTGAAGCTCTAGCGGCAGTACTAGCATAGTGTGAAGCACTAGCGGCAGTACTAGCCTAGTGTGAAGCACTAGCGACAGTACCAGCATAGTATGAAGCACTAGCGGCAGTACGAGCCTAGTGTGAAGCACTAGCGGCAGTACCAGCATAGTGTGATGCACTAGCGGCAGTACTAGGCTAGTGTGAAGCACTAGCGGCAGTACTAGCCTAGTGTGATGCACTAGCGGCAGTACTAGCCTAGTGTGAAGCACTAGCGGCAGTACTAGCCTAGTATGAAGCACTAGCGGCAGTACTAGCCTAGTGTGAAGCACTAGCGGCAGTACTAGCCTAGTGTGAAGCACTAGCGGCAGTACTAGCCTAGTGTGAAGCACTAGCGGAAGTACTAGCATAGTGTGAAGCACTAGCGGCAGTACTAGCCTAGTGTGAAGCACTAGCGGCAGTACCAGCATAGTGTGAAGCATTAGCGGCAGTACTAGCCTAGTGGGAAGCACTAGCGGCAGTACTAGGCTAGTGTGAAGCACTAGCGGCAGTACTAGCCTAGTGTGAAGCACTAGCGGCAGTACTAGCCTAGTGGGAAGCACTAGCGGCAGTACTAGGCTAGTGTGAAGCACTAGCGGCAGTACTAGCCTAGTGTGAAGCACTAGCGGCAGTACTAGCCTAGTGTGAAGCACTAGCGGCAGTACCAGCATAGTGTGAAGCACTAGCGGCAGTACTAGCCTAGTGGGAAGCACTAGCGGCAGTACTAGGCTAGTGTGAAGCACTAGCGGCAGTACTAGCCTAGTGTGAAGCACTAGCGGCAGTACTAGCCTAGTGTGAAGCACTAGCGGCAGTACTAGCCTAGTGTGAAGCACTAGCGGCAGTACTAGCCTAGTGTCATGCACTAGCGGCAGTACTAGCCTAGTGTGAAGCACTAGCGGCAGTACTAGCCTAGTGTGAAGCACTAGCGGCAGTACTAGCCTAATGTGAAGCAATAGCGGCAGTACTAGCCTAGTGTGAAGCACTAACGGCTGTACTAGCCTAGTATGAAGCACTAGCGGCAGTACTAGCCTAGTGTGAAGCACTAGCGACAGTACTAGCTCACGGGGGAAGCACTAGTCGCAGTACTAGCCTAGTGTGAAGCACTAGCGGCAGTACTAGCCTAGTGTGATGCACTAGCGGCAGTACTAGCCTAGTGTGAAGCACTAGCGGCAGTACTAGCCTAGTATGAAGCACTAGCGGCAGTACTAGCCTAGTGTGAAGCACTAGCGGCAGTACTAGCCTAGTGTGAAGCACTAGCGGCAGTACTAGCCTAGTGTGAAGCACTAGCGGAAGTACTAGCATAGTGTGAAGCACTAGCGGCAGTACTAGCCTAGTGTGAAGCATTAGCGGCAGTACCAGCATAGTGTGAAGCACTAGCGGCAGTACTAGCCTAGTGTGAAGCACTAGCGGCAGTGCTAGCCCACGGGCGAAGCACTAGCCGCAGTACTAGCCTAGTTTGAAGCACTAGCGGCAGTACTAGCCTAGTGTGAAGCACTAGCGGCAATACTAGCATAGTGTGAAACACTAGCGGCAGTACAAGCCTAGTGTGATGCACTAGCGGCAGTACTAGGCTAGTGTGATGCACTAGCGGCAGTACTAGCCTAGTGTGAAGCACTAGCGGCAGTACTAGCCTAGTGTGAAGCACTAACGGCAGTACTAGCCTAGTGTGAAGCACTAGCGGAAGTACTAGCATAGTGTGAAGCACTAGCGGCAGTACTAGCCTAGTGTGAAGCACTAGCGGCAGTACCAGCATAGTGTGAAGCACTAGCGGCAGTACTAGCCTAGTGGGAAGCACTAGCGGCAGTACTAGGCAAGTGTGAAGCACTAGCGGCAGTACTAGCCTAGTGTGAAGCACTAGCGGCAATACTAGCCTAGTGTGAAACACTAGCGGAAGTACTAGCATAGTGTGAAGCACTAGCGGCAGTACTAGCCTAGTGTGAAGCACTAGCGGCAGTACTAGCCTAGTGTGAAGCACTAGCGGCAGTACTAGCATAGTGTAAAGCACTAGCGGCTGTACTAGCCTAGTATGAAGCACTAGCGGCAGTACTAGCCCACGGGGGAAGCACTAGCGGCAGTACTAGCCTAGTGGGAAGCACTAGCGGCAGTACTAGGCAAGTGTGAAGCACTAGCGGCAGTACTAGCCTAGTGTGAAGCACTAGCGGCAATACTAGCCTAGTGTGAAACAGTAGCGGCAGTACAAGCCTAGTGTGATGCACTAGCGGCAGTACTAGGCTAGTGTGAAGCACTAGCGGCAGTACTAGCATAGTCTGAAGCACTAGCGGCTGTACTAGCCTAGTATGAAGCACTAGCGGCAGTACTAGCCTAGTGTGAAGCACTAGCCGCAGTACTAGCCTAGTTTGAAGCACAAGCGGCAGTACTAGGCTAGTGTGAAGCACTAGCGGCAGTACTAGCCTAGTGTGAAGCACTAGCGGCAGTACTAGCCTAGTGTGAAGCACTAGCGGCAGTACTAGCCTAGTGTGAAGCACTAGCGGCAGTACTAGCATAGTGTGAAGCACTAGCGGCAGTACTAGCCTAGTGTGAAGCACTAGCGGCAGTACCAGCATAGTGTGAAGCACTAGCGGCAGTACTAGCCTAGTGGGAAGCACTAGCGGCAGTACTAGGCTAGTGTGAAGCACTAGCGGCAGTACTAGCCCTGTGTGAAGTACTAGCGGCAGTACTAGCCTAGTGTGAAGCACTAGCGGCAGTACTAGCCTAGTGTGAAGCACTAGCGGCAGTACTAGCCTAGTGTGATGCACTAGCGGCAGTACTAGCCTAGTGTGAAGCACTAGCGGCTGTACTAGCCTAGTATGAAGCACTAGCGGCAGTACTAGCCTAGTGTGAAGCACTAGCGACAGTACTAGCTCACGGGGGAAGCACTAGTCGCAGTACTAGCCTAGTGTGAAGCACTAGCGGCAGTACTAGCCTAGTGTGATGCACTAGCGGCAGTACTAGCCTAGTATGAAGCACTAGCGGCAGTACTAGCATAGTGTGAAGCACTAGCGGCAGTACTAGCCTAGTGTGAAGCACTAGCGGCAGTACTAGCCTAGTGTGAAGCACTAGCGGCAGTACTAGCCTAGTGTGAAGCACTAGCGGCAGTACTAGCATAGTGTGAAGCACTAGCGGCAGTACTAGCCTAGTGTGAAGCACTAGCGGCAGTACTAGCCTAGTGTGAAGCACTAGCGGCAGTACTAGCCTAGTATGAAGCACTAGCGGCAGTACTAGCCTAGTGTGAAGCACTAGCGGCAGTACTAGCCTAGTGTGAAGCACTAGCGGCAGTACTAGCCTAGTGTGAAGCACTAGCGGAAGTACTAGCATAGTGTGAAGCACTAGCGGCAGTACTAGCCTAGTGTGAAGCTCTAGCGGCAGTACTAGCATAGTGTGAAGCACTAGCGGCAGTACTAGCCTAGTGTGAAGCACTAGCGACAGTACCAGCATAGTATGAAGCACTAGCGGCAGTACGAGCCTAGTGTGAAGCACTAGCGGCAGTACCAGCATAGTGTGATGCACTAGCGGCAGTACTAGGCTAGTGTGAAGCACTAGCGGCAGTACTAGCCTAGTGTGATGCACTAGCGGCAGTACTAGCCTAGTGTGAAGCACTAGCGGCAGTACTAGCCTAGTATGAAGCACTAGCGGCAGTACTAGCCTAGTGTGAAGCACTAGCGGCAGTACTAGCCTAGTGTGAAGCACTAGCGGCAGTACTAGCCTAGTGTGAAGCACTAGCGGAAGTACTAGCATAGTGTGAAGCACTAGCGGCAGTACTAGCCTAGTGTGAAGCACTAGCGGCAGTACCAGCATAGTGTGAAGCATTAGCGGCAGTACTAGCCTAGTGGGAAGCACTAGCGGCAGTACTAGGCTAGTGTGAAGCACTAGCGGCAGTACTAGCCTAGTGTGAAGCACTAGCGGCAGTACTAGCCTAGTGGGAAGCACTAGCGGCAGTACTAGCCTAGTGTGAAGCACTAGCGGCAGTACTAGCCTAGTGTGAAGCACTAGCGGCAGTACTAGCCTAGTGTGAAGCACTAGCGGCAGTACCAGCATAGTGTGAAGCACTAGCGGCAGTACTAGCCTAGTGGGAAGCACTAGCGGCAGTACTAGGCTAGTGTGAAGCACTAGCGGCAGTACTAGCCTAGTGTGAAGCACTAGCGGCAGTACTAGCCTAGTGTGAAGCACTAGCGGCAGTACTAGCCTAGTGTGAAGCACTAGCGGCAGTACTAGCCTAGTGTGAAGCACTAGCGGAAGTACTAGCATAGTGTGAAGCACTAGCGGCAGTACTAGCCTAGTGTGAAGCACTAGCGGCAGTACCAGCATAGTGTGAAGCATTAGCGGCAGTACTAGCCTAGTGGGAAGCACTAGCGGCAGTACTAGGCTAGTGTGAAGCACTAGCGGCAGTACTAGCCTAGTGTGAAGCACTAGCGGCAGTACTAGCCTAGTGGGAAGCACTAGCGGCAGTACTAGGCTAGTGTGAAGCACTAGCGGCAGTACTAGCCTAGTGTGAAGCACTAGCGGCAGTACTAGCCTAGTGTGAAGCACTAGCGGCAGTACCAGCATAGTGTGAAGCACTAGCGGCAGTACTAGCCTAGTGGGAAGCACTAGCGGCAGTACTAGGCTAGTGTGAAGCACTAGCGGCAGTACTAGCCTAGTGTGAAGCACTAGCGGCAGTACTAGCCTAGTGTGAAGCACTAGCGGCAGTACTAGCCTAGTGTGAAGCACTAGCGGCAGTACTAGCCTAGTGTCATGCACTAGCGGCAGTACTAGCCTAGTGTGAAGCACTAGCGGCAGTACTAGCCTAGTGTGAAGCACTAGCGGCAGTACTAGCCTAATGTGAAGCAATAGCGGCAGTACTAGCCTAGTGTGAAGCACTAGCGGCTGTACTAGCCTAGTATGAAGCACTAGCGGCAGTACTAGCCTAGTGTGAAGCACTAGCGGAAGTACTAGCTCACGGGGGAAGCACTAGTCGCAGTACTAGCCTAGTGTGAAGCACTAGCGGCAGTACTAGCCTAGTGTGATGCACTAGCGGCAGTACTAGCCTAGTATGAAGCACTAGCGGCAGTACTAGCCTAGTGTGAAGCACTAGCGGCAGTACTAGCCTAGTGTGAAGCACTAGCGGCAGTACTAGCCTAGTGTGAAGCACTAGCGGAAGTACTAGCATAGTGTGAAGCACTAGCGGCAGTACTAGCCTAGTGTGAAGCTCTAGCGGCAGTACTAGCATAGTGTGAAGCACTAGCGGCAGTACTAGCCTAGTGTGAAGCACTAGCGACAGTACCAGCATAGTATGAAGCACTAGCGGCAGTACGAGCCTAGTGTGAAGCACTAGCGGCAGTACCAGCATAGTGTGATGCACTAGCGGCAGTACTAGGCTAGTGTGAAGCACTAGCGGCAGTACTAGCCTAGTGTGATGCACTAGCGGCAGTACTAGCCTAGTGTGAAGCACTAGCGGCAGTACTAGCCTAGTATGAAGCACTAGCGGCAGTACTAGCCTAGTGTGAAGCACTAGCGGCAGTACTAGCCTAGTGTGAAGCACTAGCGGCAGTACTAGCCTAGTGTGAAGCACTAGCGGAAGTACTAGCATAGTGTGAAGCACTAGCGGCAGTACTAGCCTAGTGTGAAGCACTAGCGGCAGTACCAGCATAGTGTGAAGCATTAGCGGCAGTACTAGCCTAGTGGGAAGCACTAGCGGCAGTACTAGGCTAGTGTGAAGCACTAGCGGCAGTACTAGCCTAGTGTGAAGCACTAGCGGCAGTACTAGCCTAGTGTGAAGCACTAGCGGCAGTACTAGCCTAGTGTGAAGCACTAGCGGAAGTACTAGCATAGTGTGAAGCACTAGCGGCAGTACTAGCCTAGTGTGAAGCTCTAGCGGCAGTACTAGCATAGTGTGAAGCACTAGCGGCAGTACTAGCCTAGTGTGAAGCACTAGCGACAGTACTAGCCTAGTATGAAGCACTAGCGGCAGTACGAGCCTAGTGTGAAGCACTAGCGGCAGTACCAGCATAGTGTGATGCACTAGCGGCAGTACTAGGCTAGTGTGAAGCACTAGCGGCAGTACTAGCCTAGTGTGAAGCACTAGCGGCAGTACTAGCCTAGTGGGAAGCACTAGCGGCAGTACTAGGCTAGTGTGAAGCACTAGCGGCAGTACTAGCCTAGTGTGAAGCACTAGCGGCAGTACTAGCCTAGTGTGAAGCACTAGCGGCAGTACCAGCATAGTGTGAAGCACTAGCGGCAGTACTAGCCTAGTGGGAAGCACTAGCGGCAGTACTAGGCTAGTGTGAAGCACTAGCGGCAGTACTAGCCTAGTGTGAAGCACTAGCGGCAGTACTAGCCTAGTGTGAAGCACTAGCGGCAGTACTAGCCTAGTGTGAAGCACTAGCGGCAGTACTAGCCTAGTGTCATGCACTAGCGGCAGTACTAGCCTAGTGTGAAGCACTAGCGGCAGTACTAGCCTAGTGTGAAGCACTAGCGGCAGTACTAGCCTAATGTGAAGCAATAGCGGCAGTACTAGCCTAGTGTGAAGCACTAGCGGCTGTACTAGCCTAGTATGAAGCACTAGCGGCAGTACTAGCCTAGTGTGAAGCACTAGCGACAGTACTAGCTCACGGGGGAAGCACTAGTCGCAGTACTAGCCTAGTGTGAAGCACTAGCGGCAGTACTAGCCTAGTGTGATGCACTAGCGGCAGTACTAGCCTAGTGTGAAGCACTAGCGGCAGTACTAGCCTAGTGTGAAGCACTAGCGGCAGTACTAGCCTAGTGTGAAGCACTAGCGGCAGTACTAGCCTAGTGTGAAGCACTAGCGGCAGTACTAGCCTAGTGTGAAGCACTAGCGGAAGTACTAGCATAGTGTGAAGCACTAGCGGCAGTACTAGCCTAGTGTGAAGCATTAGCGGCAGTACCAGCATAGTGTGAAGCACTAGCGGCAGTACTAGCCTAGTGTGAAGCACTAGCGGCAGTGCTAGCCCACGGGCGAAGCACTAGCCGCAGTACTAGCCTAGTTTGAAGCACTAGCGGCAGTACTAGCCTAGTGTGAAGCACTAGCGGCAGTACCAGCATAGTGTGAAGCACTAGCGGCAGTACTAGCCTAGTGGGAAGCACTAGCGGCAGTACTAGGCAAGTGTGAAGCACTAGCGGCAGTACTAGCCTACTGTGAAGCACTAGCGGCAATACTAGCCTAGTGTGAAACACTAGCGGAAGTACTAGCATAGTGTGAAGCACTAGCGGCAGTACTAGCCTAGTGTGAAGCACTAGCGGCAGTACCAGCATAGTGTGAAGCACTAGCGGCAGTACTAGCCTAGTGGGAAGCACTAGCGGCAGTACTAGGCAAGTGTGAAGCACTAGCGGCAGTACTAGCCTAGTGTGAAGCACTAGCGGCAATACTAGCCTAGTGTGAAACACTAGCGGAAGTACTAGCATAGTGTGAAGCACTAGCGGCAGTACTAGCCTAGTGTGAAGCACTAGCGGCAGTACCAGCATAGTGTGAAGCACTAGCGGCAGTACTAGCCTAGTGTGAAGCACTAGCGGCAGTACTAGCCTAGTGTGAAGCACTAGCGGAAGTACTAGCATAGTGTGAAGCACTAGCGGCAGTACTAGCCTAGTGTGAAGCTCTAGCGGCAGTACTAGCATAGTGTGAAGCACTAGCGGCAGTACTAGCCTAGTGTGAAGCACTAGCGACAGTACCAGCATAGTTTGAAGCACTAGCGGCAGTACGAGCCTAGTGTGAAGCACTAGCGGCAGTACCAGCATAGTGTGATGCACTAGCGGCAGTACTAGGCTAGTGTGAAGCACTAGCGGCAGTACTAGCCTAGTGTGATGCACTAGCGGCAGTACTAGCCTAGTGTGAAGCACTAGCGGCAGTACTAGCCTAGTTTGAAGCACTAGCGGCAGTACTAGCCTAGTGTGAAGCACTAGCGGCAGTACTAGCCTAGTGTGAAGCACTAGCGGCAGTACTAGCCTAGTGTGAAGCACTAGCGGAAGTACTAGCATAGTGTGAAGCACTAGCGGCAGTACTAGCCTAGTGTGAAGCACTAGCGGCAGTACCAGCATAGTGTGAAGCATTAGCGGCAGTACTAGCCTAGTGGGAAGCACTAGCGGCAGTACTAGGCTAGTGTGAAGCACTAGCGGCAGTACTAGCCTAGTGTGAAGCACTAGCGGCAGTACTAGCCTAGTGGGAAGCACTAGCGGCAGTACTAGGCTAGTGTGAAGCACTAGCGGCAGTACTAGCCTAGTGTGAAGCACTAGCGGCAGTACTAGCCTAGTGTGAAGCACTAGCGGCAGTACCAGCATAGTGTGAAGCACTAGCGGCAGTACTAGCCTAGTGGGAAGCACTAGCGGCAGTACTAGGCTAGTGTGAAGCACTAGCGGCAGTACTAGCCTAGTGTGAAGCACTAGCGGCAGTACTAGCCTAGTGTGAAGCACTAGCGGCAGTACTAGCCTAGTGTGAAGCACTAGCGGCAGTACTAGCCTAGTGTCATGCACTAGCGGCAGTACTAGCCTAGTGTGAAGCACTAGCGGCAGTACTAGCCTAGTGTGAAGCACTAGCGGCAGTACTAGCCTAATGTGAAGCAATAGCGGCAGTACTAGCCTAGTGTGAAGCACTAGCGGCTGTACTAGCCTAGTATGAAGCACTAGCGGCAGTACTAGCCTAGTGTGAAGCACTAGCGACAGTACTAGCTCACGGGGGAAGCACTAGTCGCAGTACTAGCCTAGTGTGAAGCACTAGCGGCAGTACTAGCCTAGTGTGATGCACTAGCGGCAGTACTAGCCTAGTGTGAAGCACTAGCGGCAGTACTAGCCTAGTATGAAGCACTAGCGGCAGTACTAGCCTAGTGTGAAGCACTAGCGGCAGTACTAGCCTAGTGTGAAGCACTAGCGGCAGTACTAGCCTAGTGTGAAGCACTAGCGGAAGTACTAGCATAGTGTGAAGCACTAGCGGCAGTACTAGCCTAGTGTGAAGCATTAGCGGCAGTACTAGCCTAGTGTGAAGCACTAGCGGCAGTGCTAGCCCACGGGCGAAGCACTAGCCGCAGTACTAGCCTAGTTTGAAGCACTAGCGGCAGTACTAGCCTAGTGTGAAGCACTAGCGGCAATACTAGCCTAGTGTGAAACACTAGCGGCAGTACAAGCCTAGTGTGATGCACTAGCGGCAGTACTAGGCTAGTGTGATGCACTAGCGGCAGTACTAGCCTAGTGTGAAGCACTAGCGGCAGTACTAGCCTAGTGTGAAGCACTAACGGCAGTACTAGCCTAGTGTGAAGCACTAGCGGAAGTACTAGCATAGTGTGAAGCACTAGCGGCAGTACTAGCCTAGTGTGAAGCACTAGCGGCAGTACCAGCATAGTGTGAAGCACTAGCGGCAGTACTAGCCTAGTGGGAAGCACTAGCGGCAGTACTAGGCAAGTGTGAAGCACTAGCGGCAGTACTAGCCTAGTGTGAAGCACTAGCGGCAATACTAGCCTAGTGTGAAACACTAGCGGAAGTACTAGCATAGTGTGAAGCACTAGCGGCAGTACTAGCCTAGTGTGAAGCACTAGCGGCAGTACCAGCATAGTGTGAAGCACTAGCGGCAGTACTAGCCTAGTGGGAAGCACTAGCGGCAGTACTAGGCAAGTGTGAAGCACTAGCGGCAGTACTAGCCTAGTGTGAAGCACTAGCGGCAATACTAGCCTAGTGTGAAACACTAGCGGAAGTACTAGCATAGTGTGAAGCACTAGCGGCAGTACTAGCCTAGTGTGAAGCACTAGCGGCAGTACCAGCATAGTGTGAAGCACTAGCGGCAGTACTAGCCTAGTGTGAAGCACTAGCGGCAGTACTAGCCTAGTGTGAAGCACTAACGGCAGTACTAGCCTAGTGTGAAGCACTAGCGGAAGTACTAGCATAGTGTGAAGCACTAGCGGCAGTACTAGCCTAGTGTGAAGCACTAGCGGCAGTACCAGCATAGTGTGAAGCACTAGCGGCAGTACTAGCCTAGTGGGAAGCACTAGCGGCAGTACTAGGCAAGTGTGAAGCACTAGCGGCAGTACTAGCCTAGTGTGAAGCACTAGCGGCAATACTAGCCTAGTGTGAAACACTAGCGGAAGTACTAGCATAGTGTGAAGCACTAGCGGCAGTACTAGCCTAGTGTGAAGCACTAGCGGCAGTACTAGCCTAGTGTGAAGCACTAGCGGCAGTACTAGCATAGTCTGAAGCACTAGCGGCTGTACTAGCCTAGTATGAAGCACTAGCGGCAGTACTAGCCCACGGGGGAAGCACTAGCGGCAGTACTAGCCTAGTGGGAAGCACTAGCGGCAGTACTAGGCAAGTGTGAAGCACTAGCGGCAGTACTAGCCTAGTGTGAAGCACTAGCGGCAATACTAGCCTAGTGTGAAACAGTAGCGGCAGTACAAGCCTAGTGTGATGCACTAGCGGCAGTACTAGGCTAGTGTGAAGCACTAGCGGCAGTACTAGCATAGTCTGAAGCACTAGCGGCTGTACTAGCCTAGTATGAAGCACTAGCGGCAGTACTAGCCTAGTGTGAAGCACTAGCCGCAGTACTAGCCTAGTGTGAAGCACTAGCGGCAGTACTAGGCTAGTGTGAAGCACTAGCGGCAGTACTAGCCTAGTGTGAAGCACTAGCGGCAGTACTAGCCTAGTGTGAAGCACTAGCGGCAGTACTAGCCTAGTGTGAAGCACTAGCGGAAGTACTAGCATAGTGTGAAGCACTAGCGGCAGTACTAGCCTAGTGTGAAGCACTAGCGGCAGTACCAGCATAGTGTGAAGCACTAGCGGCAGTACTAGCCTAGTGGGAAGCACTAGCGGCAGTACTAGGCTAGTGTGAAGCACTAGCGGCAGTACTAGCCCTGTGTGAAGCACTAGCGGCAGTACTAGCCTAGTGTGAAGCACTAGCGGCAGTACTAGCCTAGTGTGAAGCACTAGCGGCAGTACTAGCCTAGTGTGATGCACTAGCGGCAGTACTAGCCTAGTGTGAAGCACTAGCGGCTGTACTAGCCTAGTATGAAGCACTAGCGGCAGTACTAGCCTAGTGTGAAGCACTAGCGACAGTACTAGCTCACGGGGGAAGCACTAGTCGCAGTACTAGCCTAGTGTGAAACACTAGCGGCAGTACTAGCCTAGTGTGATGCACTAGCGGCAGTACTAGCCTAGTGTGAAGCACTAGCGGCAGTACTAGCATAGTGTGAAGCACTAGCGGCAGTACTAGCCTAGTGTGAAGCACTAGCGGCAGTACTAGCCTAGTGTGAAGCACTAGCGGCAGTACTAGCCTAGTGTGAAGCACTAGCGGCAGTACTAGCCTAGTGTGAAGCACTAGCGGCAGTACTAGCCTAGTGTGAAGCACTAGCGGCAGTACTAGCCTAGTGTGAAGCACTAGCGGCAGTACTAGCCTAGTATGAAGCACTAGCGGCAGTACTAGCCTAGTGTGAAGCACTAGCGGCAGTACTAGCCTAGTGTGAAGCACTAGCGGCAGTACTAGCCTAGTGTGAAGCACTAGCGGAAGTACTAGCATAGTGTGAAGCACTAGCGGCAGTACTAGCCTAGTGTGAAGCTCTAGCGGCAGTACTAGCATAGTGTGAAGCACTAGCGGCAGTACTAGCCTAGTGTGAAGCACTAGCGACAGTACCAGCATAGTATGAAGCACTAGCGGCAGTACGAGCCTAGTGTGAAGCACTAGCGGCAGTACCAGCATAGTGTGATGCACTAGCGGCAGTACTAGGCTAGTGTGAAGCACTAGCGGCAGTACTAGCCTAGTGTGATGCACTAGCGGCAGTACTAGCCTAGTGTGAAGCACTAGCGGCAGTACTAGCCTAGTGTGAAGCACTAGCGGCAGTACTAGCCTAGTGTGAAGCACTAGCGGCAGTACTAGCCTAGTGTGAAGCACTAGCGGCAGTACTAGCCTAGTGTGAAGCACTAGCGGAAGTACTAGCATAGTGTGAAGCACTAGCGGCAGTACTAGCCTAGTGTGAAGCACTAGCGGCAGTACCAGCATAGTGTGAAGCATTAGCGGCAGTACTAGCCTAGTGGGAAGCACTAGCGGCAGTACTAGGCTAGTGTGAAGCACTAGCGGCAGTACTAGCCTAGTGTGAAGCACTAGCGGCAGTACTAGCCTAGTGGGAAGCACTAGCGGCAGTACTAGGCTAGTGTGAAGCACTAGCGGCAGTACTAGCCTAGTGTGAAGCACTAGCGGCAGTACTAGCCTAGTGTGAAGCACTAGCGGCAGTACCAGCATAGTGTGAAGCACTAGCGGCAGTACTAGCCTAGTGGGAAGCACTAGCGGCAGTACTAGGCTAGTGTGAAGCACTAGCGGCAGTACTAGCCTAGTGTGAAGCACTAGCGGCAGTACTAGCCTAGTGTGAAGCACTAGCGGCAGTACTAGCCTAGTGTGAAGCACTAGCGGCAGTACTAGCCTAGTGTCATGCACTAGCGGCAGTACTAGCCTAGTGTGAAGCACTAGCGGCAGTACTAGCCTAGTGTGATGCACTAGCGGCAGTACTAGCCTAATGTGAAGCAATAGCGGCAGTACTAGCCTAGTGTGAAGCACTAGCGGCTGTACTAGCCTAGTATGAAGCACTAGCGGCAGTACTAGCCTAGTGTGAAGCACTAGCGACAGTACTAGCTCACGGGGGAAGCACTAGTCGCAGTACTAGCCTAGTGTGAAGCACTAGCGGCAGTACTAGCCTAGTGTGATGCACTAGCGGCAGTACTAGCCTAGTGTGAAGCACTAGCGGCAGTACTAGCCTAGTATGAAGCACTAGCGGCAGTACTAGCCTAGTGTGAAGCACTAGCGGCAGTACTAGCCTAGTGTGAAGCACTAGCGGCAGTACTAGCCTAGTGTGAAGCACTAGCGGAAGTACTAGCATAGTGTGAAGCACTAGCGGCAGTACTAGCCTAGTGTGAAGCATTAGCGGCAGTACCAGCATAGTGTGAAGCACTAGCGGCAGTACTAGCCTAGTGTGAAGCACTAGCGGCAGTGCTAGCCCACGGGCGAAGCACTAGCCGCAGTACTAGCCTAGTTTGAAGCACTAGCGGCAGTACTAGCCTAGTGTGAAGCACTAGCGGCAATACTAGCCTAGTGTGAAACACTAGCGGCAGTACAAGCCTAGTGTGATGCACTAGCGGCAGTACTAGGCTAGTGTGATGCACTAGCGGCAGTACTAGCCTAGTGTGAAGCACTAGCGGCAGTACTAGCCTAGTGTGAAGCACTAACGGCAGTACTAGCCTAGTGTGAAGCACTAGCGGAAGTACTAGCATAGTGTGAAGCACTAGCGGCAGTACTAGCCTAGTGTGAAGCACTAGCGGCAGTACCAGCATAGTGTGAAGCACTAGCGGCAGTACTAGCCTAGTGGGAAGCACTAGCGGCAGTACTAGGCAAGTGTGAAGCACTAGCGGCAGTACTAGCCTAGTGTGAAGCACTAGCGGCAATACTAGCCTAGTGTGAAACACTAGCGGAAGTACTAGCATAGTGTGAAGCACTAGCGGCAGTACTAGCCTAGTGTGAAGCACTAGCGGCAGTACTAGCCTAGTGTGAAGCACTAGCGGCAGTACTAGCCTAGTGTGAAGCACTAGCGGCAGTACTAGCCTAGTGTGATGCACTAGCGGCAGTACTAGCCTAGTGTGAAGCACTAGCGGCTGTACTAGCCTAGTATGAAGCACTAGCGGCAGTACTAGCCTAGTGTGAAGCACTAGCGACAGTACTAGCTCACGGGGGAAGCACTAGTCGCAGTACTAGCCTAGTGTGAAACACTAGCGGCAGTACTAGCCTAGTGTGATGCACTAGCGGCAGTACTAGCCTAGTATGAAGCACTAGCGGCAGTACTAGCATAGTGTGAAGCACTAGCGGCAGTACTAGCCTAGTGTGAAGCACTAGCGGCAGTACTAGCCTAGTGTGAAGCACTAGCGGCAGTACTAGCCTAGTGTGAAGCACTAGCGGAAGTACTAGCATAGTGTGAAGCACTAGCGGCAGTACTAGCCTAGTGTGAAGCACTAGCGGCAGTACTAGCCTAGTGTGAAGCACTAGCGGCAGTACTAGCCTAGTATGAAGCACTAGCGGCAGTACTAGCCTAGTGTGAAGCACTAGCGGCAGTACTAGCCTAGTGTGAAGCACTAGCGGCAGTACTAGCCTAGTGTGAAGCACTAGCGGAAGTACTAGCATAGTGTGAAGCACTAGCGGCAGTACTAGCCTAGTGTGAAGCTCTAGCGGCAGTACTAGCATAGTGTGAAGCACTAGCGGCAGTACTAGCCTAGTGTGAAGCACTAGCGACAGTACTAGCCTAGTATGAAGCACTAGCGGCAGTACGAGCCTAGTGTGAAGCACTAGCGGCAGTACCAGCATAGTGTGATGCACTAGCGGCAGTACTAGGCTAGTGTGAAGCACTAGCGGCAGTACTAGCCTAGTGTGAAGCACTAGCGGCAGTACTAGCCTAGTGGGAAGCACTAGCGGCAGTACTAGGCTAGTGTGAAGCACTAGCGGCAGTACTAGCCTAGTGTGAAGCACTAGCGGCAGTACTAGCCTAGTGTGAAGCACTAGCGGCAGTACCAGCATAGTGTGAAGCACTAGCGGCAGTACTAGCCTAGTGGGAAGCACTAGCGGCAGTACTAGGCTAGTGTGAAGCACTAGCGGCAGTACTAGCCTAGTGTGAAGCACTAGCGGCAGTACTAGCCTAGTGTGAAGCACTAGCGGCAGTACTAGCCTAGTGTGAAGCACTAGCGGCAGTACTAGCCTAGTGTCATGCACTAGCGGCAGTACTAGCCTAGTGTGAAGCACTAGCGGCAGTACTAGCCTAGTGTGAAGCACTAGCGGCAGTACTAGCCTAATGTGAAGCAATAGCGGCAGTACTAGCCTAGTGTGAAGCACTAGCGGCTGTACTAGCCTAGTATGAAGCACTAGCGGCAGTACTAGCCTAGTGTGAAGCACTAGCGACAGTACTAGCTCACGGGGGAAGCACTAGTCGCAGTACTAGCCTAGTGTGAAGCACTAGCGGCAGTACTAGCCTAGTGTGATGCACTAGCGGCAGTACTAGCCTAGTGTGAAGCACTAGCGGCAGTACTAGCCTAGTATGAAGCACTAGCGGCAGTACTAGCCTAGTGTGAAGCACTAGCGGCAGTACTAGCCTAGTGTGAAGCACTAGCGGCAGTACTAGCCTAGTGTGAAGCACTAGCGGAAGTACTAGCATAGTGTGAAGCACTAGCGGCAGTACTAGCCTAGTGTGAAGCATTAGCGGCAGTACCAGCATAGTGTGAAGCACTAGCGGCAGTACTAGCCTAGTGTGAAGCACTAGCGGCAGTGCTAGCCCACGGGCGAAGCACTAGCCGCAGTACTAGCCTAGTTTGAAGCACTAGCGGCAGTACTAGCCTAGTGTGAAGCACTAGCGGCAATACTAGCCTAGTGTGAAACACTAGCGGCAGTACAAGCCTAGTGTGATGCACTAGCGGCAGTACTAGGCTAGTGTGATGCACTAGCGGCAGTACTAGCCTAGTGTGAAGCACTAGCGGCAGTACTAGCCTAGTGTGAAGCACTAACGGCAGTACTAGCCTAGTGTGAAGCACTAGCGGAAGTACTAGCATAGTGTGAAGCACTAGCGGCAGTACTAGCCTAGTGTGAAGCACTAGCGGCAGTACCAGCATAGTGTGAAGCACTAGCGGCAGTACTAGCCTAGTGGGAAGCACTAGCGGCAGTACTAGGCAAGTGTGAAGCACTAGCGGCAGTACTAGCCTAGTGTGAAGCACTAGCGGCAATACTAGCCTAGTGTGAAACACTAGCGGAAGTACTAGCATAGTGTGAAGCACTAGCGGCAGTACTAGCCTAGTGTGAAGCACTAGCGGCAGTACCAGCATAGTGTGAAGCACTAGCGGCAGTACTAGCCTAGTGGGAAGCACTAGCGGCAGTACTAGGCAAGTGTGAAGCACTAGCGGCAGTACTAGCCTAGTGTGAAGCACTAGCGGCAATACTAGCCTAGTGTGAAACACTAGCGGAAGTACTAGCATAGTGTGAAGCACTAGCGGCAGTACTAGCCTAGTGTGAAGCACTAGCGGCAGTACCAGCATAGTGTGAAGCACTAGCGGCAGTACTAGCCTAGTGTGAAGCACTAGCGGCAGTACTAGCCTAGTGTGAAGCACTAGCGGAAGTACTAGCATAGTGTGAAGCACTAGCGGCAGTACTAGCCTAGTGTGAAGCTCTAGCGGCAGTACTAGCATAGTGTGAAGCACTAGCGGCAGTACTAGCCTAGTGTGAAGCACTAGCGACAGTACCAGCATAGTATGAAGCACTAGCGGCAGTACGAGCCTAGTGTGAAGCACTAGCGGCAGTACCAGCATAGTGTGATGCACTAGCGGCAGTACTAGGCTAGTGTGAAGCACTAGCGGCAGTACTAGCCTAGTGTGATGCACTAGCGGCAGTACTAGCCTAGTGTGAAGCACTAGCGGCAGTACTAGCCTAGTATGAAGCACTAGCGGCAGTACTAGGCTAGTGTGAAGCACTAGCGGCAGTACTAGCCTAGTGTGAAGCACTAGCGGCAGTACTAGCCTAGTGGGAAGCACTAGCGGCAGTACTAGGCTAGTGTGAAGCACTAGCGGCAGTACTAGCCTAGTGTGAAGCACTAGCGGCAGTACTAGCCTAGTGTGAAGCACTAGCGGCAGTACCAGCATAGTGTGAAGCACTAGCGGCAGTACTAGCCTAGTGGGAAGCACTAGCGGCAGTACTAGGCTAGTGTGAAGCACTAGCGGCAGTACTAGCCTAGTGTGAAGCACTAGCGTCAGTACTAGCCTAGTGTGAAGCACTAGCGGCAGTACTAGCCTAGTGTGAAGCACTAGCGGCAGTACTAGCCTAGTGTCATGCACTAGCGGCAGTACTAGCCTAGTGTGAAGCACTAGCGGCAGTACTAGCCTAGTGTGAAGCACTAGCGGCAGTACTAGCCTAATGTGAAGCAATAGCGGCAGTACTAGCCTAGTGTGAAGCACTAGCGGCTGTACTAGCCTAGTATGAAGCACTAGCGGCAGTACTAGCCTAGTGTGAAGCACTAGCGACAGTACTAGCTCACGGGGGAAGCACTAGTCGCAGTACTAGCCTAGTGTGAAGCACTAGCGGCAGTACTAGCCTAGTGTGATGCACTAGCGGCAGTACTAGCCTAGTGTGAAGCACTAGCGGCAGTACTAGCCTAGTATGAAGCACTAGCGGCAGTACTAGCCTAGTGTGAAGCACTAGCGGCAGTACTAGCCTAGTGTGAAGCACTAGCGGCAGTACTAGCCTAGTGTGAAGCACTAGCGGAAGTACTAGCATAGTGTGAAGCACTAGCGGCAGTACTAGCCTAGTGTGAAGCATTAGCGGCAGTACCAGCATAGTGTGAAGCACTAGCGGCAGTACTAGCCTAGTGTGAAGCACTAGCGGCAGTGCTAGCCCACGGGCGAAGCACTAGCCGCAGTACTAGCCTAGTTTGAAGCACTAGCGGCAGTACTAGCCTAGTGTGAAGCACTAGCGGCAATACTAGCCTAGTGTGAAACACTAGCGGCAGTACAAGCCTAGTGTGATGCACTAGCGGCAGTACTAGGCTAGTGTGATGCACTAGCGGCAGTACTAGCCTAGTGTGAAGCACTAGCGGCAGTACTAGCCTAGTGTGAAGCACTAACGGCAGTACTAGCCTAGTGTGAAGCACTAGCGGAAGTACTAGCATAGTGTGAAGCACTAGCGGCAGTACTAGCCTAGTGTGAAGCACTAGCGGCAGTACCAGCATAGTGTGAAGCACTAGCGGCAGTACTAGCCTAGTGGGAAGCACTAGCGGCAGTACTAGGCAAGTGTGAAGCACTAGCGGCAGTACTAGCCTAGTGTGAAGCACTAGCGGCAATACTAGCCTAGTGTGAAACACTAGCGGAAGTACTAGCATAGTGTGAAGCACTAGCGGCAGTACTAGCCTAGTGTGAAGCACTAGCGGCAGTACCAGCATAGTGTGAAGCACTAGCGGCAGTACTAGCCTAGTGGGAAGCACTAGCGGCAGTACTAGGCAAGTGTGAAGCACTAGCGGCAGTACTAGCCTAGTGTGAAGCACTAGCGGCAATACTAGCCTAGTGTGAAACACTAGCGGAAGTACTAGCATAGTGTGAAGCACTAGCGGCAGTACTAGCCTAGTGTGAAGCACTAGCGGCAGTACCAGCATAGTGTGAAGCACTAGCGGCAGTACTAGCCTAGTGTGAAGCACTAGCGGCAGTACTAGCCTAGTGTGAAGCACTAGCGACAGTACTAGCTCACGGGGGAAGCACTAGTCGCAGTACTAGCCTAGTGTGAAGCACTAGCGGCAGTACTAGCCTAGTGTGAAGCACTAGCGACAGTACTAGCTCACGGGGGAAGCACTAGTCGCAGTACTAGCCTAGTGTGAAGCACTAGCGGCAGTACTAGCCTAGTGTGATGCACTAGCGGCAGTACTAGCCTAGTGTGAAGCACTAGCGGCAGTACTAGCCTAGTGTGAAGCACTAGCGGCAGTACTAGCCTAATGTGAAGCAATAGCGGCAGTACTAGCCTAGTGTGAAGCACTAGCGACAGTACTAGCTCACGGGGGAAGCACTAGTCGCAGTACTAGCCTAGTGTGAAGCACTAGCGGCAGTACTAGCCTAGTGTGATGCACTAGCGGCAGTACTAGCCTAGTGTGAAGCACTAGCGGCAGTACTAGCCTAGTATGAAGCACTAGCGGCAGTACTAGCCTAGTGTGAAGCACTAGCGGCAGTACTAGCCTAGTGTGAAGCACTAGCGGCAGTACTAGCCTAGTGTGAAGCACTAGCGGAAGTACTAGCATAGTGTGAAGCACTAGCGGCAGTACTAGCCTAGTGTGAAGCATTAGCGGCAGTACCAGCATAGTGTGAAGCACTAGCGGCAGTACTAGCCTAGTGTGAAGCACTAGCGGCAGTGCTAGCCCACGGGCGAAGCACTAGCCGCAGTACTAGCCTAGTTTGAAGCACTAGCGGCAGTACTAGCCTAGTGTGAAGCACTAGCGGCAATACTAGCCTAGTGTGAAACACTAGCGGCAGTACAAGCCTAGTGTGATGCACTAGCGGCAGTACTAGGCTAGTGTGATGCACTAGCGGCAGTACTAGCCTAGTGTGAAGCACTAGCGGCAGTACTAGCCTAGTGTGAAGCACTAACGGCAGTACTAGCCTAGTGTGAAGCACTAGCGGAAGTACTAGCATAGTGTGAAGCACTAGCGGCAGTACTAGCCTAGTGTGAAGCACTAGCGGCAGTACCAGCATAGTGTGAAGCACTAGCGGCAGTACTAGCCTAGTGGGAAGCACTAGCGGCAGTACTAGGCAAGTGTGAAGCACTAGCGGCAGTACTAGCCTAGTGTGAAGCACTAGCGGCAATACTAGCCTAGTGTGAAACACTAGCGGAAGTACTAGCATAGTGTGAAGCACTAGCGGCAGTACTAGCCTAGTGTGAAGCACTAGCGGCAGTACTAGCCTAGTGTGAAGCACTAGCGGCAGTACTAGCATAGTCTGAAGCACTAGCGGCTGTACTAGCCTAGTATGAAGCACTAGCGGCAGTACTAGCCCACGGGGGAAGCACTAGCGGCAGTACTAGCCTAGTGGGAAGCACTAGCGGCAGTACTAGGCAAGTGTGAAGCACTAGCGGCAGTACTAGCCTAGTGTGAAGCACTAGCGGCAATACTAGCCTAGTGTGAAACAGTAGCGGCAGTACAAGCCTAGTGTGATGCACTAGCGGCAGTACTAGGCTAGTGTGAAGCACTAGCGGCAGTACTAGCATAGTCTGAAGCACTAGCGGCTGTACTAGCCTAGTATGAAGCACTAGCGGCAGTACTAGCCTAGTGTGAAGCACTAGCCGCAGTACTAGCCTAGTTTGAAGCACAAGCGGCAGTACTAGGCTAGTGTGAAGCACTAGCGGCAGTACTAGCCTAGTGTGAAGCACTAGCGGCAGTACTAGCCTAGTGTGAAGCACTAGCGGCAGTACTAGCCTAGTGTGAAGCACTAGCGGCAGTACTAGCATAGTGTGAAGCACTAGCGGCAGTACTAGCCTAGTGTGAAGCACTAGCGGCAGTACCAGCATAGTGTGAAGCACTAGCGGCAGTACTAGCCTAGTGGGAAGCACTAGCGGCAGTACTAGGCTAGTGTGAAGCACTAGCGGCAGTACTAGCCCTGTGTGAAGTACTAGCGGCAGTACTAGCCTAGTGTGAAGCACTAGCGGCAGTACTAGCCTAGTGTGAAGCACTAGCGGCAGTACTAGCCTAGTGTGATGCACTAGCGGCAGTACTAGCCTAGTGTGAAGCACTAGCGGCTGTACTAGCCTAGTATGAAGCACTAGCGGCAGTACTAGCCTAGTGTGAAGCACTAGCGACAGTACTAGCTCACGGGGGAAGCACTAGTCGCAGTACTAGCCTAGTGTGAAACACTAGCGGCAGTACTAGCCTAGTGTGATGCACTAGCGGCAGTACTAGCCTAGTATGAAGCACTAGCGGCAGTACTAGCATAGTGTGAAGCACTAGCGGCAGTACTAGCCTAGTGTGAATCACTAGCGGCAGTACTAGCCTAGTGTGAAGCACTAGCGGCAGTACTAGCCTAGTGTGAAGCACTAGCGGAAGTACTAGCATAGTGTGAAGCACTAGCGGCAGTACTAGCCTAGTGTGAAGCACTAGCGGCAGTACTAGCCTAGTGTGAAGCACTAGCGGCAGTACTAGCCTAGTATGAAGCACTAGCGGCAGTACTAGCCTAGTGTGAAGCACTAGCGGCAGTACTAGCCTAGTGTGAAGCACTAGCGGCAGTACTAGCCTAGTGTGAAGCACTAGCGGAAGTACTAGCATAGTGTGAAGCACTAGCGGCAGTACTAGCCTAGTGTGAAGCTCTAGCGGCAGTACTAGCATAGTGTGAAGCACTAGCGGCAGTACTAGCCTAGTGTGAAGCACTAGCGACAGTACCAGCATAGTATGAAGCACTAGCGGCAGTACGAGCCTAGTGTGAAGCACTAGCGGCAGTACCAGCATAGTGTGATGCACTAGCGGCAGTACTAGGCTAGTGTGAAGCACTAGCGGCAGTACTAGCCTAGTGTGATGCACTAGCGGCAGTACTAGCCTAGTGTGAAGCACTAGCGGCAGTACTAGCCTAGTATGAAGCACTAGCGGCAGTACTAGCCTAGTGTGAAGCACTAGCGGCAGTACTAGCCTAGTGTGAAGCACTAGCGGCAGTACTAGCCTAGTGTGAAGCACTAGCGGAAGTACTAGCATAGTGTGAAGCACTAGCGGCAGTACTAGCCTAGTGTGAAGCACTAGCGGCAGTACCAGCATAGTGTGAAGCATTAGCGGCAGTACTAGCCTAGTGGGAAGCACTAGCGGCAGTACTAGGCTAGTGTGAAGCACTAGCGGCAGTACTAGCCTAGTGTGAAGCACTAGCGGCAGTACTAGCCTAGTGGGAAGCACTAGCGGCAGTACTAGGCTAGTGTGAAGCACTAGCGGCAGTACTAGCCTAGTGTGAAGCACTAGCGGCAGTACTAGCCTAGTGTGAAGCACTAGCGGAAGTACTAGCATAGTGTGAAGCACTAGCGGCAGTACTAGCCTAGTGTGAAGCACTAGCGGCAGTACCAGCATAGTGTGAAGCATTAGCGGCAGTACTAGCCTAGTGGGAAGCACTAGCGGCAGTACTAGGCTAGTGTGAAGCACTAGCGGCAGTACTAGCCTAGTGTGAAGCACTAGCGGCAGTACTAGCCTAGTGGGAAGCACTAGCGGCAGTACTAGGCTAGTGTGAAGCACTAGCGGCAGTACTAGCCTAGTGTGAAGCACTAGCGGCAGTACTAGCCTAGTGTGAAGCACTAGCGGCAGTACCAGCATAGTGTGAAGCACTAGCGGCAGTACTAGCCTAGTGGGAAGCACTAGCGGCAGTACTAGGCTAGTGTGAAGCACTAGCGGCAGTACTAGCCTAGTGTGAAGCACTAGCGGCAGTACTAGCCTAGTGTGAAGCACTAGCGGCAGTACTAGCCTAGTGTGAAGCACTAGCGGCAGTACTAGCCTAGTGTCATGCACTAGCGGCAGTACTAGCCTAGTGTGAAGCACTAGCGGCAGTACTAGCCTAGTGTGAAGCACTAGCGGCAGTACTAGCCTAATGTGAAGCAATAGCGGCAGTACTAGCCTAGTGTGAAGCACTAGCGGCTGTACTAGCCTAGTATGAAGCACTAGCGGCAGTACTAGCCTAGTGTGAAGCACTAGCGACAGTACTAGCTCACGGGGGAAGCACTAGTCGCAGTACTAGCCTAGTGTGAAGCACTAGCGGCAGTACTAGCCTAGTGTGATGCACTAGCGGCAGTACTAGCCTAGTGTGAAGCACTAGCGGCAGTACTAGCCTAGTATGAAGCACTAGCGGCAGTACTAGCCTAGTGTGAAGCACTAGCGGCAGTACTAGCCTAGTGTGAAGCACTAGCGGCAGTACTAGCCTAGTGTGAAGCACTAGCGGAAGTACTAACATAGTGTGAAGCACTAGCGGCAGTACTAGCCTAGTGTGAAGCATTAGCGGCAGTACCAGCATAGTGTGAAGCACTAGCGGCAGTACTAGCCTAGTATGAAGCACTAGCGGCAGTACTAGCCTAGTGTGAAGCACTAACGGCAGTACTAGCCTAGTGTGAAGCACTAGCGGAAGTACTAGCATAGTGTGAAGCACTAGCGGCAGTACTAGCCTAGTGTGAAGCACTAGCGGCAGTACCAGCATAGTGTGAAGCACTAGCGGCAGTACTAGCCTAGTGGGAAGCACTAGCGGCAGTACTAGGCAAGTGTGAAGCACTAGCGGCAGTACTAGCCTAGTGTGAAGCACTAGCGGCAATACTAGCCTAGTGTGAAACACTAGCGGAAGTACTAGCATAGTGTGAAGCACTAGCGGCAGTACTAGCCTAGTGTGAAGCACTAGCGGCAGTACCAGCATAGTGTGAAGCACTAGCGGCAGTACTAGCCTAGTGGGAAGCACTAGCGGCAGTACTAGGCAAGTGTGAAGCACTAGCGGCAGTACTAGCCTAGTGTGAAGCACTAGCGGCAATACTAGCCTAGTGTGAAACACTAGCGGAAGTACTAGCATAGTGTGAAGCACTAGCGGCAGTACTAGCCTAGTGTGAAGCACTAGCGGCAGTACCAGCATAGTGTGAAGCACTAGCGGCAGTACTAGCCTAGTGTGAAGCACTAGCGGCAGTACTAGCCTAGTGTGAAGCACTAGCGGCAGTACTAGCTCACGGGGGAATCACTAGTCGCAGTACTAGCCTAGTGTGAAGCACTAGCGGCAGTACTAGCCTAGTGTGAAGCACTAGCGACAGTACTAGCTCACGGGGGAAGCACTAGTCGCAGTACTAGCCTAGTGTGAAGCACTAGCGGCAGTACTAGCCTAGTGTGATGCACTAGCGGCAGTACTAGCCTAGTGTGAAGCACTAGCGGCAGTACTAGCCTAGTATGAAGCACTAGCGGCAGTACTAGCCTAGTGTGAAGCACTAGCGGCAGTACTAGCCTAGTGTGAAGCACTAGCGGCAGTACTAGCCTAGTGTGAAGCACTAGCGGCAGTACTAGCCTAGTGTGAAGCACTAGCGGCAGTACTAGCCTAATGTGAAGCAATAGCGGCAGTACTAGCCTAGTGTGAAGCACTAGCGACAGTACTAGCTCACGGGGGAAGCACTAGTCGCAGTACTAGCCTAGTGTGAAGCACTAGCGGCAGTACTAGCCTAGTGTGATGCACTAGCGGCAGTACTAGCCTAGTGTGAAGCACTAGCGGCAGTACTAGCCTAGTATGAAGCACTAGCGGCAGTACTAGCCTAGTGTGAAGCACTAGCGGCAGTACTAGCCTAGTGTGAAGCACTAGCGGCAGTACTAGCCTAGTGTGAAGCACTAGCGGAAGTACTAGCATAGTGTGAAGCACTAGCGGCAGTACTAGCCTAGTGTGAAGCATTAGCGGCAGTACCAGCATAGTGTGAAGCACTAGCGGCAGTACTAGCCTAGTGTGAAGCACTAGCGGCAGTGCTAGCCCACGGGCGAAGCACTAGCCGCAGTACTAGCCTAGTTTGAAGCACTAGCGGCAGTACTAGCCTAGTGTGAAGCACTAGCGGCAATACTAGCCTAGTGTGAAACACTAGCGGCAGTACAAGCCTAGTGTGATGCACTAGCGGCAGTACTAGGCTAGTGTGATGCACTAGCGGCAGTACTAGCCTAGTGTGAAGCACTAGCGGCAGTACTAGCCTAGTGTGAAGCACTAACGGCAGTACTAGCCTAGTGTGAAGCACTAGCGGAAGTACTAGCATAGTGTGAAGCACTAGCGGCAGTACTAGCCTAGTGTGAAGCACTAGCGGCAGTACCAGCATAGTGTGAAGCACTAGCGGCAGTACTAGCCTAGTGGGAAGCACTAGCGGCAGTACTAGGCAAGTGTGAAGCACTAGCGGCAGTACTAGCCTAGTGTGAAGCACTAGCGGCAATACTAGCCTAGTGTGAAACACTAGCGGAAGTACTAGCATAGTGTGAAGCACTAGCGGCAGTACTTGCCTAGTGTGAAGCACTAGCGGCAGTACTAGCCTAGTGTGAAGCACTAGCGGCAGTACTAGCATAGTGTAAAGCATTAGCGGCAGTACTAGCCTAGTTTGAAGCACTAGCGGCAGTACTAGCCCACGGGGGAAACACTAGCGGCAGTACTAGCCTAGTGGGAAGCACTAGCGGCAGTACTAGGCAAGTGTGAAGCACTAGCGGCAGTACTAGCCTAGTGTGAAGCACTAGCGGCAATACTAGCCTAGTGTGAAACAGTAGCGGCAGTACAAGCCTAGTGTGATGCACTAGCGGCAGTACTAGGCTAGTGTGAAGCACTAGCGGCAGTACTAGCATAGTCTGAAGCACTAGCGGCTGTACTAGCCTAGTATGAAGCACTAGCGGCAGTACTAGCCTAGTGTGAAGCACTAGCCGCAGTACTAGCCTAGTTTGAAGCACAAGCGGCAGTACTAGGCTAGTGTGAAGCACTAGCGGCAGTACTAGCCTAGTGTGAAGCACTAGCGGCAGTACTAGCCTAGTGTGAAGCACTAGCGGCAGTACTAGCCTAGTGTGAAGCACTAGCGGAAGTACTAGCATAGTGTGAAGCACTAGCGGCAGTACTAGCCTAGTGTGAAGCACTAGCGGCAGTACCAGCATAGTGTGAAGCACTAGCGGCAGTACTAGCCTAGTGGGAAGCACTAGCGGCAGTACTAGGCTAGTGTGAAGCACTAGCGGCAGTACTAGCCCTGTGTGAAGTACTAGCGGCAGTACTAGCCTAGTGTGAAGCACTAGCGGCAGTACTAGCCTAGTGTGAAGCACTAGCGGCAGTACTAGCCTAGTGTGATGCACTAGCGGCAGTACTAGCCTAGTGTGAAGCACTAGCGGCAGTACTAGCCTAGTATGAAGCACTAGCGGCAGTACTAGCCTAGTGTGAAGCACTAGCGACAGTACTAGCTCACGGGGGAAGCACTAGTCGCAGTACTAGCCTAGTGTGAAACACTAGCGGCAGTACTAGCCTAGTGTGATGCACTAGCGGCAGTACTAGCCTAGTATGAAGCACTAGCGGCAGTACTAGCATAGTGTGAAGCACTAGCGGCAGTACTAGCCTAGTGTGAAGCACTAGCGGCAGTACTAGCCTAGTGTGAAGCACTAGCGGCAGTACTAGCCTAGTGTGAAGCACTAGCGGAAGTACTAGCATAGTGTGAAGCACTAGCGGCAGTACTAGCCTAGTGTGAAGCACTAGCGGCAGTACTAGCCTAGTGTGAAGCACTAGCGGCAGTACTAGCCTAGTATGAAGCACTAGCGGCAGTACTAGCCTAGTGTGAAGCACTAGCGGCAGTACTAGCCTAGTGTGAAGCACTAGCGGCAGTACTAGCCTAGTGTGAAGCACTAGCGGAAGTACTAGCCTAGTGTGAAGCACTAGCGACAGTACCAGCATAGTATGAAGCACTAGCGGCAGTACGAGCCTAGTGTGAAGCACTAGCGGCAGTACCAGCATAGTGTGATGCACTAGCGGCAGTACTAGGCTAGTGTGAAGCACTAGCGGCAGTACTAGCCTAGTGTGATGCACTAGCGGCAGTACTAGCCTAGTGTGAAGCACTAGCGGCAGTACTAGCCTAGTATGAAGCACTAGCGGCAGTACTAGCCTAGTGTGAAGCACTAGCGGCAGTACTAGCCTAGTGTGAAGCACTAGCGGCAGTACTAGCCTAGTGTGAAGCACTAGCGGAAGTACTAGCATAGTGTGAAGCACTAGCGGCAGTACTAGCCTAGTGTGAAGCACTAGCGGCAGTACCAGCATAGTGTGAAGCATTAGCGGCAGTACTAGCCTAGTGGGAAGCACTAGCGGCAGTACTAGGCTAGTGTGAAGCACTAGCGGCAGTACTAGCCTAGTGTGAAGCACTAGCGGCAGTACTAGCCTAGTGGGAAGCACTAGCGGCAGTACTAGGCTAGTGTGAAGCACTAGCGGCAGTACTAGCCTAGTGTGAAGCACTAGCGGCAGTACTAGCCTAGTGTGAAGCACTAGCGGCAGTACCAGCATAGTGTGAAGCACTAGCGGCAGTACTAGCCTAGTGGGAAGCACTAGCGGCAGTACTAGCCTAGTGTGAAGCACTAGCGGCAGTACTAGCCTAGTGTGAAGCACTAGCGGCAGTACTAGCCTAGTGTGAAGCACTAGCGGCAGTACTAGCCTAGTGTGAAGCACTAGCGGCAGTACTAGCCTAGTGTCATGCACTAGCGGCAGTACTAGCCTAGTGTGAAGCACTAGCGGCAGTACTAGCCTAGTGTGAAGCACTAGCGGCAGTACTAGCCTAATGTGAAGCAATAGCGGCAGTACTAGCCTAGTGTGAAGCACTAGCGGCTGTACTAGCCTAGTATGAAGCACTAGCGGCAGTACTAGCCTAGTGTGAAGCACTAGCGGCAGTACTAGCCTAGTGTGAAGCACTAGCGGCAGTACTAGCCTAGTGTGAAGCACTAGCGGAAGTACTAGCATAGTGTGAAGCACTAGCGGCAGTACTAGCCTAGTGTGAAGCACTAGCGGCAGTACCAGCATAGTGTGAAGCATTAGCGGCAGTACTAGCCTAGTGGGAAGCACTAGCGGCAGTACTAGGCTAGTGTGAAGCACTAGCGGCAGTACTAGCCTAGTGTGAAGCACTAGCGGCAGTACTAGCCTAGTGTGAAGCACTAGCGGCAGTACTAGGCTAGTGTGAAGCACTAGCGGCAGTACTAGCCTAGTGTGAAGCACTAGCGGCAGTACTAGCCTAGTGTGAAGCACTAGCGGCAGTACCAGCATAGTGTGAAGCACTAGCGGCAGTACTAGCCTAGTGGGAAGCACTAGCGGCAGTACTAGGCTAGTGTGAAGCACTAGCGGCAGTACTAGCCTAGTGTGAAGCACTAGCGGCAGTACTAGCCTAGTGTGAAGCACTAGCGGCAGTACTAGCCTAGTGTGAAGCACTAGCGGCAGTACTAGCCTAGTGTCATGCACTAGCGGCAGTACTAGCCTAGTGTGAAGCACTAGCGGCAGTACTAGCCTAGTGTGAAGCACTAGCGGCAGTACTAGCCTAATGTGAAGCAATAGCGGCAGTACTAGCCTAGTGTGAAGCACTAGCGGCTGTACTAGCCTAGTATGAAGCACTAGCGGCAGTACTAGCCTAGTGTGAAGCACTAGCGACAGTACTAGCTCACGGGGGAAGCACTAGTCGCAGTACTAGCCTAGTGTGAAGCACTAGCGGCAGTACTAGCCTAGTGTGATGCACTAGCGGCAGTACTAGCCTAGTGTGAAGCACTAGCGGCAGTACTAGCCTAGTATGAAGCACTAGCGGCAGTACTAGCCTAGTGTGAAGCACTAGCGGCAGTACTAGCCTAGTGTGAAGCACTAGCGGCAGTACTAGCCTAGTGTGAAGCACTAGCGGAAGTACTAGCATAGTGTGAAGCACTAGCGGCAGTACTAGCCTAGTGTGAAGCATTAGCGGCAGTACCAGCATAGTGTGAAGCACTAGCGGCAGTACTAGCCTAGTGTGAAGCACTAGCGGCAGTGCTAGCCCACGGGCGAAGCACTAGCCGCAGTACTAGCCTAGTTTGAAGCACTAGCGGCAGTACTAGCCTAGTGTGAAGCACTAGCGGCAATACTAGCCTAGTGTGAAACACTAGCGGCAGTACAAGCCTAGTGTGATGCACTAGCGGCAGTACTAGGCTAGTGTGATGCACTAGCGGCAGTACTAGCCTAGTGTGAAGCACTAGCGGCAGTACTAGCCTAGTGTGAAGCACTAACGGCAGTACTAGCCTAGTGTGAAGCACTAGCGGAAGTACTAGCATAGTGTGAAGCACTAGCGGCAGTACTAGCCTAGTGTGAAGCACTAGCGGCAGTACCAGCATAGTGTGAAGCACTAGCGGCAGTACTAGCCTAGTGGGAAGCACTAGCGGCAGTACTAGGCAAGTGTGAAGCACTAGCGGCAGTACTAGCCTAGTGTGAAGCACTAGCGGCAATACTAGCCTAGTGTGAAACACTAGCGGAAGTACTAGCATAGTGTGAAGCACTAGCGGCAGTACTAGCCTAGTGTGAAGCACTAGCGGCAGTACCAGCATAGTGTGAAGCACTAGCGGCAGTACTAGCCTAGTGGGAAGCACTAGCGGCGGTACTAGGCAAGTATGAAGCACTAGCGGCAGTACTAGCCTAGTGTGAAGCACTAGCGGCAATACTAGCCTAGTGTGAAACACTAGCGGAAGTACTAGCATAGTGTGAAGCACTAGCGGCAGTACTAGCCTAGTGTGAAGCACTAGCGGCAGTACCAGCATAGTGTGAAGCACTAGCGGCAGTACTAGCCTAGTGTGAAGCACTAGCGGCAGTACTAGCCTAGTGTGAAGCACTAGCGACAGTACTAGCTCACGGGGGAAGCACTAGTCGCAGTACTAGCCTAGTGTGAAGCACTAGCGGCAGTACTAGCCTAGTGTGAAGCACTAGCGACAGTACTAGCTCACGGGGGAAGCACTAGTCGCAGTACTAGCCTAGTGTGAAGCACTAGCGGCAGTACTAGCCTAGTGTGAAGCACTAGCGGCAGTACTAGCCTAGTGTGAAGCACTAGCGGCAGTACTAGCCTAGTATGAAGCACTAGCGGCAGTACTAGCCTAGTGTGAAGCACTAGCGGCAGTACTAGCCTAGTGTGAAGCACTAGCGGCAGTACTAGCCTAGTGTGAAGCACTAGCGGAAGTACTAGCATAGTGTGAAGCACTAGCGGCAGTACTAGCCTAGTGTGAAGCATTAGCGGCAGTACCAGCATAGTGTGAAGCACTAGCGGCAGTACTAGCCTAGTGTGAAGCACTAGCGGCAGTGCTAGCCCACGGGCGAAGCACTAGCCGCAGTACTAGCCTAGTTTGAAGCACTAGCGGCAGTACTAGCCTAGTGTGAAGCACTAGCGGCAATACTAGCCTAGTGTGATGCACTAGCGGCAGTACTAGCTCACGGGGGAAGCACTAGTCGCAGTACTAGCCTAGTGTGAAGCACTAGCGGCAGTACTAGCCTAGTGTGATGCACTAGCGGCAGTACTAGCCTAGTGTGAAGCACTAGCGGCAGTACTAGCTCACGGGGGAAGCACTAGTCGCAGTACTAGCCTAGCGTGAAGCACTAGCGGCAGTACTAGCCTAGTGTGATGCACTAGCGGCTGTACTAGCCTAGTTTGAAGCACTAGCGGAAGTACTAGGCTAGTATGAAGCACTAGCGGCAGTACTAGCCTAGTGTGAAGCACTAGCGGCAGTACTTGCCTAGTGTGATGCACTAGCGGCAATACTAGCCTAGTGTGAAACACTAGCGGCAGTACAAGCCTAGTGTGATGCACTAGCGGCAGTACTAGGCTAGTGTGAAGCACTAGCGGCAGTACTAGCCTAGTGTGAAGCACTAGCGGCAGTACTAGCCTAGTGTGAAGCACTAACGGCAGTACTAGCCTAGTGTGAAGCACTAGCGGAAGTACTAGCATAGTGTGAAGCACTAGCGGCAGTACTAGCCTAGTGTGAAGCACTAGCGGCAGTACCAGCATAGTGTGAAGCACTAGCGGCAGTACTAGCCTAGTGGGAAGCACTAGCGGCAGTACTAGGCAAGTGTAAAGCACTAGCGGCAGTACTAGCCTAGTGTGAAGCACTAGCGGCAATACTAGCCTAGTGTGAAACACTAGCGGCAGTACAAGCCTAGTGTGATGCACTAGCGGCAGTACTAGGCTAGTGTGAAGCACTAGCGGCAGTACTAGCATAGTCTGAAGCACTAGCGGTTGTACTAGCCTAGTATGAAGCACTAGCGGCAGTACTAGCCTAGTGTGAAGCACTAGCGGCAGTACTAGCTCACGGGGGAAGCACTAGTCGCAGTACTAGCCTAGTGTGAAGCACTAGCGGCAGTACTAGCCTAGTGTGATGCACTAGCGGCAGTACTAGCCTAGTGTGAAGCACTAGCGGCAGTACCAGCATAGTGTGAAGCACTAGCGGCAGTACTAGCCTAGTGTGAAGCACTAGCGGCAGTACTAGCCTAGTGTGAAGCACTAACGGCAGTACTAGCCTAGTGTGAAGCACTAGCGGAAGTACTAGCATAGTGTGAAGCACTAGCGGCAGTACTAGCCTAGTGTGAAGCACTAGCGGCAGTACTAGCCTAGTGTGAAGCACTAGCGGCAATACTAGCCTAGTGTGAAACACTAGCGGCAGTACAAGCCTAGTGTGATGCACTAGCGGCAGTACTAGGCTAGTGTGAAGCACTAGCGGCAGTACTAGCATAGTCTGAAGCACTAGCGGCTGTACTAGCCTAGTATGAAGCACTAGCGGCAGTACTAGCCTAGTGTGAAGCACTAGCGGCAGTACTAGCTCACGGGGGAAGCACTAGTCGCAGTACTAGCCTAGTGTGAAGCACTAGCGGCAGTACTAGCCTAGTGTGATGCACTAGCGGCAGTACTAGCCTAGTGTGAAGCACTAGCGGCAGTACTAGCCTAGTGTGAAGCACTAGCGGCAATACTAGCCTAGTGTGAAACACTAGCGGCAGTACAAGCCTAGTGTGATGCACTAGCGGCAGTACTAGGCTAGTGTGAAGCACTAGCGGCAGTACTAGCATAGTCTGAAGCACTAGCGGCTGTACTAGCCTAGTATGAAGCACTAGCGGCAGTACTAGCCTAGTGTGAAGCACTAGCGGCAGTACTAGCTCACGGGGGAAGCACTAGTCGCAGTACTAGCCTAGTGTGAAGCACTAGCGGCAGTACTAGCCTAGTGTGATGCACTAGCGGCAGTACTAGCCTAGTTTGAAGCACTAGCGGAAGTACTAGGCTAGTATGAAGCACTAGCGGCAGTACTAGCCTAGTGTGAAGCACTAGCGGCAGTACTTGCCTAGTGTGATGCACTAGCGGCAATACTAGCCTAGTGTGAAACACTAGCGGCAGTACAAGCCTAGTGTGATGCACTAGCGGCAGTACTAGGCTAGTGTGAAGCACTAGCGGCAGTACTAGCCTAGTGTGAAGCACTAGCGGCAGTACTAGCCTAGTGTGAAGCACTAACGGCAGTACTAGCCTAGTGTGAAGCACTAGCGGAAGTACTAGCCTAGTGTGAAGCACTAGCGGCAGTACTAGCCTAGTGTGAAGTACTAGCGGAAGTACTAGCATAGTGTGAAGCACTAGCGGCAGTACTAGCCTAGTGTGAAGCTCTAGCGGCAGTACTAGCATAGTGTGAAGCACTAGCGGCAGTACTAGCCTAGTGTGAAGCACTAGCGGCAGTACCAGCATAGTATGAAGCACTAGCGGCAGTACGAGCCTAGTGTGAAGCACTAGCGGCAGTACCAGCATAGTGTGATGCACTAGCGGCAGTACTAGGCTAGTGTGAAGCACTAGCGGCAGTACTAGCCTAGTGTGATGCACTAGCGGCCGTACTAGCCTAGTGTGAAGCACTAGCGGCAGTACTAGCCTAGTATGAAGCACTAGCGGCAGTACTAGCCTAGTGTGAAGCACTAGCGGCAGTACTAGCCTAGTGTGAAGCACTAGCGGCAGTACTAGCCTAGTGTGAAGCACTAGCGGAAGTACTAGCATAGTGTGAAGCACTAGCGGCAGTACTAGCCTAGTGTGAAGCACTAGCGGCAGTACCAGCATAGTGTGAAGCATTAGCGGCAGTACTAGCCTAGTGGGAAGCACTAGCGGCAGTACTAGGCTAGTGTGAAGCACTAGCGGCAGTACTAGCCTAGTGTGAAGCACTAGCGGCAGTACTAGCCTAGTGGGAAGCACTAGCGGCAGTACTAGGCTAGTGTGAAGCACTAGCGGCAGTACTAGCCTAGTGTGAAGCACTAGCGGCAGTACTAGCCTAGTGTGAAGCACTAGCGGCAGTACCAGCATAGTGTGAAGCACTAGCGGCAGTACTAGCCTAGTGGGAAGCACTAGCGGCAGTACTAGGCTAGTGTGAAGCACTAGCGGCAGTACTAGCCTAGTGTGAAGCACTAGCGGCAGTACTAGCCTAGTGTGAAGCACTAGCGGCAGTACTAGCCTAGTGTCATGCACTAGCGGCAGTACTAGCCTAGTGTGAAGCACTAGCGGCAGTACTAGCCTAGTGTGAAGCACTAGCGGCAGTACTAGCCTAATGTGAAGCAATAGCGGCAGTACTAGCCTAGTGTGAAGCACTAGCGGCTGTACTAGCCTAGTATGAAGCACTAGCGGCAGTACTAGCCTAGTGTGAAGCACTAGCGACAGTACTAGCTCACGGGGGAAGCACTAGTCGCAGTACTAGCCTAGTGTGAAGCACTAGCGGCAGTACTAGCCTAGTGTGAAGCACTAGCGGAAGTACTAGCATAGTGTGAAGCACTAGCGGCAGTACTAGCCTAGTGTGAAGCATTAGCGGCAGTACCAGCATAGTGTGAAGCACTAGCGGCAGTACTAGCCTAGTGTGAAGCACTAGCGGCAGTGCTAGCCCACGGGCGAAGCACTAGCCGCAGTACTAGCCTAGTTTGAAGCACTAGCGGCAGTACTAGCCTAGTGTGAAGCACTAGCGGCAATACTAGCCTAGTGTGAAACACTAGCGGCAGTACAAGCCTAGTGTGATGCACTAGCGGCAGTACTAGGCTAGTGTGATGCACTAGCGGCAGTACTAGCCTAGTGTGAAGCACTAGCGGCAGTACTAGCCTAGTGTGAAGCACTAACGGCAGTACTAGCCTAGTGTGAAGCACTAGCGGAAGTACTAGCATAGTGTGAAGCACTAGCGGCAGTACTAGCCTAGTGTGAAGCACTAGCGGCAGTACCAGCATAGTGTGAAGCACTAGCGGCAGTACTAGCCTAGTGGGAAGCACTAGCGGCAGTACTAGGCAAGTGTGAAGCACTAGCGGCAGTACTAGCCTAGTGTGAAGCACTAGCGGCAATACTAGCCTAGTGTGAAACACTAGCGGAAGTACTAGCATAGTGTGAAGCACTAGCGGCAGTATTACCCTAGTGTGAAGCACTAGCGGCAGTACCAGCATAGTGTGAAGCACCAGCGGCAGTACTAGCCTAGTGTGAAGCACTAGCGGCAGTACTAGCCTAGTGTGAAGCACTAGCGGCAGTACTAGCCTAATGTGAAGCAATAGCGGCAGTACTAGCCTAGTGTGAAGCACTAGCGGCTGTACTAGCCTAGTATGAAGCACTAGCGGCAGTACTGGCCTAGTGTGAAGCACTAGCGACAGTACTAGCTCACGGGGGAAGCACTAGTCGCAGTACTAGCCTAGTGTGAAGCACTAGCGGCAGTACTAGCCTAGTGTGATGCACTAGCGGCAGTACTAGCCTAGTGTGAAGCACTAGCGGCAGTACTAGCCTAGTATGAAGCACTAGCGGCAGTACTAGCCTAGTGTGAAGCACTAGCGGCAGTACTAGCCTAGTGTGAAGCACTAGCGGCAGTACTAGCCTAGTGTGAAGCACTAGCGGAAGTACTAGCATAGTGTGAAGCACTAGCGGCAGTACTAGCCTAGTGTGAAGCATTAGCGGCAGTACCAGCATAGTGTGAAGCACTAGCGGCAGTACTAGCCTAGTGTGAAGCACTAGCGGCAGTGCTAGCCCACGGGCGAAGCACTAGCCGCAGTACTAGCCTAGTTTGAAGCACTAGTGGCAGTACTAGCCTAGTGTGAAGCACTAGCGGCAATACTAGCCTAGTGTGAAACACTAGCGGCAGTACAAGCCTAGTGTGATGCACTAGCGGCAGTACTAGGCTAGTGTGATGCACTAGCGGCAGTACTAGCCTAGTGTGAAGCACTAGCGGCAGTACTAGCCTAGTGTGAAGCACTAACGGCAGTACTAGCCTAGTGTGAAGCACTAGCGGAAGTACTAGCATAGTGTGAAGCACTAGCGGCAGTACTAGCCTAGTGTGAAGCACTAGCGGCAGTACCAGCATAGTGTGAAGCACTAGCGGCAGTACTAGCCTAGTGGGAAGCACTAGCGGCAGTACTAGGCAAGTGTGAAGCACTAGCGGCAGTACTAGCCTAGTGTGAAGCACTAGCGGCAATACTAGCCTAGTGTGAAACACTAGCGGAAGTACTAGCATAGTGTGAAGCACTAGCGGCAGTACTAGCCTAGTGTGAAGCACTAGCGGCAGTACCAGCATAGTGTGAAGCACTAGCGGCAGTACTAGCCTAGTGTGAAGCACTAGCGGCAGTACTAGCCTAGTGTGAAGCACTAGCGGCAGTACTAGCCTAATGTGAAGCAATAGCGGCAGTACTAGCCTAGTGTGAAGCACTAGCGGCTGTACTAGCCTAGTATGAAGCACTAGCGGCAGTACTAGCCTAGTGTGAAGCACTAGCGACAGTACTAGCTCACGGGGGAAGCACTAGTCGCAGTACTAGCCTAGTGTCAAGCACTAGCGGCAGTACTAGCCTAGTGTGATGCACTAGCGGCAGTACTAGCCTAGTGTGAAGCACTAGCGGCAGTACTAGCCTAGTATGAAGCACTAGCGGCAGTACTAGCCTAGTGTGAAGCACTAGCGGCAGTACTAGCCTAGTGTGAAGCACTAGCGGCAGTACTAGCCTAGTGTGAAGCACTAGCGGAAGTACTAGCATAGTGTGAAGCACTAGCGGCAGTACTAGCCTAGTGTGAAGCATTAGCGGCAGTACCAGCATAGTGTGAAGCACTAGCGGCAGTACTAGCCTAGTGTGAAGCACTAGCGGCAGTGCTAGCCCACGGGCGAAGCACTAGCCGCAGTACTAGCCTAGTTTGAAGCACTAGCGGCAGTACTAGCCTAGTGTGAAGCACTAGCGGCAATACTAGCCTAGTGTGAAACACTAGCGGCAGTACAAGCCTAGTGTGATGCACTAGCGGCAGTACTAGGCTAGTGTGATGCACTAGCGGCAGTACTAGCCTAGTGTGAAGCACTAGCGGCAGTACTAGCCTAGTGTGAAGCACTAACGGCAATACTAGCCTAGTGTGAAGCACTAGCGGAAGTACTAGCATAGTGTGAAGCACTAGCGGCAGTACTAGCCTAGTGTGAAGCACTAGCGGCAGTACCAGCATAGTGTGAAGCACTAGCGGCAGTACTAGCCTAGTGGGAAGCACTAGCGGCAGTACTAGGCAAGTGTGAAGCACTAGCGGCAGTACTAGCCTAGTGTGAAGCACTAGCGGCAATACTAGCCTAGTGTGAAACACTAGCGGAAGTACTAGCATAGTGTGAAGCACTAGCGGCAGTACTAGCCTAGTGTGAAGCACTAGCGGCAGTACCAGCATAGTGTGAAGCACTAGCGGCAGTACTAGCCTAGTGTGAAGCACTAGCGGCAGTACTAGCCTAGTGTGAAGCACTAGCGACAGTACTAGCTCACGGGGGAATCACTAGTCGCAGTACTAGCCTAGTGTGAAGCACTAGCGGCAGTACTAGCCTAGTGTGAAGCACTAGCGGCAGTACTAGCCCACGGGGGAATCACTAGTCGCAGTACTAGCCTAGTGTGAAGCACTAGCGGCAGTACTAGCCTAGTGTGATGCACTAGCGGCAGTACTAGCCTAGTGTGAAGCACTAGCGGCAGTACTAGCCTAGTTTGAAGCACTAGCGGCAGTACTAGCCTAGTGTGAAGCACTAGCGGCAGTACTAGCCTAGTGTGAAGCACTAGCGGCAGTACTAGCCTAGTGTGAAGCACTAGCGGCAGTACTAGCATAGTGTGAAGCACTAGCGGCAGTACTAGCCTAGTGTGAAGCATTAGCGGCAGTACCAGCATAGTGTGAAGCACTAGCGGCAGTACTAGCCTAGTGTGAAGCACTAGCGGCAGTGCTAGCCCACGGGCGAAGCACTAGCCGCAGTACTAGCCTAGTTTGAAGCACTAGCGGCAGTACTAGCCTAGTGTGAAGCACTAGCGGCAATACTAGCCTAGTGTGAAACACTAGCGGCAGTACAAGCCTAGTGTGATGCACTAGCGGCAGTACTAGGCTAGTGTGATGCACTAGCGGCAGTACTAGCCTAGTGTGAAGCACTAGCGGCAGTACTAGCCTAGTGTGAAGCACTAACGGCAGTACTAGCCTAGTGTGAAGCACTAGCGGAAGTACTAGCATAGTGTGAAGCACTAGCGGCAGTACTAGCCTAGTGTGAAGCACTAGCGGCAGTACCAGCATAGTGTGAAGCACTAGCGGCAGTACTAGCCTAGTGGGAAGCACTAGCGGCAGTACTAGGCAAGTGTGAAGCACTAGCGGCAGTACTAGCCTAGTGTGAAGCACTAGCGGCAATACTAGCCTAGTGTGAAACACTAGCGGCAGTACAAGCCTAGTGTGATGCACTAGCGGCAGTACTAGGCTAGTGTGAAGCACTAGCGGCAGTACTAGCATAGTCTGAAGCACTAGCGGTTGTACTAGCCTAGTATGAAGCACTAGCGGCAGTACTAGCCTAGTGTGAAGCACTAGCGGCAGTACTAGCTCACGGGGGAAGCACTAGTCGCAGTACTAGCCTAGTGTGAAGCACTAGCGGCAGTACTAGCCTAGTGTGATGCACTAGCGGCAGTACTAGCCTAGTGTGAAGCACTAGCGGCAGTACCAGCATAGTGTGAAGCACTAGCGGCAGTACTAGCCTAGTGTGAAGCACTAGCGGCAGTACTAGCCTAGTGTGAAGCACTAACGGCAGTACTAGCCTAGTGTGAAGCACTAGCGGAAGTACTAGCATAGTGTGAAGCACTAGCGGCAGTACTAGCCTAGTGTGAAGCACTAGCGGCAGTACTAGCCTAGTGTGAAGCACTAGCGGCAATACTAGCCTAGTGTGAAACACTAGCGGCAGTACAAGCCTAGTGTGATGCACTAGCGGCAGTACTAGGCTAGTGTGAAGCACTAGCGGCAGTACTAGCATAGTCTGAAGCACTAGCGGCTGTACTAGCCTAGTATGAAGCACTAGCGGCAGTACTAGCCTAGTGTGAAGCACTAGCGGCAGTACTAGCCCACGGGGGAATCACTAGTCGCAGTACTAGCCTAGTGTGAAGCACTAGCGGCAGTACTAGCCTAGTGTGATGCACTAGCGGCAGTACTAGCCTAGTGTGAAGCACTAGCGGCAGTACTAGCTCACGGGGGAAGCACTAGTCGCAGTACTAGCCTAGTGTGAAGCACTAGCGGCAGTACTAGCCTAGTGTGATGCACTAGCGGCAGTACTAGACTAGTTTGAAGCACTAGCGGAAGTACTAGGCTAGTATGAAGCACTAGCGGCAGTACTAGCCTAGTGTGAAGCACTAGCGGCAGTACTTGCCTAGTGTGATGCACTAGCGGCAATACTAGACTAGTGTGAAACACTAGCGGCAGTACAAGCCTAGTGTGATGCACTAGCGGCAGTACTAGGCTAGTGTGAAGCACTAGCGGCAGTACTAGCCTAGTGTGAAGCACTAGCGGCAGTACTAGCCTAGTGTGAAGCACTAACGGCAGTACTAGCCTAGTGTGAAGCACTAGCGGAAGTACTAGCATAGTGTGAAGCACTAGCGGCAGTACTAGCCTAGTGTGAAGCACTAGCGGCAGTACCAGCATAGTGTGAAGCACTAGCGGCAGTACTAGCCTAGTGGGAAGCACTAGCGGCAGTACTAGGCAAGTGTGAAGCACTAGCGGCAGTACTAGCCTAGTGTGAAGCACTAGCGGCAATACTAGCCTAGTGTGAAACACTAGCGGCAGTACAAGCCTAGTGTGATGCACTAGCGGCAGTACTAGGCTAGTGTGAAGCACTAGCGGCAGTACTAGCATAGTCTGAAGCACTAGCGGCTGTACTAGCCTAGTATGAAGCACTAGTGCTTCCGCTAGTGCTTCACACTAGGCTAGTACTGCCGCTAGTGCTTCACACTAGGCTAGTACTGCCGCTAGTGCTTCACACTAGGCTAGTACTGCCGCTAGTGCTTCACACAAGGCTAGTACTGCCGCTAGTGCTCTACACTAGACTAGTACTGCCGCTAGTGCTATACACTAGGCTAGTACTGCCGCTACTGCTTCACACTAGGCTAGTACTGCCGCTAGTGCTTCACACTAGGCTAGTACTGCGGCTAGTGCCTCACACTAGGCTAGTACTGCGGCTAGTGCCGCACACTGGGCTAGTACTGCCGTTAGTGCTTCACACTAGGCTAGTACTGCCACTAGTGCTTCACACTGGGCTAGTACTGCCGCTAGTGCTTCACACTAGGCTAGTACTGCAGCTAGTCCTTCACACTAGGCTAGTACTGCCGCTAGTGCTTCACACTAGGCAAGTACAGCGGCTAGTGCTTCACACTAGGCTAGTACTGCCGCTAGTGATTCACACAAGGCTAGTACTGCGGCTAGTGCCTCACACTAGGCTAGTACTGCGGCTAGTGTCTCACACTAGGCTAGTACTGCCGCTAGTGCTTCAAACTAGGCTAGTACTGCCTCTAGTGCGTCACACTAGGCTAGTACTGCCGCTAGTGCTTCAAACTAGGCTAGTACTGCCGCTAGTGCTTCACACTAGGCTAGTACTGCCGCTAGTGCGTCACACTAGGCTAGTACTGCCGCTAGTGCTTCACACTAGGCTAATACTGCGGCTAGTACTTCAAACTAGGCTAGTACTGCCGCTAATGCCTCACACTAGGCTAGTACTGCCGCTAGTGCTTCACACTAGGCTAGTACTGCGGCTAGTGCCTCACACTAGGCTAGTTCTGCCGCTAGTGCTTCACACTAGGCTAGTACTGCCGCTAGTGCGTCACACTAGGCTAGTACTGCCGCTAGTGCTTCATACTAGGCTAGTACTGCCGCTAGTGCTTCACACTAGGCTAGTACTGCCGCTAGTGCTCTACACTAGACTAGTACTGCCGCTAGTGCTCTACACTAGGCTAGTACTGCCGCTAGTGCCTCACACTAGGCTAGTACTGCTGCTAGTGCTTCACACTAGGCTAGTACTGCCGCTAGTGCTTCACACTAGGCTAGTACTGCCGCTAGTGCTTCACACTAGGCTAGTACTGCCGCTAGTGCTTCACACTAGGCTAGTACTGCCGCTAGTGCTTCAAACTAGGCTAGTACTGCCGCTAGTGCTTCACACTAGGCTAGTACTGCGGCTAGTGCCTCACACTAGGCTAGTACTGCGGCTAGTGCCTCACACTAGGCTAGTACTGCGGCTAGTGCCTCACACTGGGCTAGTACTGCCGCTAGTGCTTCACACTAGGCTAGTACTGCCGCTAGTGCTATACACTAGGCTAGTGCCGCTACTGCTTCACACTAGGCTAGTACTGCCGCTAGTGCTTCACACTAGGCTAGTACTGCCGCTAGTGCTTCCGACTAGGTTAGTACTGCCGCTACTGCTTCACACTAGGTTAGTACTGCGGCTAGTGCCTCACACTAGGCTAGTACTGCGGCTAGTGCCTCACACTAGGCTAGTACTGCGGCTAGTGCCTCACACTGGGCTAGTACTGCCGCTAGTGCTTCACACTAGGCTAGTACTGCGGCTAGTGACTCACACTAGGCTAGTACTGCCGCTAGTCCTTCAAACTAGGCTAGTACTGCCGCTAGTCCTTCAAACTAGGCTAGTACTGCCGCTAATGCCTCACACTAGGGTAGTACTGCGGCCAGTGCTCCACACTAGGCTAGTACTGCCGCCAGTGCTCCACACTAGGCTAGTACTGCCGCTAGTGCTTCACACTAGGCTAGTACTGCCGCTAGTGCTTCACACTAGGCTAGTACTGCCGCTACTGCTTCACACTACGCTAGTACTGCCGCTAGTGCTTCACACTAGGCTAGTACTGCGGTTAGTGACTCACACTAGGCTAGTACTGCCGCTAGTCCTTCAAACTAGGCTAGTACTGCCGCTAATGCCTCACACTAGGGTAGTACTGCGGCCAGTGCTCCACACTAGGCTAGTACTGCCGCCAGTGCTCCACACTAGGCTAGTACTGCCGCTAGTGCTTCACACTAGGCTAGTACTGCCGTTAGTGCTTCACACTAGGCTAGTACTGCCGTTAGTGCTTCACACTAGGCTAGTACTGCCACTAGTGCTTCACACTGGGCTAGTACTGCCGCTAGTGCTTCACACTAGGCTAGTACTGCCGCTAGTGCTTCACACTAGGCTAGTACTGCCGCTAGTGCTTCACACTAGGCTAGTACTGCCGCTAGTGCTTCACACAAGGCTAGTACTGCCGCTAGTGATTCACACAAGGCTAGTACTGCCGCTAGTGCTCTACACTAGACTAGTACTGCCGCTAGTGATTCACACTAGGCTAGTACTGCCGCTAGTGCCTCACACTAGGCTAGTACTGCGGCTAGTGCCTCACACTAGGCTAGTACTGCCGCTAGTGCTTCACACTAGGCTAGTACTGCCGCTAGTGCTTCACACTAGGCTAGTACTGCCGCTAGTGCTTCACACTAGGCTAGTACTGCCACTAGTGCTTCACACTGGGCTAGTACTGCCGCTAGTGCTTCACACTAGGCTAGTACTGCCGCTAGTGCTTCACACTAGGCTAGTACTGCCGCTACTGCTTCACACTACGCTAGTACTGCCGCTAGTGCTTCACACTAGGCTAGTACTGCGGCTAGTGACTCACACTAGGCTAGTACTGCCGCTAGTCCTTCAAACTAGGCTAGTACTGCCGCTAATGCCTCACACTAGGGTAGTACTGCGGCCAGTGCTCCACACTAGGCTAGTACTGCCGCCAGTGCTCCACACTAGGCTAGTACTGCCGCTAGTGCTTCACACTAGGCTAGTACTGCCGTTAGTGCTTCACACTAGGCTAGTACTGCCACTAGTGCTTCACACTGGGCTAGTACTGCCGCTAGTGCTTTACACTAGGCTAGTACTGCCGATAGTGCTTTACACTAGGCTAGTACTGCCGCTAGTGCTTCACACTAGGCTAGTACTGCCGATAGTGACTCACACTAGGCTAGTACTGCCGCTAGTCCTTCAAACTAGGCTAGTACTGCCGCTAATGCCTCACACTAGGGTAGTACTGCGGCCAGTGCTCCACACTAGGCTAGTACTGCCGCCAGTGCTCCACACTAGGCTAGTACTGCCGCTAGTGCTTCACACTAGGCTAGTACTGCCGTTAGTGCTTCACACTAGGCTAGTACTGCCACTAGTGCTTCACACTGGGCTAGTACTGCCGCTAGTGCCTCACACTAGGCTAGAACTGCCGCTAGTGCTTCACACTAGGCTAGTACTGCCGCTAGTGCTTCACACTAGGCTATTACTGCCGCTAGTGCTTCACACTAGGCTAGTACTGCCGCTAGTGCTTTAAACTAGGCTAGTACTGCCGCTAATGACTTACACTAGGCTAGTACTGCGGCTAGTGCCTCACACTAGGCTAGAACTGCCGCTAGTGCCTCACACTAGGCTAGTACTGCTGCTAGTGCTTCACACTAGGCTAGTACTGCCGCTAGTGCTTCAAACTAGGCTAGTACTGCCGCTAATGCCTCACACTAGGGTAGTACTGCGGCCAGTGCTCCACACTAGGCTAGTACTGCCGCCAGTGCTCCACACTAGGCTAGTACTGCCGCTAGTGCTTCACACTAGGCTAGTACTGCCGCTAGTGCTTCACACTAGGCTAGTACTGCCACTAGTGCTTCACACTGGGCTAGTACTGCCGCTAGTGCTTCACACTAGGCTAGTACTGCCGCTAGTGCTTCACACTAGGCTAGTACTGCCGCTACTGCTTCACACTACGCTAGTACTGCCGCTAGTGCTCAACACTAGGCTAGTACTGCTGCTAGTGCTTCACACTAGGCTAGTACTGCCGCTAGTGCTTCACACTAGGCTAGTACTGCGGCTAGTGACTCACACTAGGCTAGTACTGCCGCTAGTCCTTCAAACTAGGCTAGTACTGCCGCTAATGCCACACACTAGGGTAGTACTGCGGCCAGTGCTCCACACTAGGCTAGTACTGCCGCCAGTGCTCCACACTAGGCTAGTACTGCCGCTAGTGCTTCACACTAGGCTAGTACTGCCGTTAGTGCTTCACACTAGGCTAGTACTGCCACTAGTGCTTCACACTGGGCTAGTACTGCCGCTAGTGCTTCATACTAGGCTAGTACTGCCGCTAGTGCTTCACACTAGGCTAGTACTGCCGCTAGTGCTTCACACTAGGCTAGTACTGCCGCTAATGACTCACACTAGGCTAGTACTGCGGCTAGTGCTATAGACTATACTAGTACTGCCGCTAGTGCTCTACACTAGACTAGTACTGCCGCCAGTGCTTCACACTAGGCTAGTACTGCCGCTAGTGCTTCACACTAGGCTAGTACTGCCGCTAGTGCTTCACACTAGGCTAGTACTGCCGCTAGTGCTTCACACAAGGCTAGTACTGCCGCTAGTGCTCTACACAAGACTAGTACTGCCGCTAGTGCTATACACTATACTAGTACAGCGGCTAGTGCTCTACACTAGACTAGTACTGCCGCCAGTGCTTCACACTAGGCTAGTACTGCCGCTAGTGCTTCACACTAGGCTAGTACTGCCGCTAGTGCTTCACACTAGGCTAGTACTGCCGCTAGTGCTTCACACTAGGCTAGTACTGCCGCTAGTGCTTCAAACTTGGCTAGTACTGCCGCGAGTGCTTCCGACTAGGCTAGTACTGCCGCTACTGCTTCACACTAGGCTAGTACTGCGGCTAGTGCCTCACACTGGGCTAGTACTGCCGCTAGTGCTTCACACTAGGCTAGTACTGCCGCTAGTGCTATACACTATACTAGTACTGCCGCTAGTGCTCTACACTAGGCTAATACTGCGGCTAGTGCCTCACACTAGGCTAGTACTGCGGCTAGTGCCTCACACTAGGCTAGTACAGCGGCTAGTGCTTCACACTAGGCTAATACTGCGGCTAGTACTTCAAACTAGGCTAGTACTGCCGCTAATGCCTCACACTAGGCTAGTACTGCCGCTAGTGCTTCACACTAGGCTAGTACTGCCGCTAGTTCTTCACACTAGGCTAGTACTGCCGCTAGTGATTCACACAAGGCTAGTACTGCGGCTAGTGCCTCACACTAGGCTAGTACTGCGGCTAGTGTCTCACACTAGGCTAGTACTGCCGCTAGTGCTCTACACTAGGCTAATACTGCGGCTAGTGCCTCACACTAGGCTAATACTGCGGCTAGTACTTCAAACTAGGCTAGTACTGCCGCTAATGCCTCACACTAGGCTAGTACTGCCTCTAGTGCGTCACACTAGGCTAGTACTGCCGCTAGTGCTTCATACTAGGCTAGTACTGCCGCTAGTGCTCTACACTAGACTAGTACTGCCGCCAGTGCTTCACACTAGGCTAGTACTGCCGCGAGTGCTTCCGACTAGGCTAGTACTGCCGCTAGTGCTTCACACTAGGCAAGTACAGCGGCTAGTGCTTCACACTAGGCTAGTACTGCGGCTAGTGCCTCACACTAGGCTAGTACTGCGGCTAGTGCCTCACACAAGGCTAGTACAGCGGCTAGTGCTTCACACTAGGCTAATACTGCGGCTAGTACTTCAAACTAGGCTAGTACTGCCGCTAATGCCTCACACTAGGCTAGTACTGCCTCTAGTGCGTCACACTAGGCTAGTACTGCCGCTAGTGCTTCATACTAGGCTAGTACTGCCGCTAGTGCTCTACACTAGACTAGTACTGCCGCCAGTGCTTCACACTAGGCTAGTACTGCCGCGAGTGCTTCCGACTAGGCTAGTACTGCCGCTAGTGCTTCACACTAGGCAAGTACAGCGGCTAGTGCTTCACACTAGGCTAGTACTGCCGCTAGTGATTCACACAAGGCTAGTACTGCGGCTAGTGCCTCACACTAGGCTAGTACTGCGGCTAGTGCTTCACACTAGGCTAGTACTGCCGCTAGTGCTTCACACTAGGCTAGTACTGCCGCTAGTGCTTCACACTAGGCTAGTACTGCCGCTAGTGCTTCAAACTAGGCTAGTACTGCCGCTAGTGCTTCACACTAGGCTAGTACTGCCGCTAGCGCTTCACACTAGGCTAGTACTGCCGCTAGTGCTTCAAACTAGGCTAGTACTGCCGCTAGTGCTTCACACTAGGCTAGTCCTGAAGCTATTGCTTCACACTAGGCTAGTAATGCCGCTAGTCCTTCACACTAGGCTAGTACTGGCGCTAGTGCCTCACACTAGGCTAGTACTGCCGCTAGTGCTTCACACTAGGCTAGTACTGCGGCTAGTGCTTCACACTAGGCTAGTACTGCCGCTAGTGCTTCACACTAGGCTAGTACTGCCGCTAGTGCTTCACACTAGGCTAGTACTGCCGCTAGTGCTTCAAACTTGGCTAGTACTGCCGCGAGTGCTTCCGACTAGGCTAGTACTGCCGCTACTGCTTCACACTAGGCTAGTACTGCGGCTAGTGCCTCACACTGGGCTAGTACTGCCGCTAGTGCTTCACACTAGGCTAGTACTGCCGCTAGTGCTATACACTATACTAGTACTGCCGCTAGTGCTCTACACTAGGCTAATACTGCGGCTAGTGCCTCACACTAGGCTAGTACTGCGGCTAGTGCCTCACACTAGGCTAGTACAGCGGCTAGTGCTTCACACTAGGCTAGTACTGCCGCTAGTGATTCACACAAGGCTAGTACTGCGGCTAGTGCCTCACACTAGGCTAATACTGCGGCTAGTACTTCAAACTAGGCTAGTACTGCCGCTAATGCCTCACACTAGGCTAGTACTGCCTCTAGTGCGTCACACTAGGCTAGTACTGCCGCTAGTGCTTCATACTAGGCTAGTACTGCCGCTAGTGCTCTACACTAGACTAGTACTGCCGCCAGTGCTTCACACTAGGCTAGTACTGCCGCGAGTGCTTCCGACTAGGCTAGTACTGCCGCTAGTGCTTCACACTAGGCAAGTACAGCGGCTAGTGCTTCACACTAGGCTAGTACTGCGGCTAGTGCCTCACACTAGGCTAGTACTGCGGCTAGTGCCTCACACTAGGCTAGTACAGCGGCTAGTGCTTCACACTAGGCTAATACTGCGGCTAGTACTTCAAACTAGGCTAGTACTGCCGCTAATGCCTCACACTAGGCTAGTACTGCCTCTAGTGCGTCACACTAGGCTAGTACTGCCGCTAGTGCTTCATACTAGGCTAGTACTGCCGCTAGTGCTCTACACTAGACTAGTACTGCCGCCAGTGCTTCACACTAGGCTAGTACTGCCGCGAGTGCTTCCGACTAGGCTAGTACTGCCGCTAGTGCTTCACACTAGGCAAGTACAGCGGCTAGTGCTTCACACTAGGCTAGTACTGCCGCTAGTGATTCACACAAGGCTAGTACTGCGGCTAGTGCCTCACACTAGGCTAGTACTGCGGCTAGTGCTTCACACTAGGCTAGTACTGCCGCTAGTGCTTCACACTAGGCTAGTACTGCCGCTAGTGCTTCACACTAGGCTAGTACTGCCGCTAGTGCTTCAAACTAGGCTAGTACTGCCGCTAGTGCTTCACACTAGGCTAGTACTGCCGCTAGTGCTTCACACTAGGCTAGTACTGCCGCTAGTGCTTCAAACTAGGCTAGTACTGCCGCTAGTGCTTCACACTAGGCTAGTCCTGAAGCTATTGCTTCACACTAGGCTAGTAATGCCGCTAGTCCTTCACACTAGGCTAGTACTGGCGCTAGTGCCTCACACTAGGCTAGTACTGCCGCTAGTGCTTCACACTAGGCTAGTACTGCGGCTAGTGCTTCACACTAGGCTAGTACTGCCGCTAGTGCTTCACACTAGGCTAGTACTGCCGCTAGTGCTTCACACTAGGCTAGTACTGCCGCTAGTGCTTCAAACTTGGCTAGTACTGCCGCGAGTGCTTCCGACTAGGCTAGTACTGCCGCTACTGCTTCACACTAGGCTAGTACTGCGGCTAGTGCCTCACACTGGGCTAGTACTGCCGCTAGTGCTTCACACTAGGCTAGTACTGCCGCTAGTGCTATACACTATACTAGTACTGCCGCTAGTGCTCTACACTAGGCTAATACTGCGGCTAGTGCCTCACACTAGGCTAGTACTGCGGCTAGTGCCTCACACTAGGCTAGTACAGCGGCTAGTGCTTCACACTAGGCTAGTACTGCCGCTAGTGATTCACACAAGGCTAGTACTGCGGCTAGTGCCTCACACTAGGCTAGTACTGCGGCTAGTGTCTCACACTAGGCTAGTACTGCCGCTAGTGCTTCAAACTAGGCTAGTACTGCCTCTAGTGCGTCACACTAGGCTAGTACTGCCGCTAGTGCTTCATACTAGGCTAGTACTGCCGCTAGTGCTTCACACTAGGCTAGTACTGCCGCTAGTGCGTCACACTAGGCTAGTACTGCCGCTAGTGCTTCACACTAGGCTAATACTGCGGCTAGTACTTCAAACTAGGCTAGTACTGCCGCTAATGCCTCACACTAGGCTAGTACTGCCGCTAGTGCTTCACACTAGGCTAGTACTGCCGCTAGTGCTTCACACTAGGCTAGTACTGCCGCTAGTGATTCACACAAGGCTAGTACTGCGGCTAGTGCCTCACACTAGGCTAGTACTGCGGCTAGTGTCTCACACTAGGCTAGTACTGCCGCTAGTGCTTCAAACTAGGCTAGTACTGCCTCTAGTGCGTCACACTAGGCTAGTACTGCCGCTAGTGCTTCCGACTAGGCTAGTACTGCCGCTACTGCTTCACACTAGGCTAGTACTGCGGCTAGTGCCTCACACTGGGCTAGTACTGCCGCTAGTGCTTCACACTAGGCTAGTACTGCCGCTAGTGCTATACACTATACTAGTACTGCCGCTAGTGCTCTACACTAGGCTAATACTGCGGCTAGTGCCTCACACTAGGCTAGTACTGCGGCTAGTGCCTCACACTAGGCTAGTACTGCGGCTAGTGCCTCACACTGGGCTAGTACTGCCGCTAGTGCTTCACACTAGGCTAGTACTGCCGCTAGTGCTTCACACTAGACTAGTACTGCCGCTAGTGCTATACACTATACTAGTACTGCCGCTAGTGCTCTACACTAGACTAGTACTGCCGCCAGTGCTTCACACTAGGCTAGTACTGCCGCTAGTGCTTCACACGAGGCTAGTACTGCCGCTAGTGCTTCACACTAGGCTAGTACTGCCGCTAGTGCTTCACACTAGGCTAGTACTGCCGCTAGTGCTTCAAACTTGGCTAGTACTGCCGCTAGTGCTTCCGACTAGGCTAGTACTGCCGCTACTGCTTCACACTAGGCTAGTACTGCGGCTAGTGCCTCACACTAGGCTAGTACTGCGGCTAGTGCCTCACACTAGGCTAGTACTGCGGCTAGTGCCTCACACTGGGCTAGTACTGCCGCTAGTTCTTCACACTAGGCTAGTACTGCCGCTAGTCCTTCACATTAGGCTAGTACTGCCGCTAGTGCTTCACACTAGGCTAGTACTGCCGCCAGTGCTTCACACTAGGCTAGTACTGCCGCTAGTGCTTCACACTAGGCTAGTACTGCGGCTAGTGCCTCACACTAGACTAGTACTGCCGCCAGTGCTTCACACTAGGCTAGTACTGCCGCTAGTGCTTCACACTAGGCTAGTACTGCCGCTAGTGCTTCACACTAGGCTAGTACTGCCGCTAGTGCTTCACACTAGGCTAGTACTGCCGCTAGTGCTTCACACTGGGCTAGTACTGCCGCTAGTGCTTCACACTAGGTTAGTACTGCAGCTAGTCCTTCACACTAGGCTAGTACTGCCGCTAGTGCTTCACACTAGGCAAGTACAGCGGCTAGTGCTTCACACTAGGCTAGTACTGCCGCTAGTGATTCACACAAGGCTAGTACTGCGGCTAGTGCCTCACACTAGGCTAGTACTGCGGCTAGTGTCTCACACTAGGCTAGTACTGCCGCTAGTGCTTCAAACTAGGCTAGTACTGCCTCTAGTGCGTCACACTAGGCTAGTACTGCCGCTAGTGCTTCATACTAGGCTAGTACTGCCGCTAGTGCTTCACACTAGGCTAGTACTGCCGCTAGTGCGTCACACTAGGCTAGTACTGCCGCTAGTGCTTCACACTAGGCTAATACTGCGGCTAGTACTTCAAACTAGGCTAGTACTGCCGCTAATGCCTCACACTAGGCTAGTACTGCCGCTAGTGCTTCACACTAGGCTAGTACTGCGGCTAGTGCCTCACACTAGGCTAGTTCTGCCGCTAGTGCTTCACAATAGGCTAGTACTGCCGCTAGTGCGTCACGCTAGGCTAGTACTGCCGCTAGTGCTTCATACTAGGCTAGTACTGCCGCTAGTGCTTCACACTAGGCTAGTACTGCCGCTAGTGCTCTACACTAGACTAGTACTGCCGCTAGTGCTCTACACTAGGCTAGTACTGCCGCTAGTGCCTCACACTAGGCTAGTACTGCTGCTAGTGCTTCACACTGGGCTAGTACTGCCGCTAGTGCTGCACACTAGGCTAGTACTGCCGCTAGTGCTTCAAACTAGGCTAGTACTGCCGCTAGTGCTTCACACTAGGCTAGTACTGCCGCTAGCGCTTCACACTAGGCTAGTACTGCCGCTATTGCTTCAAACTAGGCTAGTACTGCCGCTAGTGCTTCACACTAGGCTAGTCCTGAAGCTATTGCTTCACACTAGGCTAGTAATGCCGCTAGTCCTTCACACTAGGCTAGTACTGGCGCTAGTGCCTCACACTAGGCTAGTACTGCCGCTAGTGCTTCACACTAGGCTAGTACTGCGGCTAGTGACTCACACTAGGCTAGTACTGCCGCTAGTGCTTCAAACTAGGCTAGTACTGCCGCTAGTGCTTCACACTAGGCTAGTCCTGAAGCTATTGCTTCACACTAGGCTAGTAATGCCGCTAGTCCTTCACACTAGGCTAGTACTGGCGCTTGTGCCTCACACAAGGCTAGTACTGCCGCTAGTGCTTCACACTAGGCTAGTACTGCCGCTACTGCTTCACATTAGGCTAGTGCTGCCGCTAGTGCTCAACACTAGGCTAGTACTGGCGCTAGTGCTTCACACTAGGCTAGTACTGCGGCTAGTGCTTCAAACTAGGCTAGTACTGCCGCTAGTGCTTTAAACTAGGCTAGTACTGCCGCTAATGACTTACACTAGGCTAGTACTGCCGCTAATGCCTCACACTAGGCTAGTACTGCCGCTAGTGCTTCACACTAGGCTAGTACTGCGGCTAGTGCCTCACACTAGGCTAGTTCTGCCGCTAGTGCTTTACACTAGGCTAGTACTGCCGCTAGTGCGTCACACTAGGCTAGTACTGCCGCTAGTGCTTCATACTAGGCTAGTACTGCCGCTAGTGCTTCACACTAGGCTAGTACTGCCGCTAGTGCTCTACACTAGACTAGTACTGCCGCTAGTGCTCTACACTAGGCTAGTACTGCCGCTAGTGCCTCACACTAGGCTAGTACTGCTGCTAGTGCTTCACACTAGGCTAGTACTGCCGCTAGTGCTTCACACTAGGCTAGTACTGCCGCCAGTGCTTCACACTAGGCTAGTACTGCCGCTAGTGCTTCACACTTGGCTAGTACTGCGGCTAGTGCCTCACACTAGACTAGTACTGCCGCCAGTGCTTCACACTAGGCTAGTACTGCCGCTAGTGCTTCACACTAGGCTAGTACTGCCGCTAGTGCTTCACACTAGGCTAGTACTGCCGCTAGTGCTTCACACTAGGCTAGTACTGCCGCTAGTGCTTCACACAAGGCTAGTACTGCCGCTAGTGCTCTACACTAGACTAGTACTGCCGCTAGTGCTATACACTAGGCTAGTACTGCCGCTACTGCTTCACACTAGGCTAGTACTGCCGCTAGTGCTTCACACTAGGCTACTACTGCGGCTAGTGCCTCACACTAGGCTAGTACTGCGGCTAGTGCCGCACACTGGGCTAGTACTGCCGTTAGTGCTTCACACTAGGGTAGTACTGCCACTAGTGCTTCACACTAGGCTAGTACTGCGGCTAGTGCCGCACACTGGGCTAGTACTGCCGTTAGTGCTTCACACTAGGGTAGTACTGCCACTAGTGCTTCACACTGGGCTAGTACTGCCGCTAGTGCTTCACACTAGGCTAGTACTGCAGCTAGTCCTTCACACTAGGCTAGTACTGCCGCTAGTGCTTCACACTAGGCAAGTACAGCGGCTAGTGCTTCACACTAGGCTAGTACTGCCGCTAGTGATTCACACAAGGCTAGTACTGCGGCTAGTGCCTCACACTAGGCTAGTACTGCGGCTAGTGTCTCACACTAGGCTAGTACTGCCGCTAGTGCTTCATACTAGGCTAGTACTGCCGCTAGTGCTTCACACTAGGCTAGTACTGCCGCTAGTGCGTCACACTAGGCTAGTACTGCCGCTAGTGCTTCACACTAGGCTAGTACTGCCGCTACTGCTTCACACTACGCTAGTACTGCCGCTAGTGCTTCACACTAGGCTAGTACTGCGGCTAGTGACTCACACTAGGCTAGTACTGCCGCTAGTCCTTCAAACTAGGCTAGTACTGCCGCTAATGCCTCACACTAGGGTAGTACTGCGGCCAGTGCTCCACACTAGGCTAGTACTGCCGCTAGTGCTTCACACTAGGCTAGTACTGCCGCTAGCGCTTCACACTAGGCTAGTACTGCCGCTATTGCTTCAAACTAGGCTAGTACTGCCGCTAGTGCTTCACACTAGGCTAGTCCTGAAGCTATTGCTTCACACTAGGCTAGTAATGCCGCTAGTCCTTCACACTAGGCTAGTACTGGCGCTAGTGCCTCACACTAGGCTAGTACTGCCGCTAGTGCTTCACACTAGGCTAGTACTGCGGCTAGTGACTCACACTAGGCTAGTACTGCCGCTAGTGCTTCAAACTAGGCTAGTACTGCCGCTAGTGCTTCACACTAGGCTAGTCCTGAAGCTATTGCTTCACACTAGGCTAGTAATGCCGCTAGTCCTTCACACTAGGCTAGTACTGGCGCTTGTGCCTCACACAAGGCTAGTACTGCCGCTAGTGCTTCACACTAGGCTAGTACTGCCGCTACTGCTTCACATTAGGCTAGTGCTGCCGCTAGTGCTCAACACTAGGCTAGTACTGGCGCTAGTGCTTCACACTAGGCTAGTACTGCGGCTAGTGCTTCAAACTAGGCTAGTACTGCCGCTAGTGCTTTAAACTAGGCTAGTACTGCCGCTAATGACTTACACTAGGCTAGTACTGCCGCTAATGCCTCACACTAGGCTAGTACTGCCGCTAGTGCTTCACACTAGGCTAGTACTGCGGCTAGTGCCTCACACTAGGCTAGTTCTGCCGCTAGTGCTTTACACTAGGCTAGTACTGCCGCTAGTGCGTCACACTAGGCTAGTACTGCCGCTAGTGCTTCATACTAGGCTAGTACTGCCGCTAGTGCTTCACACTAGGCTAGTACTGCCGCTAGTGCTCTACACTAGACTAGTACTGCCGCTAGTGCTCTACACTAGGCTAGTACTGCCGCTAGTGCCTCACACTAGGCTAGTACTGCCGCTAGTGCTTCACACTAGGCTAGTACTGCCGCTAGTGCTTCACACTAGGCTAGTACTGCCGCCAGTGCTTCACACTAGGCTAGTACTGCCGCTAGTGCTTCACACTTGGCTAGTACTGCGGCTAGTGCCTCACACTAGACTAGTACTGCCGCCAGTGCTTCACACTAGGCTAGTACTGCCGCTAGTGCTTCACACTAGGCTAGTACTGCCGCTAGTGCTTCACACTAGGCTAGTACTGCCGCTAGTGCTTCACACTAGGCTAGTACTGCCGCTAGTGCTTCACACAAGGCTAGTACTGCCGCTAGTGCTCTACACTAGACTAGTACTGCCGCTAGTGCTATACACTAGGCTAGTACTGCCGCTACTGCTTCACACTAGGCTAGTACTGCCGCTAGTGCTTCACACTAGGCTACTACTGCGGCTAGTGCCTCACACTAGGCTAGTACTGCGGCTAGTGCCGCACACTGGGCTAGTACTGCCGTTAGTGCTTCACACTAGGGTAGTACTGCCACTAGTGCTTCACACTAGGCTAGTACTGCGGCTAGTGCCGCACACTGGGCTAGTACTGCCGTTAGTGCTTCACACTAGGGTAGTACTGCCACTAGTGCTTCACACTGGGCTAGTACTGCCGCTAGTGCTTCACACTAGGCTAGTACTGCAGCTAGTCCTTCACACTAGGCTAGTACTGCCGCTAGTGCTTCACACTAGGCAAGTACAGCGGCTAGTGCTTCACACTAGGCTAGTACTGCCGCTAGTGATTCACACAAGGCTAGTACTGCGGCTAGTGCCTCACACTAGGCTAGTACTGCGGCTAGTGTCTCACACTAGGCTAGTACTGCCGCTAGTGCTTCATACTAGGCTAGTACTGCCGCTAGTGCTTCACACTAGGCTAGTACTGCCGCTAGTGCGTCACACTAGGCTAGTACTGCCGCTAGTGCTTCACACTAGGCTAATACTGCGGCTAGTACTTAAAACTAGGCTAGTACTGCCGCTAATGCCTCACACTAGGCTAGTACTGCCGCTAGTGCTTCACACTAGGCTAGTACTGCGGCTAGTGCCTCACACTAGGCTAGTTCTGCCGCTAGTGCTTCACACTAGGCTAGTACTGCCGCTAGTGCGTCACACTAGGCTAGTACTGCCGCTAGTGCTTCATACTAGGCTAGTACTGCCGCTAGTGCTTCAAACTAGGCTAGTACTGCTGCTAGTGCTTCACACTAGGCTAGTCCTGAAGCTATTGCTTCACACTAGGCTAGTAATGCCGCTAGTCCTTCACACTAGGCTTGTACTGGCGCTAGTGCCTCACACTAGGCTAGTACTGCCGCTAGTGCTTCACACTAGGCTAGTACTGCGGCTAGTGACTCACACTAGGCTAGTACTGCCGCTAGTCCTTCAAACTAGGCTAGTACTGCCGCTAATGCCTCACACTAGGGTAGTACTGCGGCCAGTGCTCCACACTAGGCTAGTACTGCCGCCAGTGCTCCACACTTGGCTAGTACTGCCGCTAGTGCTTCACACTAGGCTAGTACTGACGTTAGTGCTTCACACTAGGCTAGTACTGCCACTAGTGCTTCACACTGGGCTAGTACTGCCGCTAGTGCTTCACACTAGGCTATTACTGCCGCTAGTGCTTCACACTAGGCTAGTACTGCCGCTAGTGCTTCACACTAGGCTAGTACTGCCGCTAGTGCTTCAAACTAGGCTAGTACTGCCGCTAGTGCTTCACACTAGGCTAGTACTGCCGCTAGTGTTTCACACTAGGCTAGTACTGCCGCTAGTGCTTCAAACTAGGCTAGTACTGCCGCTAGTGCTTCACACTAGGCTAGTCCTGAAGCTATTGCTTCACACTAGGCTAGTAATGCCGCTAGTCCTTCACACTAGGCTAGTACTGGCGCTAGTGCCTCACACTAGGCTAGTACTGCCGCTAGTGCTTCACACTAGGCTAGTACTGCCGCTACTGCTTCACATTAGGCTAGTGCTGCCGCTAGTGCTCAACACTAGGCTAGTACTGGCGCTAGTGCTTCACACTAGGCTAGTACTGCCGCTAGTGCTTCACACTAGGCTAGTACTGCCGCTAGTGCTTCACACTAGGCTAGTACTGCCGCTAGTGCTTCAAACTAGGCTAGTACTGCCGCTAGTGCTTCACACTAGGCTAGTACTGCCGCTAGTGCTTCACACTAGGCTAGTACTGCCGCTAGTGCTTCAAACTAGGCTAGTACTGCCGCTAGTGCTTCACACTAGGCTAGTCCTGAAGCTATTGCTTCACACTAGGCTAGTAATGCCGCTAGTCCTTCACACTAGGCTAGTACTGGCGCTTGTGCCTCACACTAGGCTAGTACTGCCGCTAGTGCTTCACACTAGGCTAGTACTGCCGCTACTGCTTCACATTAGGCTAGTGCTGCCGCTAGTGCTCAACACTAGGCTAGTACTGGCGCTAATGCTTCACACTAGGCTAGTAGTGCGGCTAGTGCTTCAAACTAGGCTAGTACTGCCGCTAGTGCTTTAAACTAGGCTAGTACTGCCGCTAATGACTTACACTAGGCTAGTACTGCCGCTAATGCCTCACACTAGGCTAGTACTGCCGCTAGTGCTTCACACTAGGCTAGTACTGCGGCTAGTGCCTCACACTAGGCTAGTTCTGCCGCTAGTGCTTTACACTAGGCTAGTACTGCCGCTAGTGCGTCACACTAGGCTAGTACTGCCGCTAGTGCTTCATACTAGGCTAGTACTGCCGCTAGTGCTTCACACTAGGCTAGTACTGCCGCTAGTGCTCTACACTAGACTAGTACTGCCGCTAGTTCTCTACACTAGGCTAGTACTGCCGCTAGTGCCTCACACTAGGCTAGTACTGCTGCTAGTGCTTCACACTAGGCTAGTACTGCCGCTAGTGCTTCACACTAGGCTAGTACTGCGGCTAGTGACTCACACTAGGCTAGTACTGCCGCTAGTCCTTCAAACTAGGCTAGTACTGCCGCTAGTCCTTCAAACTAGGCTAGAACTGCCGCTAATGCCTCACACTAGGGTAGTACTGCGGCCAGTGCTCCACACTAGGCTAGTACTGCCGCCAGTGCTCCACACTAGGCTAGTACTGCCGCTAGTGCTTCACACTAGGCTAGTACTGCCGCTAGTGCTTCACACTAGGCTAGTACTGCCACTAGTGCTTCACACTGGGCTAGTACTGCCGCTAGTGCTTCACACTAGGCTAGTACTGCCGCTAGTGCTTCACACTAGGCTAGTACTGCCGCTACTGCTTCACACTACGCTAGTACTGCCGCTAGTGCTCAACACTAGGCTAGTACTGCTGCTAGTGCTTCACACTAGGCTAGTACTGCCGCTAGTGCTTCACACTAGGCTAGTACTGCGGCTAGTGACTCACACTAGGCTAGTACTGCCGCTAGTCCTTCAAACTAGGCTAGTACTGCCGCTAATGCCTCACACTAGGGTAGTACTGCGGCCAGTGCTCCACACTAGGCTAGTACTGCCGCCAGTGCTCCACACTTGGCTAGTACTGCCGCTAGTGCTTCACACTAGGCTAGTACTGACGTTAGTGCTTCACACTAGGCTAGTACTGCCACTAGTGCTTCACACTGGGCTAGTACTGCCGCTAGTGCTTCACACTAGGCTAGTACTGCCACTAGTGCTTCACACTGGGCTAGTACTGCCGCTAGTGCTTCACACTAGGCTATTACTGCCGCTAGTGCTTCACACTAGGCTAGTACTGCCGCTAGTGCTTCACACTAGGCTAGTACTGCCGCTAGTGCTTCAAACTAGGCTAGTACTGCCGCTAGTGCTTCACACTAGGCTAGTACTGCCGCTAGCGCTTCACACTAGGCTAGTACTGCCGCTAGTGCTTCAAACTAGGCTAGTACTGCCGCTAGTGCTTCACACTAGGCTAGTCCTGAAGCTATTGCTTCACACTAGGCTAGTAATGCCGCTAGTCCTTCACACTAGGCTAGTACTGGCGCTAGTGCCTCACACTAGGCTAGTACTGCCGCTAGTGCTTCACACTAGGCTAGTACTGCCGCTACTGCTTCACATTAGGCTAGTGCTGCCGCTAGTGCTCAACACTAGGCTAGTACTGGCGCTAGTGCTTCACACTAGGCTAGTACTGCCGCTAGTGCTTCACACTAGGCTAATACTGCCGCTAGTGCTTCACACTAGGCTAGTCCTGAAGCTATTGCTTCACACTAGGCTAGTAATGCCGCTAGTCCTTCACACTAGGCTAGTACTGGCGCTTGTGCCTCACACTAGGCTAGTACTGCCGCTAGTGCTTCACACTAGGCTAGTACTGCCGCTAGTGCTTCACACTAGGCTAGTACTGCCGCTACTGCTTCACACTACGCTAGTACTGCCGCTAGTGCTCAACACTAGGCTAGTACTGCTGCTAGTGCTTCACACTAGGCTAGTACTGCCGCTAGTGCTTCACACTAGGCTAGTACTGCGGCTAGTGACTCACACTAGGCTAGTACTGCCGCTAGTCCTTCAAACTAGGCTAGTACTGCCGCTAATGCCTCACACTAGGGTAGTACTGCGGCCAGTGCTCCACACTAGGCTAGTACTGCCGCCAGTGCTCCACACTTGGCTAGTACTGCCGCTAGTGCTTCACACTAGGCTAGTACTGACGTTAGTGCTTCACACTAGGCTAGTACTGCCACTAGTGCTTCACACTGGGCTAGTACTGCCGCTAGTGCTTCACACTAGGCTAGTACTGCCACTAGTGCTTCACACTGGGCTAGTACTGCCGCTAGTGCTTCACACTAGGCTATTACTGCCGCTAGTGCTTCACACTAGGCTAGTACTGCCGCTAGTGCTTCACACTAGGCTAGTACTGCCGCTAGTGCTTCAAACTAGGCTAGTACTGCCGCTAGTGCTTCACACTAGGCTAGTGCTGCCGCTAGCGCTTCACACTAGGCTAGTACTGCCGCTAGTGCTTCAAACTAGGCTAGTACTGCCGCTAGTGCTTCACACTAGGCTAGTCCTGAAGCTATTGCTTCACACTAGGCTAGTAATGCCGCTAGTCCTTCACACTAGGCTAGTACTGGCGCTAGTGCCTCACACTAGGCTAGTACTGCCGCTAGTGCTTCACACTAGGCTAGTACTGCCGCTACTGCTTCACATTAGGCTAGTGCTGCCGCTAGTGCTCAACACTAGGCTAGTACTGGCGCTAGTGCTTCACACTAGGCTAGTACTGCCGCTAGTGCTTCACACTAGGCTAATACTGCCGCTAGTGCTTCACACTAGGCTAGTCCTGAAGCTATTGCTTCACACTAGGCTAGTAATGCCGCTAGTCCTTCACACTAGGCTAGTACTGGCGCTTGTGCCTCACACTAGGCTAGTACTGCCGCTAGTGCTTCACACTAGGCTAGTACTGCCGCTACTGCTTCACATTAGGCTAGTGCTGCCGCTAGTGCTCAACACTAGGCTAGTACTGGCGCTAGTGCTTCACACTAGGCTAGTACTGCGGCTAGTGCTTCAAACTAGGCTAGTACTGCCGCTAGTGCTTTAAACTAGGCTAGTACTGCCGCTAATGACTTACACTAGGCTAGTACTGCGGCTAGTGCCTCACACTAGGCTAGAACTGCGGCTAGAGCCTCACAATAGGCTAGTACTGCGGCTAGTGCCTCACACTGGGCTAGTACTGCCGCTAGTGGTTCACACTAGGCTAGTACTGCCGCTAGTGCTTCACACTAGGCTAGTACTGCCGCTAGTGCTTCAAACTAGGCTAGTACTGCCGCTAATGACTCACACTAGGCTAGTACTGCGGCTAGTGCCTCACACTAGGCTAGTACTGCGGCTAGTGCCTCACACTAGGCTAGTACTGCGGCTAGTGCCTCACACTGGGCTAGTACTGCCGCTAATGACTCACACTAGGCTAGTACTGCGGCTAGTGCCTCATACTAGACTAGTACTGCCGCCAGTGCTTCACACTAGGCTAGTACTGCCGCTAGTGCTTCACACTAGGCTAGTACTGCCGCTACTGCTTCACACTAGGCTAGTACTGCCGCTAGTGCTTCACACTAGGCTAGTACTGCCGCTAGTGCTTCAAACTTGGCTAGTACTGCCGCTAGTGCTTCCGACTAGGCTAGTACTGCCGCTACTGCTTCACACTAGGCTAGTACTGCCGCTAGTCCTTCAAACTAGGCTAGTACTGCCGCTAGTGCTTCACACTAGGCTAGTCCTGAAGCTATTGCTTCACACTAGGCTAGTAATGCCGCTAGTCCTTCACACTAGGCTAGTACTGGCGCTAGTGCCTCACACTAGGCTAGTACTGCCGCTAGTGCTTCACACTAGGCTAGTACTGCCGCTAGTGCGTCACACTAGGCTAGTACTGCCGCTAGTGCTTCATACTAGGCTAGTATTGCCGCTAGTGCTTCACACTAGGCTAGTACTGCCGCTAGTGCTCTACACTAGACTAGTACTGCCGCTAGTGCTCTACACTAGGCTAGTACTGCCGCTAGTGCCTCACACTAGGCTAGTACTGCTGCTAGTGCTTCACACTAGACTAGTACTGCCGCTAGTGCTTCACACTAGGCTAGTACTCCGGCTAGTGACTCACACTAGGCTAGTACTGCCGCTAGTCCTTCAAACTAGGCTAGTACTCCCGCTAGTCCTTCAAACTAGGCTAGTACTGCCGCTAGTGCTTCACACTAGGCTAGTACTGCCGCTACTGCTTCACATTAGGCTAGTGCTGCCGCTAGTGCTCAACACTAGGCTAGTACTGCCGCTAGTGCTTCACACTAGGCTAGTACTGCCGCTAGTGCTTCACACTAGGCTAGTACTGCCACTAGTGCTTCACACTGGGCTAGTACTGCCGCTAGTGCTTCACACTAGGCTAGTACTGCCGCTAGTGCTTCACACTAGGCTAGTACTGCCGCTACTGCTTCACACTACGCTAGTACTGCCGCTAGTGCTCAACACTAGGCTAGTACTGCTGCTAGTGCTTCACACTAGGCTAGTACTGCCGCTAGTGCTTCACACTAGGCTAGTACTGCGGCTAGTGACTCACACTAGGCTAGTACTGCCGCTAGTCCTTCAAACTAGGCTAGTACTGCCGCTAATGCCTCACACTAGGGTAGTACTGCGGCCAGTGCTCCACACTAGGCTAGTACTGCCGCCAGTGCTCCACACTTGGCTAGTACTGCCACTAGTGCTTCACACTGGGCTAGTACTGCCGCTAGTGCTTCACACTAGGCTAGTACTGCCACTAGTGCTTCACACTGGGCTAGTACTGCCGCTAGTGCTTCACACTAGGCTATTACTGCCGCTAGTGCTTCACACTAGGCTAGTACTGCCGCTAGTGCTTCACACTAGGCTAGTACTGCCGCTAGTGCTTCAAACTAGGCTAGTACTGCCGCTAGTGCTTCACACTAGGCTAGTACTGCCGCTAGTGCTTCACACTAGGCTAGTACTGCCGCTAGCGCTTCACACTAGGCTAGTACTGCCGCTAGTGCTTCAAACTAGGCTAGTACTGCCGCTAGTGCTTCACACTAGGCTAGTCCTGAAGCTATTGCTTCACACTAGGCTAGTAATGCCGCTAGTCCTTCACACTAGGCTAGTACTGGCGCTAGTGCCTCACACTAGGCTAGTACTGCCGCTAGTGCTTCACACTAGGCTAGTACTGCCGCTACTGCTTCACATTAGGCTAGTGCTGCCGCTAGTGCTCAACACTAGGCTAGTACTGGCGCTAGTGCTTCACACTAGGCTAGTACTGCCGCTAGTGCTTCACACTAGGCTAGTACTGCCGCTAGTGCTTCACACTAGGCTAGTACTGCCGCTACTGCTTCACACTACGCTAGTACTGCCGCTAGTGCTCAACACTAGGCTAGTACTGCCGCTACTGCTTCACATTAGGCTAGTGCTGCCGCTAGTGCTCAACACTAGGCTAGTACTGGCGCTAGTGCTTCACACTAGGCTAGTACTGCGGCTAGTGCTTCAAACTAGGCTAGTACTGCCGCTAGTGCTTTAAACTAGGCTAGTACTGCCGCTAATGACTTACACTAGGCTAGTACTGCGGCTAGTGCCTCACACTAGGCTAGAACTGCGGCTAGAGCCTCACAATAGGCTAGTACTGCGGCTAGTGCCTCACACTGGGCTAGTACTGCCGCTAGTGGTTCACACTAGGCTAGTACTGCCGCTAGTGCTTCACACTAGGCTAGTACTGCCGCTAGTGCTTCAAACTAGGCTAGTACTGCCGCTAATGACTCACACTAGGCTAGTACTGCGGCTAGTGCCTCACACTAGGCTAGTACTGCGGCTAGTGCCTCACACTAGGCTAGTACTGCGGCTAGTGCCTCACACTGGGCTAGTACTGCCGCTAATGACTCACACTAGGCTAGTACTGCGGCTAGTGCCTCATACTAGACTAGTACTGCCGCCAGTGCTTCACACTAGGCTAGTACTGCCGCTAGTGCTTCACACTAGGCTAGTACTGCCGCTACTGCTTCACACTAGGCTAGTACTGCCGCTAGTGCTTCACACTAGGCTAGTACTGCCGCTAGTGCTTCAAACTTGGCTAGTACTGCCGCTAGTGCTTCCGACTAGGCTAGTACTGCCGCTACTGCTTCACACTAGGCTAGTACTGCCGCTAGTCCTTCAAACTAGGCTAGTACTGCCGCTAGTGCTTCACACTAGGCTAGTCCTGAAGCTATTGCTTCACACTAGGCTAGTAATGCCGCTAGTCCTTCACACTAGGCTAGTACTGGCGCTAGTGCCTCACACTAGGCTAGTACTGCCGCTAGTGCTTCACACTAGGCTAGTACTGCCGCTAGTGCGTCACACTAGGCTAGTACTGCCGCTAGTGCTTCATACTAGGCTAGTATTGCCGCTAGTGCTTCACACTAGGCTAGTACTGCCGCTAGTGCTCTACACTAGACTAGTACTGCCGCTAGTGCTCTACACTAGGCTAGTACTGCCGCTAGTGCCTCACACTAGGCTAGTACTGCTGCTAGTGCTTCACACTAGACTAGTACTGCCGCTAGTGCTTCACACTAGGCTAGTACTCCGGCTAGTGACTCACACTAGGCTAGTACTGCCGCTAGTCCTTCAAACTAGGCTAGTACTCCCGCTAGTCCTTCAAACTAGGCTAGTACTGCCGCTAGTGCTTCACACTAGGCTAGTACTGCCGCTACTGCTTCACATTAGGCTAGTGCTGCCGCTAGTGCTCAACACTAGGCTAGTACTGCTGCTAGTGCTTCACACTAGGCTAGTACTGCCGCTAGTGCTTCACACTAGGCTAGTACTGCGGCTAGTGACTCACACTAGGCTAGTACTGCCGCTAGTCCTTCAAACTAGGCTAGTACTGCCGCTAATGCCTCACACTAGGGTAGTACTGCGGCCAGTGCTCCACACTAGGCTAGTACTGCCGCCAGTGCTCCACACTTGGCTAGTACTGCCACTAGTGCTTCACACTGGGCTAGTACTGCCGCTAGTGCTTCACACTAGGCTAGTACTGCCACTAGTGCTTCACACTGGGCTAGTACTGCCGCTAGTGCTTCACACTAGGCTATTACTGCCGCTAGTGCTTCACACTAGGCTAGTACTGCCGCTAGTGCTTCACACTAGGCTAGTACTGCCGCTAGTGCTTCAAACTAGGCTAGTACTGCCGCTAGTGCTTCACACTAGGCTAGTACTGCCGCTAGTGCTTCACACTAGGCTAGTCCTGAAGCTATTGCTTCACACTAGGCTAGTAATGCCGCTAGTCCTTCACACTAGGCTAGTACTGGCGCTAGTGCCTCACACTAGGCTAGTACTGCCGCTAGTGCTTCACACTAGGCTAGTACTGCCGCTACTGCTTCACATTAGGCTAGTGCTGCCGCTAGTGCTCAACACTAGGCTAGTACTGGCGCTAGTGCTTCACACTAGGCTAGTACTGCCGCTAGTGCTTCACACTAGGCTAATACTGCCGCTAGTGCTTCACACTAGGCTAGTCCTGAAGCTATTGCTTCACACTAGGCTAGTAATGCCGCTAGTCCTTCACACTAGGCTAGTACTGGCGCTTGTGCCTCACACTAGGCTAGTACTGCCGCTAGTGCTTCACACTAGGCTAGTACTGCCGCTAGTGCTTCACACTAGGCTAGTACTGCCGCTACTGCTTCACACTACGCTAGTACTGCCGCTAGTGCTCAACACTAGGCTAGTACTGCCGCTACTGCTTCACATTAGGCTAGTGCTGCCGCTAGTGCTCAACACTAGGCTAGTACTGGCGCTAGTGCTTCACACTAGGCTAGTACTGCGGCTAGTGCTTCAAACTAGGCTAGTACTGCCGCTAGTGCTTTAAACTAGGCTAGTACTGCCGCTAATGACTTACACTAGGCTAGTACTGCGGCTAGTGCCTCACACTAGGCTAGAACTGCGGCTAGAGCCTCACAATAGGCTAGTACTGCGGCTAGTGCCTCACACTAGGCTAGTACTGCCGCTAGTGCTTCAAACTAGGCTAGTACTGCCGCTAATGACTCACACTAGGCTAGTACTGCGGCTAGTGCCTCACACTAGGCTAGTACTGCGGCTAGTGCCTCACACTAGGCTAGTACTGCGGCTAGTGCCTCACACTGGGCTAGTACTGCCGCTAATGACTCACACTAGGCTAGTACTGCGGCTAGTGCCTCATACTAGACTAGTACTGCCGCCAGTGCTTCACACTAGGCTAGTACTGCCGCTAGTGCTTCACACTAGGCTAGTACTGCCGCTACTGCTTCACACTAGGCTAGTACTGCCGCTAGTGCTTCACACTAGGCTAGTACTGCCGCTAGTGCTTCAAACTTGGCTAGTACTGCCGCTAGTGCTTCCGACTAGGCTAGTACTGCCGCTACTGCTTCACACTAGGCTAGTACTGCCGCTAGTCCTTCAAACTAGGCTAGTACTGCCGCTAGTGCTTCACACTAGGCTAGTCCTGAAGCTATTGCTTCACACTAGGCTAGTAATGCCGATAGTCCTTCACACTAGGCTAGTACTGGCGCTAGTGCCTCACACTAGGCTAGTACTGCCGCTAGTGCTTCACACTAGGCTAGTACTGCCGCTAGTGCGTCACACTAGGCTAGTACTGCCGCTAGTGCTTCATACTAGGCTAGTATTGCCGCTAGTGCTTCACACTAGGCTAGTACTGCCGCTAGTGCTCTACACTAGACTAGTACTGCCGCTAGTGCTCTACACTAGGCTAGTACTGCCGCTAGTGCCTCACACTAGGCTAGTACTGCTGCTAGTGCTTCACACTAGACTAGTACTGCCGCTAGTGCTTCACACTAGGCTAGTACTCCGGCTAGTGACTCACACTAGGCTAGTACTGCCGCTAGTCCTTCAAACTAGGCTAGTACTCCCGCTAGTCCTTCAAACTAGGCTAGTACTGCCGCTAGTGCTTCACACTAGGCTAGTACTGCCGCTACTGCTTCACATTAGGCTAGTGCTGCCGCTAGTGCTCAACACTAGGCTAGTACTGCCGCTAGTGCTTCACACTAGGCTAGTACTGCCGCTAGTGCTTCACACTAGGCTAGTACTGCCACTAGTGCTTCACACTGGGCTAGTACTGCCGCTAGTGCTTCACACTAGGCTAGTACTGCCGCTAGTGCTTCACACTAGGCTAGTACTGCCGCTACTGCTTCACACTACGCTAGTACTGCCGCTAGTGCTCAACACTAGGCTAGTACTGCTGCTAGTGCTTCACACTAGGCTAGTACTGCCGCTAGTGCTTCACACTAGGCTAGTACTGCGGCTAGTGACTCACACTAGGCTAGTACTGCCGCTAGTCCTTCAAACTAGGCTAGTACTGCCGCTAATGCCTCACACTAGGGTAGTACTGCGGCCAGTGCTCCACACTAGGCTAGTACTGGCGCCAGTGCTCCACACTTGGCTAGTACTGCCACTAGTGCTTCACACTGGGCTAGTACTGCCGCTAGTGCTTCACACTAGGCTAGTACTGCCACTAGTGCTTCACACTGGGCTAGTACTGCCGCTAGTGCTTCACACTAGGCTATTACTGCCGCTAGTGCTTCACACTAGGCTAGTACTGCCGCTAGTGCTTCACACTAGGCTAGTACTGCCGCTAGTGCTTCAAACTAGGCTAGTACTGCCGCTAGTGCTTCACACTAGGCTAGTACTGCCGCTAGTGCTTCACACTAGGCTAGTACTGCCGCTAGTGCTTCACACTAGGCTAGTACTGCCGCTAGTGCTTCAAACTAGGCTAGTACTGCCGCTAGTGCTTCACACTAGGCTAGTCCTGAAGCTATTGCTTCACACTAGGCTAGTAATGCCGCTAGTCCTTCACACTAGGCTAGTACTGGCGCTAGTGCCTCACACTAGGCTAGTACTGCCGCTAGTGCTTCACACTAGGCTAGTACTGCCGCTACTGCTTCACATTAGGCTAGTGCTGCCGCTAGTGCTCAACACTAGGCTAGTACTGGCGCTAGTGCTTCACACTAGGCTAGTACTGCCGCTAGTGCTTCACACTAGGCTCATACTGCCGCTAGTGCTTCACACTAGGCTAGTCCTGAAGCTATTGCTTCACACTAGGCTAGTAATGCCGCTAGTCCTTCACACTAGGCTAGTACTGGCGCTTGTGCCTCACACTAGGCTAGTACTGCCGCTAGTGCTTCACACTAGGCTAGTACTGCCGCTAGTGCTTCACACTAGGCTAGTACTGCCGCTACTGCTTCACACTACGCTAGTACTGCCGCTAGTGCTCAACACTAGGCTAGTACTGCTGCTAGTGCTTCACACTAGGCTAGTACTGCCGCTAGTGCTTCACACTAGGCTAGTACTGCGGCTAGTGACTCACACTAGGCTAGTACAGCCGCTAGTCCTTCAAACTAGGCTAGTACTGCCGCTAATGCCTCACACTAGGGTAGTACTGCGGCCAGTGCTCCACACTAGGCTAGTACTGCCGCCAGTGCTCCACACTTGGCTAGTACTGCCGCTAGTGCTTCACACTAGGCTAGTACTGACGTTAGTGCTTCACACTAGGCTAGTACTGCCACTAGTGCTTCACACTGGGCTAGTACTGCCGCTAGTGCTTCACACTAGGCTAGTACTGCCACTAGTGCTTCACACTGGGCTAGTACTGCCGCTAGTGCTTCACACTAGGCTATTACTGCCGCTAGTGCTTCACACTAGGCTAGTACTGCCGCTAGTGCTTCACACTAGGCTAGTACTGCCGCTAGTGCTTCAAACTAGGCTAGTACTGCCGCTAGTGCTTCACACTAGGCTAGTGCTGCCGCTAGCGCTTCACACTAGGCTAGTACTGCCGCTAGTGCTTCAAACTAGGCTAGTACTGCCGCTAGTGCTTCACACTAGGCTAGTCCTGAAGCTATTGCTTCACACTAGGCTAGTAATGCCGCTAGTCCTTCACACTAGGCTAGTACTGGCGCTAGTGCCTCACACTAGGCTAGTACTGCCGCTAGTGCTTCACACTAGGCTAGTACTGCCGCTACTGCTTCACATTAGGCTAGTGCTGCCGCTAGTGCTCAACACTAGGCTAGTACTGGCGCTAGTGCTTCACACTAGGCTAGTACTGCCGCTAGTGCTTCACACTAGGCTAATACTGCCGCTAGTGCTTCACACTAGGCTAGTCCTGAAGCTATTGCTTCACACTAGGCTAGTAATGCCGCTAGTCCTTCACACTAGGCTAGTACTGGCGCTTGTGCCTCACACTAGGCTAGTACTGCCGCTAGTGCTTCACACTAGGCTAGTACTGCCGCTACTGCTTCACATTAGGCTAGTGCTGCCGCTAGTGCTCAACACTAGGCTAGTACTGGCGCTAGTGCTTCACACTAGGCTAGTACTGCGGCTAGTGCTTCAAACTAGGCTAGTACTGCCGCTAGTGCTTTAAACTAGGCTAGTACTGCCGCTAATGACTTACACTAGGCTAGTACTGCGGCTAGTGCCTCACACTAGGCTAGAACTGCGGCTAGAGCCTCACAATAGGCTAGTACTGCGGCTAGTGCCTCACACTGGGCTAGTACTGCCGCTAGTGGTTCACACTAGGCTAGTACTGCCGCTAGTGCTTCACACTAGGCTAGTACTGCCGCTAGTGCTTCAAACTAGGCTAGTACTGCCGCTAATGACTCACACTAGGCTAGTACTGCGGCTAGTGCCTCACACTAGGCTAGTACTGCGGCTAGTGCCTCACACTAGGCTAGTACTGCGGCTAGTGCCTCACACTGGGCTAGTACTGCCGCTAATGACTCACACTAGGCTAGTACTGCGGCTAGTGCCTCATACTAGACTAGTACTGCCGCCAGTGCTTCACACTAGGCTAGTACTGCCGCTAGTGCTTCACACTAGGCTAGTACTGCCGCTACTGCTTCACACTAGGCTAGTACTGCCGCTAGTGCTTCACACTAGGCTAGTACTGCCGCTAGTGCTTCAAACTTGGCTAGTACTGCCGCTAGTGCTTCCGACTAGGCTAGTACTGCCGCTACTGCTTCACACTAGGCTAGTACTGCCGCTAGTCCTTCAAACTAGGCTAGTACTGCCGCTAGTGCTTCACACTAGGCTAGTCCTGAAGCTATTGCTTCACACTAGGCTAGTAATGCCGCTAGTCCTTCACACTAGGCTAGTACTGGCGCTAGTGCCTCACACTAGGCTAGTACTGCCGCTAGTGCTTCACACTAGGCTAGTACTGCCGCTAGTGCGTCACACTAGGCTAGTACTGCCGCTAGTGCTTCATACTAGGCTAGTATTGCCGCTAGTGCTTCACACTAGGCTAGTACTGCCGCTAGTGCTCTACACTAGACTAGTACTGCCGCTAGTGCTCTACACTAGGCTAGTACTGCCGCTAGTGCCTCACACTAGGCTAGTACTGCTGCTAGTGCTTCACACTAGACTAGTACTGCCGCTAGTGCTTCACACTAGGCTAGTACTCCGGCTAGTGACTCACACTAGGCTAGTACTGCCGCTAGTCCTTCAAACTAGGCTAGTACTCCCGCTAGTCCTTCAAACTAGGCTAGTACTGCTGCTAGTGCTTCACACTAGGCTAGTACTGCCGCTACTGCTTCACATTAGGCTAGTGCTGCCGCTAGTGCTCAACACTAGGCTAGTACTGGCGCTAGTGCTTCACACTAGGCTAGTACTGCGGCTAGTGCTTCAAACTAGGCTAGTACTGCCGCTAATGCTTTAAACTAGGCTAGTACTGCCGCTAATGACTTACACTAGGCTAGTACTGCCGCTAATGCCTCACACTAGGCTAGTACTGCCGCTAGTGCTTCACACTAGGCTAGTACTGCGGCTAGTGCCTCACACTAGGCTAGTTCTGCCGCTAGTGCTTTACACTAGGCTAGTACTGCCGCTAGTGCGTCACACTAGGCTAGTACTGCCGCTAGTGCTTCATACTAGGCTAGTACTGCCGCTAGTGCTTCACACTAGGCTAGTACTGCCGCTAGTCCTTCAAACTAGGCTAGTACTGCCGCTAATGCCTCACACTAGGGTAGTACTGCGGCCAGTGCTCCACACTAGGCTAGTACTGCCGCCAGTGCTCCACACTAGGCTAGTACTGCCGCTAGTGCTTCACACTAGGCTAGTACTGCGGCTAGTGCCTCACACTGGGCTAGTACTGCCGCTAGTGGTTCACACTAGGCTAGTACTGCCGCTAGTGCTTCACACTAGGCTAGTACTGCCGCTAGTGCTTCAAACTAGGCTAGTACTGCCGCTAATGACTCACACTAGGCTAGTACTGCGGCTAGTGCCTCACACTAGGCTAGTACTGCGGCTAGTGCCTCACACTAGGCTAGTACTGCGGCTAGTGCCTCACACTGGGCTAGTACTGCCGCTAATGACTCACACTAGGCTAGTACTGCGGCTAGTGCCTCATACTAGACTAGTACTGCCGCCAGTGCTTCACACTAGGCTAGTACTGCCGCTAGTGCTTCACACTAGGCTAGTACTGCCGCTACTGCTTCACACTAGGCTAGTACTGCCGCTAGTGCTTCACACTAGGCTAGTACTGCCGCTAGTGCTTCAAACTTGGCTAGTACTGCCGCTAGTGCTTCCGACTAGGCTAGTACTGCCGCTACTGCTTCACACTAGGCTAGTACTGCCGCTAGTCCTTCAAACTAGGCTAGTACTGCCGCTAGTGCTTCACACTAGGCTAGTCCTGAAGCTATTGCTTCACACTAGGCTAGTAATGCCGCTAGTCCTTCACACTAGGCTAGTACTGGCGCTAGTGCCTCACACTAGGCTAGTACTGCCGCTAGTGCTTCACACTAGGCTAGTACTGCCGCTAGTGCGTCACACTAGGCTAGTACTGCCGCTAGTGCTTCATACTAGGCTAGTATTGCCGCTAGTGCTTCACACTAGGCTAGTACTGCCGCTAGTGCTCTACACTAGACTAGTACTGCCGCTAGTGCTCTACACTAGGCTAGTACTGCCGCTAGTGCCTCACACTAGGCTAGTACTGCTGCTAGTGCTTCACACTAGGCTAGTACTGCCGCTAGTGCTTCACACTAGGCTAGTACTCCGGCTAGTGACTCACACTAGGCTAGTACTGCCGCTAGTCCTTCAAACTAGGCTAGTACTCCCGCTAGTCCTCCAAACTAGGCTAGTACTGCCGCTAGTGCTTCACACTAGGCTAGTACTGCCGCTACTGCTTCACATTAGGCTAGTGCTGCCGCTAGTGCTCAACACTAGGCTAGTACTGGCGCTAGTGCTTCACACTAGGCTAGTACTGCGGCTAGTGCTTCAAACTAGGCTAGTACTGCCGCTAATGCTTTAAACTAGGCTAGTACTGCCGCTAATGACTTACACTAGGCTAGTACTGCCGCTAATGCCTCACACTAGGCTAGTACTGCCGCTAGTGCTTCACACTAGGCTAGTACTGCGGCTAGTGCCTCACACTAGGCTAGTTCTGCTGCTAGTGCTTTACACTAGGCTAGTACTGCCGCTAGTGCGTCACACTAGGCTAGTACTGCCGCTAGTGCTTCATACTAGGCTAGTACTGCCGCTAGTGCTTCACACTAGGCTAGTACTGCCGCTAGTCCTTCAAACTAGGCTAGTACTGCCGCTAATGCCTCACACTAGGGTAGTACTGCGGCCAGTGCTCCACACTAGGCTAGTACTGCCGCCAGTGCTCCACACTAGGCTAGTACTGCCGCTAGTGCTTCACACTAGGCTAGTACTGCCGCTAGTGCTTCACACTAGGCTAGTACTGCCACTAGTGCTTCACACTGGGCTAGTACTGCCGCTAGTGCTTCACACTAGGCTAGTACTGCCGCTAGTGCTTCACACTAGGCTAGTACTGCCGCTACTGCTTCACACTACGCTAGTACTGCCGCTAGTGCTCAACACTAGGCTAGTACTGCTGCTAGTACTTCACACTAGGCTAGTACTGCCGCTAGTGCTTCACACTAGGCTAGTACTGCGGCTAGTGACTCACACTAGGCTAGTACTGCCGCTAGTCCTTCAAACTAGGCTAGTACTGCCGCTAATGCCTCACACTAGGGTAGTACTGCGGCCAGTGCTCCACACTAGGCTAGTACTGCCGCCAGTGCTCCACACTTGGCTAGTACTGCCGCTAGTGCTTCACACTAGGCTAGTACTGACGTTAGTGCTTCACACTAGGCTAGTACTGCCACTAGTGCTTCACACTGGGCTAGTACTGCCGCTAGTGCTTCACACTAGGCTAGTACTGCCGCTAGTGCTTCACACTAGGCTAGTACTGCCGCTAGTGCTTCACACTGGGCTAGTACTGCCGCTAGTGCTTCACACTAGGCTAGTACTGCCACTAGTGCTTCACACTTGGCTAGTACTGCCGCTAGTGCTTCACACTAGGCTAGTACTGACGTTAGTGCTTCACACTAGGCTAGTACTGCCACTAGTGCTTCACACTGGGCTAGTACTGCCGCTAGTGCTTCACACTAGGCTAGTACTGCCACTAGTGCTTCACACTGGGCTAGTACTGCCGCTAGTGCTTCACACTAGGCTATTACTGCCGCTAGTGCTTCACACTAGGCTAGTACTGCCGCTAGTGCTTCACACTAGGCTAGTACTGCCGCTAGTGCTTCAAACTAGGCTAGTACTGCCGCTAGTGCTTCACACTAGGCTAGTACTGCCGCTAGCGCTTCACACTAGGCTAGTACTGCCGCTAGTGCTTCAAACTAGGCTAGTACTGCCGCTAGTGCTTCACACTAGGCTAGTCCTGAAGCTATTGCTTCACACTAGGCTAGTAATGCCGCTAGTCCTTCACACTAGGCTAGTACTGGCGCTAGTGCCTCACACTAGGCTAGTACTGCCGCTAGTGCTTCACACTAGGCTAGTACTGCCGCTAGTGCTTCACACTAGGCTAGTACTGCCGCTAGTGCTTCACACTAGGCTAGTACTGCGGCTAGTGATTCACACTAGGCTAGTACTGCCGCTAGTCCTTCAAACTAGGCTAGTACTGCCGCTAATGCCTCACACTAGGGTAGTACTGCGGCCAGTGCTCCACACTAGGCTAGTACTGCCGCCAGTGCTCCACACTTGGCTAGTACTGCCGCTAGTGCTTCACACTAGGCTAGTACTGACGTTAGTGCTTCACACTAGGCTAGTACTGCCACTAGTGCTTCACACTGGGCTAGTACTGCCGCTAGTGCTTCACACTAGGCTAGTACTGCCACTAGTGCTTCACACTGGGCTAGTACTGCCGCTAGTGCTTCACACTAGGATATTACTGCCGCTAGTGCTTCACACTAGGCTAGTACTGCCGCTAGTGCTTCACACTAGGCTAGTACTGCCGCTAGTGCTTCAAACTAGGCTAGTACTGCCGCTAGTGCTTCACACTAGGCTAGTGCTGCCGCTAGCGCTTCACACTAGGCTAGTACTGCCGCTAGTGCTTCAAACTAGGCTAGTACTGCCGCTAGTGCTTCACACTAGGCTAGTCCTGAAGCTATTGCTTCACACTAGGCTAGTAATGCCGCTAGTCCTTCACACTAGGCTAGTACTGGCGCTAGTGCCTCACACTAAGCTAGTACTGCCGCTAGTGCTTCACACTGGGCTAGTACTGCCGCTAGTGCTTCACACTAGGCTAGTACTGCCACTAGTGCTTCACACTTGGCTAGTACTGCCGCTAGTGCTTCACACTAGGCTAGTACTGACGTTAGTGCTTCACACTAGGCTAGTACTGCCACTAGTGCTTCACACTGGGCTAGTACTGCCGCTAGTGCTTCACACTAGGCTAGTACTGCCACTAGTGCTTCACACTGGGCTAGTACTGCCGCTAGTGCTTCACACTAGGCTATTACTGCCGCTAGTGCTTCACACTAGGCTAGTACTGCCGCTAGTGCTTCACACTAGGCTAGTACTGCCGCTAGTGCTTCAAACTAGGCTAGTACTGCCGCTAGTGCTTCACACTAGGCTAGTACTGCCGCTAGCGCTTCACACTAGGCTAGTACTGCCGCTAGTGCTTCAAACTAGGCTAGTACTGCCGCTAGTGCTTCACACTAGGCTAGTCCTGAAGCTATTGCTTCACACTAGGCTAGTAATGCCGCTAGTCCTTCACACTAGGCTAGTACTGGCGATAGTGCCTCACACTAGGCTAGTACTGCCGCTAGTGCTTCACACTAGGCTAGTACTGCCGCTACTGCTTCACATTAGGCTAGTGCTGCCGCTAGTGCTCAACACTAGGCTAGTACTGGCGCTAGTGCTTCACACTAGGCTAGTACTGCCGCTAGTGCTTCACACTAGGCTAATACTGCCGCTAGTGCTTCACACTAGGCTAGTCCTGAAGCTATTGCTTCACACTAGGCTAGTAATGCCGCTAGTCCTTCACACTAGGCTAGTACTGGCGCTTGTGCCTCACACTAGGCTAGTACTGCCGCTAGTGCTTCACACTAGGCTAGTACTGCCGCTAGTGCTTCACACTAGGCTAGTACTGCCGCTACTGCTTCACACTACGCTAGTACTGCCGCTAGTGCTCAACACTAGGCTAGTACTGCTGCTAGTGCTTCACACTAGGCTAGTACTGCCGCTAGTGCTTCACACTAGGCTAGTACTGCGGCTAGTGACTCACACTAGGCTAGTACTGCCGCTAGTCCTTCAAACTAGGCTAGTACTGCCGCTAATGCCTCACACTAGGGTAGTACTGCGGCCAGTGCTCCACACTAGGCTAGTACTGCCGCCAGTGCTCCACACTTGGCTAGTACTGCCGCTAGTGCTTCACACTAGGCTAGTACTGACGTTAGTGCTTCACACTAGGCTAGTACTGCCACTAGTGCTTCACACTGGGCTAGTACTGCCGCTAGTGCTTCACACTAGGCTAGTACTGCCACTAGTGCTTCACACTGGGCTAGTACTGCCGCTAGTGCTTCACACTAGGCTATTACTGCCGCTAGTGCTTCACACTAGGCTAGTACTGCCGCTAGTGCTTCACACTAGGCTAGTACTGCCGCTAGTGCTTCAAACTAGGCTAGTACTGCCGCTAGTGCTTCACACTAGGCTAGTGCTGCCGCTAGCGCTTCACACTAGGCTAGTACTGCCGCTAGTGCTTCAAACTAGGCTAGTACTGCCGCTAGTGCTTCACACTAGGCTAGTGCTGCCGCTAGCGCTTCACACTAGGCTAGTACTGCCGCTAGTGCTTCAAACTAGGCTAGTACTGCCGCTAGTGCTTCACACTAGGCTAGTCCTGAAGCTATTGCTTCACACTAGGCTAGTAATGCCGCTAGTCCTTCACACTAGGCTAGTACTGGCGCTAGTGCCTCACACTAGGCTAGTACTGCCGCTAGTGCTTCACACTAGGCTAGTACTGCCGCTACTGCTTCACATTAGGCTAGTGCTGCCGCTAGTGCTCAACACTAGGCTAGTACTGGCGCTAGTGCTTCACACTAGGCTAGTACTGCCGATAGTGCTTCACACTAGGCTAATACTGCCGCTAGTGCTTCACACTAGGCTAGTCCTGAAGCTATTGCTTCACACTAGGCTAGTAATGCCGCTAGTCCTTCACACTAGGCTAGTACTGGCGCTTGTGCCTCACACTAGGCTAGTACTGCCGCTAGTGCTTCACACTAGGCTAGTACTGCCGCTACTGCTTCACATTAGGCTAGTGCTGCCGCTAGTGCTCAACACTAGGCTAGTACTGGCGCTAGTGCTTCACACTAGGCTAGTACTGCGGCTAGTGCTTCAAACTAGGCTAGTACTGCCGCTAGTGCTTTAAACTAGGCTAGTACTGCCGCTAATGACTTACACTAGGCTAGTACTGCGGCTAGTGCCTCACACTAGGCTAGAACTGCGGCTAGAGCCTCACACTAGGCTAGTACTGCGGCTAGTGCCTCACACTGGGCTAGTACTGCCGCTAGTGGTTCACACTAGGCTAGTACTGCCGCTAGTGCTCTACACTAGACTAGTACTGCCGCTAGTGCTCTACACTAGGCTAGTACTGCCGCTAGTGCCTCACACTAGGCTAGTACTGCTGCTAGTGCTTCACACTAGGCTAGTACTGCCGCTAGTGCTTCACACTAGGCTAGTACTCCGGCTAGTGACTCACACTAGGCTAGTACTGCCGCTAGTCCTTCAAACTAGGCTAGTACTCCCGCTAGTCCTTCAAACTAGGCTAGTACTGCCGCTAGTGCTTCACACTAGGCTAGTACTGCCGCTACTGCTTCACATTAGGCTAGTGCTGCCGCTAGTGCTCAACACTAGGCTAGTACTGGCGCTAGTGCTTCACACTAGGCTAGTACTGCGGCTAGTGCTTCAAACTAGGCTAGTACTGCCGCTAATGCTTTAAACTAGGCTAGTACTGCCGCTAATGACTTACACTAGGCTAGTACTGCCGCTAATGCCTCACACTAGGCTAGTACTGCCGCTAGTGCTTCACACTAGGCTAGTACTGCGGCTAGTGCCTCACACTAGGCTAGTTCTGCCGCTAGTGCTTTACACTAGGCTAGTACTGCCGCTAGTGCGTCACACTAGGCTAGTACTGCCGCTAGTGCTTCATACTAGGCTAGTACTGCCGCTAGTGCTTCACACTAGGCTAGTACTGCCGCTAGTCCTTCAAACTAGGCTAGTACTGCCGCTAATGCCTCACACTAGGGTAGTACTGCGGCCAGTGCTCCACACTAGGCTAGTACTGCCGCCAGTGCTCCACACTAGGCTAGTACTGCCGCTAGTGCTTCACACTAGGCTAGTACTGCGGCTAGTGCCTCACACTGGGCTAGTACTGCCGCTAGTGGTTCACACTAGGCTAGTACTGCCGCTAGTGCTTCACACTAGGCTAGTACTGCCGCTAGTGCTTCAAACTAGGCTAGTACTGCCGCTAATGACTCACACTAGGCTAGTACTGCGGCTAGTGCCTCACACTAGGCTAGTACTGCGGCTAGTGCCTCACACTAGGCTAGTACTGCGGCTAGTGCCTCACACTGGGCTAGTACTGCCGCTAATGACTCACACTAGGCTAGTACTGCGGCTAGTGCCTCATACTAGACTAGTACTGCCGCCAGTGCTTCACACTAGGCTAGTACTGCCGCTAGTGCTTCACACTAGGCTAGTACTGCCGCTACTGCTTCACACTAGGCTAGTACTGCCGCTAGTGCTTCACACTAGGCTAGTACTGCCGCTAGTGCTTCAAACTTGGCTGGTACTGCCGCTAGTGCTTCCGACTAGGCTAGTACTGCCGCTACTGCTTCACACTAGGCTAGTACTGCCGCTAGTCCTTCAAACTAGGCTAGTACTGCCGCTAGTGCTTCACACTAGGCTAGTCCTGAAGCTATTGCTTCACACTAGGCTAGTAATGCCGCTAGTCCTTCACACTAGGCTAGTACTGGCGCTAGTGCCTCACACTAGGCTAGTACTGCCGCTAGTGCTTCACACTAGGCTAGTACTGCCGCTAGTGCGTCACACTAGGCTAGTACTGCCGCTAGTGCTTCATACTAGGCTAGTATTGCCGCTAGTGCTTCACACTAGGCTAGTACTGCCGCTAGTGCTCTACACTAGACTAGTACTGCCGCTAGTGCTCTACACTAGGCTAGTACTGCCGCTAGTGCCTCACACTAGGCTAGTACTGCTGCTAGTGCTTCACACTAGGCTAGTACTGCCGCTAGTGCTTCACACTAGGCTAGTACTCCGGCTAGTGACTCACACTAGGCTAGTACTGCCGCTAGTCCTTCAAACTAGGCTAGTACTCCCGCTAGTCCTTCAAACTAGGCTAGTACTGCCGCTAGTGCTTCACACTAGGCTAGTACTGCCGCTACTGCTTCACATTAGGCTAGTGCTGCCGCTAGTGCTCAACACTAGGCTAGTACTGGCGCTAGTGCTTCACACTAGGCTAGTACTGCGGCTAGTGCTTCAAACTAGGCTAGTACTGCCGCTAATGCTTTAAACTAGGCTAGTACTGCCGCTAATGACTTACACTAGGCTAGTACTGCCGCTAATGCCTCACACTAGGCTAGTACTGCCGCTAGTGCTTCACACTAGGCTAGTACTGCGGCTAGTGCCTCACACTAGGCTAGTACTGCGGCTAGTGACTCACACTAGGCTAGTACTGCCGCTAGTCCTTCAAACTAGGCTAGTACTGCCGCTAATGCCTCACACTAGGGTAGTACTGCGGCCAGTGCTCCACACTAGGCTAGTACTGCCGCCAGTGCTCCACACTTGGCTAGTACTGCCGCTAGTGCTTCACACTAGGCTAGTACTGACGTTAGTGCTTCACACTAGGCTAGTACTGCCACTAGTGCTTCACACTGGGCTAGTACTGCCGCTAGTGCTTCACACTAGGCTAGTACTGCCACTAGTGCTTCACACTGGGCTAGTACTGCCGCTAGTGCTTCACACTAGGCTATTACTGCCGCTAGTGCTTCACACTAGGCTAGTACTGCCGCTAGTGCTTCACACTAGGCTAGTACTGCCGCTAGTGCTTCAAACTAGGCTAGTACTGCCGCTAGTGCTTCACACTAGGCTAGTGCTGCCGCTAGCGCTTCACACTAGGCTAGTACTGCCGCTAGTGCTTCAAACTAGGCTAGTACTGCCGCTAGTGCTTCACACTAGGCTAGTCCTGAAGCTATTGCATCACACTAGGCTAGTAATGCCGCTAGTCCTTCACACTAGGCTAGTACTGGCGCTAGTGCCTCACACTAGGCTAGTACTGCCGCTAGTGCTTCACACTAGGCTAGTACTGCCGCTACTGCTTCACATTAGGCTAGTGCTGCCGCTAGTGCTCAACACTAGGCTAGTACTGGCGCTAGTGCTTCACACTAGGCTAGTACTGCCGCTAGTGCTTCACACTAGGCTAATACTGCCGCTAGTGCTTCACACTAGGCTAGTCCTGAAGCTATTGCTTCACACTAGGCTAGTAATGCCGCTAGTCCTTCACACTAGGCTAGTACTGGCGCTTGTGCCTCACACTAGGCTAGTACTGCCGCTAGTGCTTCACACTAGGCTAGTACTGCCGCTACTGCTTCACATTAGGCTAGTGCTGCCGCTAGTGCTCAACACTAGGCTAGTACTGGCGCTAGTGCTTCACACTAGGCTAGTACTGCGGCTAGTGCTTCAAACTAGGCTAGTACTGCCGCTAGTGCTTTAAACTAGGCTAGTACTGCCGCTAATGACTTACACTAGGCTAGTACTGCGGCTAGTGCCTCACACTAGGCTAGAACTGCGGCTAGAGCCTCACACTAGGCTAGTACTGCGGGTAGTGCCTCACACTGGGCTAGTACTGCCGCTAGTGGTTCACACTAGGCTAGTACTGCCGCTAGTGCTTCACACTAGGCTAGTACTGCCGCTAGTGCTTCAAACTAGGCTAGTACTGCCGCTAATGACTCACACTAGGCTAGTACTGCGGCTAGTGCCTCACACTAGGCTAGTACTGCGGCTAGTGCCTCACACTAGGCTAGTACTGCGGCTAGTGCCTCACACTGGGATAGTACTGCCGCTAATGACTCACACTAGGCTAGTACTGCGGCTAGTGCCTCATACTAGACTAGTACTGCCGCCAGTGCTTCACACTAGGCTAGTACTGCCGCTAGTGCTTCACACTAGGCTAGTACTGCCGCTACTGCTTCACACTAGGCTAGTACTGCCGCTAGTGCTTCACACTAGGCTAGTACTGCCGCTAGTGCTTCAAACTTGGCTAGTACTGCCGCTAGTGCTTCCGACTAGGCTAGTACTGCCGCTACTGCTTCACACTAGGCTAGTACTGCCGCTAGTCCTTCAAACTAGGCTAGTACTGCCGCTAGTGCTTCACACTAGGCTAGTCCTGAAGCTATTGCTTCACACTAGGCTAGTAATGCCGCTAGTCCTTCACACTAGGCTAGTACTGGCGCTAGTGCCTCACACTAGGCTAGTACTGCCGCTAGTGCTTCACACTAGGCTAGTACTGCCGCTAGTGCGTCACACTAGGCTAGTACTGCCGCTAGTGCTTCATACTAGGCTAGTATTGCCGCTAGTGCTTCACACTAGGCTAGTACTGCCGCTAGTGCTCTACACTAGACTAGTACTGCCGCTAGTGCTCTACACTAGGCTAGTACTGCCGCTAGTGCCTCACACTAGGCTAGTACTGCTGCTAGTGCTTCACACTAGGCTAGTACTGCCGCTAGTGCTTCACACTAGGCTAGTACTCCGGCTAGTGACTCACACTAGGCTAGTACTGCCGCTAGTCCTTCAAACTAGGCTAGTACTCCCGCTAGTCCTTCAAACTAGGCTAGTACTGCCGCTAGTGCTTCACACTAGGCTAGTACTGCCGCTACTGCTTCACATTAGGCTAGTGCTGCCGCTAGTGCTCAACACTAGGCTAGTACTGGCGCTAGTGCTTCACACTAGGCTAGTACTGCCGCTAGTGCTTCAAACTAGGCTAGTACTGCCGCTAATGCTTTAAACTAGGCTAGTACTGCCGCTAATGACTTACACTAGGCTAGTACTGCCGCTAATGCCTCACACTAGGCTAGTACTGCCGCTAGTGCTTCACACTAGGCTAGTACTGCGGCTAGTGCCTCACACTAGGCTAGTTCTGCTGCTAGTGCTTTACACTAGGCTAGTACTGCCGCTAGTGCGTCACACTAGGCTAGTACTGCCGCTAGTGCTTCATACTAGGCTAGTACTGCCGCTAGTGCTTCACACTAGGCTAGTACTGCCGCTAGTCCTTCAAACTAGGCTAGTACTGCCGCTAATGCCTCACACTAGGGTAGTACTGCGGCCAGTGCTCCACACTAGGCTAGTACTGCCGCCAGTGCTCCACACTAGGCTAGTACTGCCGCTAGTGCTTCACACTAGGCTAGTACTGCCGCTAGTGCTTCACACTAGGCTAGTACTGCCACTAGTGCTTCACACTGGGCTAGTAATGCCGCTAGTGCTTCACACTAGGCTAGTACTGCCGCTAGTGCTTCACACTAGGCTAGTACTGCCGCTACTGCTTCACACTACGCTAGTACTGCCGCTAGTGCTCAACACTAGGCTAGTACTGCTGCTAGTGCTTCACACTAGGCTAGTACTGCCGCTAGTGCTTCACACTAGGCTAGTACTGCGGCTAGTGACTCACACTAGGCTAGTACTGCCGCTAGTCCTTCAAACTAGGCTAGTACTGCCGCTAATGCCTCACACTAGGGTAGTACTGCGGCCAGTGCTCCACACTAGGCTAGTACTGCCGCCAGTGCTCCACACTTGGCTAGTACTGCCGCTAGTGCTTCACACTAGGCTAGTACTGACGTTAGTGCTTCACACTAGGCTAGTACTGCCACTAGTGCTTCACACTGGGCTAGTACTGCCGCTAGTGCTTCACACTAGGCTAGTACTGCCGCTAGTGCTTCACACTAGGCTAGTACTGCCGCTAGTGCTTCACACTAGGCTAGTACTGCCGCTAGTGCTTCAAACTAGGCTAGTACTGCCGCTAGTGCTTCACACTAGACTAGTACTGCCGCTAGCGCTTCACACTAGGCTAGTACTGCCGCTAGTGCTTCAAACTAGGCTAGTACTGCCGCTAGTGCTTCACACTAGGCTAGTCCTGAAGCTATTGCTTCACACTAGGCTAGTAATGCCGCTAGTCCTTCACTCTAGGCTAGTACTGGCGCTAGTGCCTCACACTAGGCTAGTACTGCCGCTAGTGCTTCACACTAGGCTAGTACTGCCGCTACTGCTTCACATTAGGCTAGTGCTGCCGCTAGTGCTCAACACTAGGCTAGTACTGCCGCTAGTGCTTCACACTAGGCTAATACTGCCGCTAGTGCTTCACACTAGGCTAGTACTGCCGCTAGTGCTTCAAACTAGGCTAGTACTGCCGCTAGTGCTTCACACTAGGCTAGTACTGCCGCTAGTGCTTCACACTAGGCTAGTACTGCCGCTAGTGCTTCAAACTAGGCTAGTACTGCCGCTAGTGCTTCACACTAGGCTAGTCCTGAAGCTATTGCTTCACACTAGGCTAGTAATGCCGCTAGTCCTTCACACTAGGCTAGTACTGGCGCTTGTGCCTCACACTAGGCTAGTACTGCCGCTAGTGCTTCACACTAGGCTAGTACTGCCGCTACTGCTTCACATTAGGCTAGTGCTGCCGCTAGTGCTTTAAACTAGGCTAGTACTGCCGCTAATGACTTACACTAGGCTAGTACTGCGGCTAGTGCCTCACACTAGGCTAGAACTGCGGCTAGTGCCTCACACTAGGCTAGTACTGCGGCTAGTGCCTCACACTGGGCTAGTACTGCCGCTAGTGGTTCACACTAGGCTAGTACTGCCGCTAGTGCTTCACACTAGGCTAGTACTGCCGCTAGTGCTTCAAACTAGGCTAGTACTGCCGCTAATGACTCACACTAGGCTAGTACTGCGGCTAGTGCCTCACACTAGGCTAGTACTGCGGCTAGTGCCTCACACTAGGCTAGTACTGCGGCTAGTGCCTCACACTGGGCTAGTACTGCCGCTAATGACTCACACTAGGCTAGTACTGCGGCTAGTGCCTCATACTAGACTAGTACTGCCGCCAGTGCTTCACACTAGGCTAGTACTGCCGCTAGTGCTTCACACTAGGCTAGTACTGCCGCTAGTGCTTCACACTAGGCTAGTACTGCCGCTAGTGCTTCACACTAGGCTAGTACTGCCGCTAGTGCTTCAAACTAGGCTAGTACTGCCGCTAGTGCTTCACACTAGGCTAGTACTGCCGCTAGCGCTTCACACTAGGCTAGTACTGCCGCTAGTGCTTCAAACTAGGCTAGTACTGCCGCTAGTGCTTCACACTAGGCTAGTCCTGAAGCTATTGCTTCACACTAGGCTAGTAATGCCGCTAGTCCTTCACACTAGGCTAGTACTGGCGCTAGTGCCTCACACTAGGCTAGTACTGCCGCTAGTGCTTCACACTAGGCTAGTACTGCGGCTAGTGACTCACACTAGGCTAGTACTGCCGCTAGTCCTTCAAACTAGGCTAGTACTGCCGCTAATGCCTCACACTAGGGTAGTACTGCGGCCAGTGCTCCACACTAGGCTAGTACTGCCGCCAGTGCTCCACACTTGGCTAGTACTGCCGCTAGTGCTTCACACTAGGCTAGTACTGACGTTAGTGCTTCACACTAGGCTAGTACTGCCACTAGTGCTTCACACTGGGCTAGTACTGCCGCTAGTGCTTCACACTAGGCTATTACTGCCGCTAGTGCTTCACACTAGGCTAGTACTGCCGCTAGTGCTTCACACTAGGCTAGTACTGCCGCTAGTGCTTCAAACTAGGCTAGTACTGACGCTAGTGCTTCACACTAGGCTAGTACTGCCGCTAGCGCTTCACACTAGGCTAGTACTGCCGCTAGTGCTTCAAACTAGGCTAGTACTGCCGCTAGTGCTTCACACTAGGCTAGTCCTGAAGCTATTGCTTCACACTAGGCTAGTAATGCCGCTAGTCCTTCACACTAGGCTAGTACTGGCGCTAGTGCCTCACACTAGGCTAGTACTGCCGCTAGTGCTTCACACTAGGCTAGTACTGCCGCTACTGCTTCACATTAGGCTAGTGCTGCCGCTAGTGCTCAACACTAGGCTAGTACTGGCGCTAGTGCTTCACACTAGGCTAGTACTGCCGCTAGTGCTTCACACTAGGCTAATACTGCCGCTAGTGCTTCACACTAGGCTAGTACTGCCGCTAGTGCTTCAAACTAGGCTAGTACTGCCGCTAGTGCTTCACACTAGGCTAGTACTGCCGCTAGTGCTTCACACTAGGCTAGTACTGCCGCTAGTGCTTCACACTAGGCTAGTACTGCCGCTAGTGCTTCAAACTAGGCTAGTACTGCCGCTAATGACTCACACTAGGCTAGTACTGCGGCTAGTGCCTCACACTAGGCTAGTACTGCGGCTAGTGCCTCACACTAGGCTAGTACTGCGGCTAGTGCCTCACACTGGGCTAGTACTGCCGCTAATGACTCACACTAGGCTAGTACTGCGGCTAGTGCCTCATACTAGACTAGTACTGCCGCCAGTGCTTCACACTAAGCTAGTACTGCCGCTAGTGCTTCACACTAGGCTAGTACTGCCGCTACTGCTTCACACTAGGCTAGTACTGCCGCTAGTGCTTCACACTAGGCTAGTACTGCCGCTAGTGCTCTACACTAGACTAGTACTGCCGCTAGTGCTCTACACTAGGCTAGTACTGCCGCTAGTGCCTCACACTAGGCTAGTACTGCTGCTAGTGCTTCACACTAGGCTAGTACTGCCGCTAGTGCTTCACACTAGGCTAGTACTCCGGCTAGTGACTCACACTAGGCTAGTACTGCCGCTAGTCCTTCAAACTAGGCTAGTACTCCCGCTAGTCCTTCAAACTAGGCTAGTACTGCCGCTAGTGCTTCACACAAGGCTAGTACTGCGGCTAGTTCCTCACACTAGGCTAGTACTGCGGCTAGTGTCTCACACTAGGCTAGTACTGCCGCTAGTGCTTCAAACTAGGCTAGTACTGCCTCTAGTGCGTCACACTAGGCTAGTACTGCCGCTAGTGCTTCATACTAGGCTAGTACTGCCGCTAGTGCTTCACACTAGGCTAGTACTGCCGCTAGTGCGTCACACTAGGCTAGTACTGCCGCTAGTGCTTCACACTAGGCTAATACTGCGGCTAGTACTTCAAACTAGGCTAGTACTGCCGCTAATGCCTCACACTAGGCTAGTACTGCCGCTAGTGCTTCACACTAGGCTAGTACTGCGGCTAGTGCCTCACACTAGGCTAGTTCTGCCGCTAGTGCTTCACACTAGGCTAGTACTGCCGCTAGTGCGTCACACTAGGCTAGTACTGCCGCTAGTGCTTCATACTAGGCTAGTACTGCCGCTAGTGCTTCACACTAGGCTAGTACTGCCGCTAATGCTCTACACTAGACTAGTACTGCCGCTAGTGCTCTACACTAGGCTAGTACTGCCGCTAGTGCCTCACACTAGGCTAGTACTGCTGCTAGTGCTTCACACTAGGCTAGTACTGCCGCTAGTGCTTCACACTAGGCTAGTACTGCGGCTAGTGACTCACACTAGGCTAGTACTGCCGCTAGTCCTTCAAACTAGGCTAGTACTGCCGCTAGTCCTTCAAACTAGGCTAGTACTGCCGCTAATGCCTCACACTAGGGTAGTACTGCGGCCAGTGCTCCACACTAGGCTAGTACTGCCGCTAATGCCTCACACTAGGGTAGTACTGCGGCCAGTGCTCCACACTAGGCTAGTACTGCCGCTACTGCTTCAAATTAGGCTAGTGCTGCCGCTAGTGCTCAACACTAGGCTAGTACTGGCGCTAGTGCTTCACACTAGGCTAGTACTGCGGCTAGTGCTTCAAACTAGGCTAGTACTGCCGCTAGTGCTTTAAACTAGGCTAGTACTGCCGCTAATGACTTACACTAGGCTAGTACTGCGGCTAGTGCCTCACACTAGGCTAGAACTGCGGCTAGTGCCTCACACTAGGCTAGTACTGCGGCTAGTGCCTCACACTGGGCTAGTACTGCCGCTAGTGGTTCACACTAGGCTAGTACTGCCGCTAGTCCTTCACACTAGGCTAGTACTGCCGCTAGTGCGTCACACTAGGCTAGTACTGCCGCTAGTGCTTCACACTAGGCTAGTACTGCCGCTAATGACTCACACAAGGCTAGTACTGCGGCTAGTGCCTCACACTAGGCTAGTACTGCGGCTAGTGCCTCACACTAGGCTAGTACTGCCGCTAGTGCTTCAAACTAGGCTAGTACTGCCGCTAGTGCGTCACACTAGGCTAGTACTGCGGCTAGTGCCTCACACTAGGCTAGTACTGCGGCTAGTGCCTCACACTAGGCTAGTACTGCGGCTAGTGCCTCACACTGGGCTAGTACTGCCGCTAATGACTCACACTAGGCTAGTACTGCGGCTAGTGCCTCACACTAGGCTAGTACTGCCTCTACTGCTTCACACTAGACTAGTACTGCCGCTAGTGATTCACACTAGGCTAGTACTGCCGCTAGTGCTTCACACTAGGCTAGTACTGCCGCTAGTGCTTCACACTAGGCTAGTACTGCGGCTAGTGCCTCACACTAGGCTAGTACTGCGGCTAGTGCCTCACACTAGGCTAGTACTGCCGCTAGTGCTTCAAACTAGGCTAGTACTGCCGCTAGTGCGTCACACTAGGCTAGTACTGCCGCTAGTGCTTCATACTAGGCTAGTACTGCCGCTAGTGCTTCAAACTAGGCTAGTACTACCGCTAATGCCTCACACTAGGCTAGTACTGCGGCTAGTGCTTCAAACTAGGCTAGTACTGCCGCTAGTGCTTCACACTAGGCTAGTACTGCCGTTAGTGCTTCACACTAGGCTATTACTGCCGCTAGTGCTTCACACTAGGCTAGTACTGCCGCTAGTGCGTCACACTAGGCTAGTACTGCCGCTAGTGCTTCATACTACGCTAGTACTGCTGCTAGTACTTCACACAAGGCTAGTACTGTGGCTAGTGCCTCACACTAGGCTAGTACTGCCGCTAGTGCTTCAAACTAGGCTAGTCCTACCGCTGGTGCTTCACACTAGGCTAGTCCTGAAGCTATTGCTTCACACTAGGCTAGTAATGCCGCTAGACCTTCACACTAGGCTAGTACTGGCGCTAGTGCCTCACACTAGGCTAGTACTGCCGCTAGTGCCTCACACTAGGCTAGTACTGCCGCTAGTGCTTCAAACTAGGCTAGTACTACCGCTAATGCCTCACACTAGGCTAGTACTGCGGCTAGTGCTTCAAACTAGGCTAGTACTGCGGCTAGTGCCTCACACTAGGCTAGTACTGCCGCTAGTGCTTCACACTAGGCTAGTACTGCCGCTAGTGCTTCATACTACGCTAGTACTGCAGCTAGTCCTTCACACTAGGCTAGTACTGCGGCTAGTGCCTCACACTAGGCTAGTACTGCCGCCAGTGCTTCACACTAGGCTAGTTCTGCCGCTAGTGCTTCACACAAGGCTAGTACTGCCGCTAGTGCTCTACACTAGACTAGTACTGCCGCTAGTGCTCTACACTAGGCTAGTACTGCCGCTAGTGCCTCACACTAGGCTAGTACTGCTGCTAGTGCTTCACACTAGGCTAGTACTGCCGCTAGTGCTTCACACTAGGCTAGTACTGCGGCTAGTGACTCACACTAGGCTAGTACTGCCGCTAGTCCTTCAAACTAGGCTAGTACTGCCGCTAATGCCTCACACTAGGCTAGTACTGCGGCCAGTGCTCCACACTAGGCTAGTACTCAGTGATGCCAGAATCGAGGAACCGAGGAACTTTCCCCTCCTGCGGCTCGGCCGGCTGGGCCCCCCACTCCGACGTACCATCGTCGCCTTACGTTGCTTCTACTGCGCACGCGCTACACGCACGTGCCTCTACTCTGCCCGTGTGAGTGCCTCGCCGATTGCACGCGCGCTACACACGCAAAAGTACCTCTACTCTGTTCGTGTGAGCTGCCTATTCGACTCGACGCGTTCTTCCGAAATTCACGTTTTACCGAAGTTTCGGACGCATGAGTCGCGCAATCTGGAGAGAGCACATTCGCGGTACCTTGCGGCGCGGCACACATTTTGCTATAATTTTTGATCTAAAAAAGATATCGAAGTGAAATTTGGACTAAAATTTTGTGTAAAATTCGGAATAGATGATGTATGCTGAAATATGTTTTGTATTTTCTAAATAACTTGTTTTTGTCGATTTTCAATGTATAACCGCATAGAATGGCCAAAGGTGTTCCCAAACTATATTTATTTCTAGTCATACCATGATCTACGAAAATTATGAAAAAATTCGTGAATATTCTACCTGATAGCATGCACAACTGAGAATTTTTTCAGAATTTTTGGTTGGAAACTCGATTTTTAAAAAATTCCGAGAGCATAAAATTACCAATTTTATATTGAAGCTTTCAGAGTACCGCATCTATAGTATTGTATTAGTTGTGTCCCATGGTAATTATTAATTTATATTTTTTTCAGATTTTTCAGATTATGCAAAAATACGTAAATAAATTGGAAATCTCTAAAAATTTGCAGAAAATGCTTATTTCGTATTGAAGTTGATACCAATGGGAGATACCAATTATATAAAAATTTACTAACGAGATATTATTGAAACCATTGTTCCCAGTTTTTTCAGAATTTTTTTATAAATTGTATCGTGGTTAAAAAAATTAAAAATCCATCTTTTCGATATGTCTTTATTTTTTTATAGGTGATAACGACACTTTTATCACAAGGAAATATAATGCACAAATTTAAAAGCGCAATATAATACATATAATTTACGTTATATTTCAATGTATAAATAATATGAATATGTATAGGTGTCCGGCTGCGAGTCTTTTGGCTCCGAATCGAATCCCGCACATAATGGTTTCCTATGTTTTCTGTAATTACAGAAAAAACAATCATATTGTTAATGTGGTTGTTATTTCGCGCTGCCACAAAATTCCGCTGCAGCTGGTACACACACGGTTTTCAATGGTCCTCTGCCTTTCTATAACATACAAAACAAACAAACAGATTGTTAAAGTGGTAATTACAAACTACAGAATAAGATATTAATGTACCTATACACTTATCTTTTCCTTTAAGTTATTCTTGAATCTGTTAACAGTTATTTTTCGTTGTCCAAACATGCCGCTGCAGCTGGCACACACGCGATTTTGAATGGTCTTCGTTCTTATACTTGAAGAAGAAATAAACATAATTAAAATTGTAATTCTAATCGCATTAATGTACGATATAACATAGGTATTAACGTATTATCTATTTTATCGATGGGAAACCATTATGTACGGGATTCGATTCGGAGCCAAAAGACTCGCAGCCGGACACCTATACATATTCATATTATTTATACATTGAAATATAACGTAAATTATATGTATTATATTGCGCTTTTAAATTTGTGCATTATATTTCCTTGTGATAAAAGTGTCGTTATCACCTATAAAAAAATAAAGACATATCGAAAAAATGGATTTTTAATTTTTTTAACCACGATACAATTTATAAAAAAATTCTGAAAAAACTGGGAACAATGGTTTCAATAATATCTCGTTAGTAAATTTTTATATAATTGGTATCTCCCAAACTTCAATACGAAATAAGCATTTTCTGCAAATTTTTAGAGATTTCCAATTTATTTACGTATTTTTGCATAATCTGAAAAATCTGAAAAAAATATAAATTAATAATTACCATGGGACACAACTAATACAATACTATAGATGCGGTACTCTGAAAGCTTCAATATAAAATTGGTAATTTTATGCTCTCGGAATTTTTTAAAAATCGAGTTTCCAACCAAAAATTCTGAAAAAATTCTCAGTTGTGCATGCTATCAGGTAGAATATTCACGAATTTTTTCATAATTTTCGTAGATCATGGTATGACTAGAAATAAATATAGTTTGGGAACACCTTTGGCCATTCTATGCGGTTATACATTGAAAATCGACAAAAACAAGTTATTTAGAAAATACAAAACATATTTCAGCATACATCATCTATTCCGAATTTTACACAAAATTTTAGTCCAAATTTCACTTCGATATCTTTTTTAGATCAAAAATTATAGCAAAATGTGTGCCGCGCCGCAAGGTACCGCGAATGTGCTCTCTCCAGATTGCGCGACTCATGCGTCCGAAACTTCGGTAAAACGTGAATTTCGGAAGAACGCGTCGAGTCGAATAGGCAGCTCACACGAACAGAGCAGAGGTACTTTTGTGTGTGTAGCGCGCGTGCAATCGGCGAGGCACTCACACGGGCAGAGTAGAGGCACGTGCGTGTAGCGCGTGCGCAGTAGAAGCAACGTAAGGCGACGATGGTACGTCGGAGTGGGGGGCCCAGCCGGCCGAGCCGCAGGAGGGGAAAGTTCCTCGGTTCCTCGATTCTGGCATCACTGCCAGTGTCGCCAGAAAGTGCCCAAACCGGCACTCGAGGGGAATACAAGGTACCCCCTCTCTGATGACCAGAGCGGCAGAGTCCGCATCGCGCACGCGCAACGTGTCACATACTCTACAGTCTACTCACCTGAACTCCTCTGCCGCTCTGTGAGAGAGGGGGTACATTTTTTCACCGTGACTCCCCTAACCTGGCGACACTGATCACTGCTAGTACTGCCGCCAGTGCTCCACACTAGGCTAGTACTGCCGCTAGTGCTTCACACTAGGCTAGTACTGCCGTTAGTGCTTCACACTAGGCTAGTACTGCCACTAGTGCTTCACACTAGGCTAGTACTGCCGCTAGTGCTTCACACAAGGCTGGTACTGCCGCTAGTGCTTGTACTGCGAATACGCAGAGTGATGTACTGCAAAATTATACAAATGTGTAGAATTGCTTTCACGGCTCCTGAATAATTCTGTGTAAAAATGATAATTTAGATAAGTATAGTCTTCCTATAAAATATAATCATTTTTGTATGGAATGAATACTATACTATGTGATTTTTCAAATTTATCTTTTACATGTGGTGCAGGAACCAGAACTATTAGCTGAACTATTTTCATTTGCACTTGGTCAGATACTGATTACTGCGGGCAAATGTTTTAACGGTGAGTAACATGTAACTTGTGATCTTGAAAAGTATTATATTCTCAAATAAATAGCATTAATAACTTAATTTTATACGTTACGTATATGATCGTGCTTTTTACAATTTGTTTTAAAACTGTTAATCACCGTGTAATGTCACGGCAGCTTTTAGAATGATAAATGTAAACGGAGATTGAATTTCCCCAATCAGATGTACTTGCTTTTTTATAGACACATAATCACTTTTCTCATTCATTTTAACTACATAATATACAGTGAAAAGTAAACCTTACGGTGGAGCTTTAATTGATGTAAATTAAATTGCCATCTCCGCTCCGGAATTTGTCCATTTCAATCTATGAAATAAGTAAAGGAAAGATTAAGTAAGCAGTGCTGCGTAGAATTCACATATACTTGAAAAATTATAATATGAAAATAGTTAATGATTCTATAGCAATAAAAAATGGGATCTTAGTAAACTCGACTCTGAACAATTCCGTCTTTATTTCATTTTATGTTTTGTAAAGGTTTTTTATTGATAAGTACTTGTTTATAAAGTAAACAATCTGTATCATGGAATTCGAATGTGGTGTAAACATTGTTTTTTGTAAGATGGACGTACGTGGAATTGCAGCCAAGCCGTGATTAATTTCGGGGTATGTGTGTTAGATCTGAACTGTCAAAACTATGTGTAGGAATTCTTGTGACGGATCTGTCAATTGTACCGAGACCAATTAATATTTGAAGCGTTGAAATGAATGGTTTTTGGAGTATGTAATAAATTTTAGGTTATACAGTTTTCACTCGTAATATTTTTTCGATGATGTCTATATTAAAATGTAAAGTTTATGAAAGAAAAGTACAATAATTAAATGTGAATATAATACATCCAACGAAATGCATGCATAATTAAATTTTTGAAATTAATCTGACTGCGAATTGAAATAGTGACAACGAAGAGTGAAGTACTGCAAAATTATACAAATGTGTAGAATTGCTTTCACGGCTCCTGAATAATTCTGTGTAAAAATGATAATTTAGATAAGTATAGTCTTCCTATAAAATATAATCATTTTTGTATGGAATGAATACTATACTTTGTGATTTTTCAAATTTATCTTTTACATGTGGTGCAGGAACCAGAACTATTAGCTGAACTATTTTCATTTGCACTTGGTCAGATACTGATTACTGCGGGCAAATGTTTTAACGGTGAGTAACATGTAACTTGTGATCTTGAAAAGTATTATATTCTCAAATAAATAGCATTAATAACTTAATTTTATACGTTACGTATATGATCGTGCTTTTTACAATTTGTTTTAAAACTGTTAATCACCGTGTAATGTCACGGCAGCTTTTAGAATGATAAATGTAAACGGAGATTGAATTTCCCCAATCAGATGTACTTGCTTTTTTATAGACACATAATCACTTTTCTCATTCATTTTAACTACATAATATACAGTGAAAAGTAAACCTTACGGTGGAGCTTTAATTGATGTAAATTAAATTGCCATCTCCGCTCCGGAATTTGTCCATTTCAATCTATGAAATAAGTAAAGGAAAGATTAAGTAAGCAGTGCTGCGTAGAATTCACATATACTTGAAAAATTATAATATGAAAATAGTTAATGATTCTATAGCAATAAAAAATGGGATCTTAGTAAACTCGACTCTGAACAATTCCGTCTTTATTTCATTTTATGTTTTGTAAAGGTTTTTTATTGATAAGTACTTGTTTATAAAGTAAACAATCTGTATCATGGAATTCGAATGTGGTGTAAACATTGTTTTTTGTAAGATGGACGTACGTGGAATTGCAGCCAAGCCGTGATTAATTTCGGGGTATGTGTGTTAGATCTGAACTGTCAAAACTATGTGTAGGAATTCTTGTGACGGATCTGTCAATTGTACCGAGACCAATTAATATTTGAAGCGTTGAAATGAATGGTTTTTGGAGTATGTAATAAATTTTAGGTTATACAGTTTTCACTCGTAATATTTTTTCGATGATGTCTATATTAAAATGTAAAGTTTATGAAAGAAAAGTACAATAATTAAATGTGAATATAATACATCCAACGAAATGCATGCATAATTAAATTTTTGAAATTAATCTGACTGCGAATTGAAATAGTGACAACGAAGAGTGAAGTACTGCAAAATTATACAAATGTGTAGAATTGCTTTCACGGCTCCTGAATAATTCTGTGTAAAAATGATAATTTAGATAAGTATAATCTTCCTATAAAATATAATCATTTTTGTATGGAATGAATACTATACTTTGTGATTTTTCAAATTTATCTTTTACATGTGGTGCAGGAACCAGAACTATTAGCTGAACTATTTTCATTTGCACTTGGTCAGATACTGATTACTGCGGGCAAATGTTTTAACGGTGAGTAACATGTAACTTGTGATCTTGAAAAGTATTATATTCTCAAATAAATAGCATTAATAACTTAATTTTATACGTTACGTATATGATCGTGCTTTTTACAATTTGTTTTAAAACTGTTAATCACCGTGTAATGTCACGGCAGCTTTTAGAATGATAAATGTAAACGGAGATTGAATTTCCCCAATCAGATGTACTTGCTTTTTTATAGACACATAATCACTTTTCTCATTCATTTTAACTACATAATATACAGTGAAAAGAAAACCTTAAGGTTGAGCCTTAATTGATGTAAATTAAATTGCCATCTCCGCTCCGGAATTTGTCCGTTTCAATGTATGAAATAAGTAAAGGAAAGTTTAAGTAAGCACTGCTGCGTAGAATTCACATATACTTGAAAAATCATAATATGACAATAGTTAAAGATTCAATAACAATAAAAAATGGGATCTTAGTAAACTCGACTCTGAACAGTTCCGTCCTTATTTCATTTTATGTTTTGTAAACGTTTTTTATTGATAAGTACTTGTTTATAAAGTAAACAATCTGTGTCATGGAATTCGAATGTGGTGTAAACATTGTTCTTTGTAAGATGGTCGTACGTGGAATTGCGGCCAAGCCGTGATTAATTTCGGGGTATGTGTGTTATATCTGAACTGTCAAAACTATGTGTAGGAATTCTTGTGATGGATCTGTCAATTGTACCGAGACCAATTAATATTTGAAGCGTTGAAATGAATGGATTTTGGAGTATGTAATAAATTTTAGGTTATACAGTTTTCACTCGTAATATTTTTTCGATGATGTCTATATTAAAATGTAAAGTTTATGAAAGAAAAGTACAATAATTAAATGTGAGTATAATACATCCAACGAAATGCATGCATAATTAAATTTTGAAAATTAATCTGACTGCGAATTGAAATAGTGACAACGAAGAGTGAAGTACTGCAAAATTATACAAATGTGTAGAATTGCTTTCACGGCTCCTGAATAATTCTGTGTAAAAATGATAATTTAGATAAGTATAGTCTTCCTATAAAATATAATCATTTTTGTATGGAATGAATACTATACTTTGTGATTTTTCAAATTTATCTTTTACATGTGGTGCAGGAACCAGAACTATTAGCTGAACTATTTTCATTTGCAATTGGTCAGATCCTGATTATTGCGGGCAAATGTTTTAACGGTGAGTCACATGTAACTTGTGATCTTGAAAAGTATTATATTCTCAAATAAATAGCATTAATAACTTAATTTTATACGTTACGTATATGATCGTGCTTTTTACAATTTGTTTTAAAACTGTTAATCACCGTGTAATGTCACGGCAGCTTTTAGAATGATAAATGTAAACGGAGATTGAATTTCCCCAATCAGATGTACTTGCTTTTTTATAGACACATAATCACTTTTCTCATTCATTTTAACTACATAATATACAGTGAAAAGTAAACCTTACGGTGGAGCTTTAATTGATGTAAATTAAATTGCCATCTCCGCTCCGGAATTTGTCCATTTCAATCTATGAAATAAGTAAAGGAAAGATTAAGTAAGCAGTGCTGCGTAGAATTCACATATACTTGAAAAATTATAATATGAAAATAGTTAATGATTCTATAGCAATAAAAAATGGGATCTTAGTAAACTCGACTCTGAACAATTCCGTCTTTATTTCATTTTATGTTTTGTAAAGGTATTTTATTGATAAGTTCTTGTTTATAAAGTAAACAATCTGTATCATGGAATTCGAATGTGGTGTAAACATTGTTTTTTGTAAGATGGTCCTACTTGGAATTGCAGCCAAGCCGTGATTAATTTCGGGGTATGTGTGTTAGATCTGAACTGTCAAAACTATGTGTAGGAATTCTTGTGACGGATCTGTCAATTGTACCGAGACCAATTAATATTTGAAGCGTTGAAATGAATGGTTTTTGGAGTATGTAATAAATTTTAGGTTATACAGTTTTCACTCGTAATATTTTTTCGATGATGTCTATATTAAAATGTAAAGTTTATGAAAGAAAAGTACAATAATTAAATGTGAATATAATACATCCAACGAAATGCATGCATAATTAAATTTTTGAAATTAATCTGACTGCGAATTGAAATAGTGACAACGAAGAGTGAAGTACTGCAAAATTATACAAATGTGTAGAATTGCTTTCACGGCTCCTGAATAATTCTGTGTAAAAATGATAATTTAGATAAGTATAGTCTTCCTATAAAATATAATCATTTTTGTATGGAATGAATACTATACTTTGTGATTTTTCAAATTTATCTTTTACATGTGGTGCAGGAACCAGAACTATTAGCTGAACTATTTTCATTTGCACTTGGTCAGATACTGATTACTGCGGGCAAATGTTTTAACGGTGAGTAACATGTAACTTGTGATCTTGAAAAGTATTATATTCTCAAATAAATAGCATTAATAACTTAATTTTATACGTTACGTATATGATCGTGCTTTTTACAATTTGTTTTAAAACTGTTAATCACCGTGTAATGTCACGGCAGCTTTTAGAATGATAAATGTAAACGGAGATTGAATTTCCCCAATCAGATGTACTTGCTTTTTTATAGACACATAATCACTTTTCTCATTCATTTTAACTACATAATATACAGTGAAAAGAAAACCTTAAGGTTGAGCCTTAATTGATGTAAATTAAATTGCCATCTCCGCTCCGGAATTTGTCCGTTTCAATGTATGAAATAAGTAAAGGAAAGTTTAAGTAAGCACTGCTGCGTAGAATTCACATATACTTGAAAAATCATAATATGACAATAGTTAAAGATTCAATAACAATAAAAAATGGGATCTTAGTAAACTCGACTCTGAACAGTTCCGTCCTTATTTCATTTTATGTTTTGTAAACGTTTTTTATTGATAAGTACTTGTTTATAAAGTAAACAATCTGTATCATGGAATTCGAATGTGGTGTAAACATTTTTTTTTGTAAGATGGTCCTACGTGGAATTGCGGCCAAGCCGTGATTAATTTCGGGGTATGTGTGTTAGATCTGAACTGTCAAAACTATGTGTAGGAATTCTTGTAATGGATCTGTCAATTGTACCGAGACCAATTAATATTTGAAGCGTTGAAATGAATGGATTTTGGAGTATGTAATAAATTTTAGGTTATACAGTTTTCACTCGTAATATTTTTTCGATGATGTCTATATTAAAATGTAAAGTTTATGAAAGAAAAGTACAATAATTAAATGTGAATATAATACATCCAACGAAATGCACGCATAATTAAATTTTTAAAATTAATCTGACTGCGAATTGAAATAGTGACAACGAAGAGTGAAGTACTGCAAAATTATACAAATGTGTAGAATTGCTTTCACGGCTCCTGAATAATTCTGTGTAAAAATGATAATTTAGATAAGTATAGTCTGCCTATAAAATATAATCATTTTTGTATGGAATGAATACTATACTATGTGATTTTTCAAATTTATCTTTTACATGTGGTGCAGGAACCAGAACTATTAGCTGAACTATTTTCATTTGCACTTGGTCAGATACTGATTACTGCGGGCAAATGTTTTAACGGTGAGTAACATGTAACTTGTGATCTTGAAAAGTATTATATTCTCAAATAAATAGCATTAATAACTTAATTTTATACGTTACGTATATGATCGTGCTTTTTACAATTTGTTTTAAAACTGTTAATCACCGTGTAATGTCACGGCAGCTTTTAGAATGATAAATGTAAACGGAGATTGAATTTCCCCAATCAGATGTACTTGCTTTTTTATAGACACATAATCACTTTTCTCATTCATTTTAACTACATAATATACAGTGAAAAGTAAACCTTACGGTGGAGCTTTAATTGATGTAAATTAAATTGCCATCTCCGCTCCGGAATTTGTCCATTTCAATCTATGAAATAAGTAAAGGAAAGATTAAGTAAGCAGTGCTGCGTAGAATTCACATATACTTGAAAAATTATAATATGAAAATAGTTAATGATTCTATAGCAATAAAAAATGGGATCTTAGTAAACTCGACTCTGAACAATTCCGTCTTTATTTCATTTTATGTTTTGTAAAGGTATTTTATTGATAAGTTCTTGTTTATAAAGTAAACAATCTGTATCATGGAATTCGAATGTGGTGTAAACATTGTTTTTTGTAAGATGGTCCTACGTGGAATTGCAGCCAAGCCGTGATTAATTTCGGGGTATGTGTGTTAGATCTGAACTGTCAAAACTATGTGTAGGAATTCTTGTGACGGATCTGTCAATTGTACCGAGACCAATTAATATTTGAAGCGTTGAAATGAATGGTTTTTGGAGTATGTAATAAATTTTAGGTTATACAGTTTTCACTCGTAATATTTTTTCGATGATGTCTATATTAAAATGTAAAGTTTATGAAAGAAAAGTACAATAATTAAATGTGAATATAATACATCCAACGAAATGCATGCATAATTAAATTTTTGAAATTAATCTGACTGCGAATTGAAATAGTGACAACGAAGAGTGAAGTACTGCAAAATTATACAAATGTGTAGAATTGCTTTCACGGCTCCTGAATAATTCTGTGTAAAAATGATAATTTAGATAAGTATAGTCTTCCTATAAAATATAATCATTTTTGTATGGAATGAATACTATACTTTGTGATTTTTCAAATTTATCTTTTACATGTGGTGCAGGAACCAGAACTATTAGCTGAACTATTTTCATTTGCACTTGGTCAGATACTGATTACTGCGGGCAAATGTTTTAACGGTGAGTCGCATGTAACTTGTGATCTTGAAAAGTATTATATTCTCAAATAAATAGCATTAATATCTTAATTTTATACGTTACGTATATGATCGTGCTTTTTACAATTTGTTTTAAAACTGTTAATCACCGTGTAATGTCACGGCAGCTTTTAGAATGATAAATGTAAACGGAGATTGAATTTCCCCAATCAGATGTACTTGCTTTTTTATAGACACATAATCACTTTTCTCATTCATTTTAACTACATAATATACAGTGAAAAGAAAACCTTAAGGTTGAGCCTTAATTGATGTAAATTAAATTGCCATCTCCGCTCCGGAATTTGTCCGTTTCAATGTATGAAATAAGTAAAGGAAAGATTAAGTAAGCACTGCTGCGTAGAATTCACATATATTTGAAAAATCATAATATGACAATAGTTAAAGATTCAATAACAATAAAAAATGGGATCTTAGTAAACTCGACTCTGAACAGTTCCGTCCTTATTTCATTTTATGTTTTGTAAAGGTTTTTTATTGATAAGTACTTGTTTATAAAGTAAACAATCTGTGTCATGGAATTCGAATGTGGTGTAAACATTGTTCTTTGTAAGATGGTCGTACGTGGAATTGCGGCCAAGCCGTGATTAATTTCGGGGTATGTGTGTTATATCTGAACTGTCAAAACTATGTGTAGGAATTCTTGTGATGGATCTGTCAATTGTACCGAGACCAATTAATATTTGAAGCGTTGAAATGAATGGATTTTGGAGTATGTAATAAATTTTAGGTTATACAGTTTTCACTCGTAATATTTTTTCGATGATGTCTATATTAAAATGTAATGTTTATGAAAGAAAAGTACAATAATTAAATGTGAATATAATACATCCAATGAAATGCACGCATAATTAAATTTTTAAAATTAATCTGACTGCGAATTGAAATAGTGACAACGAAGAGTGAAGTACTGCAAAATTATACAAATGTGTAGAATTGCTTTCACGGCTCCTGAATAATTCTGTGTAAAAATGATAATTTTGATAAGTATAGTCTGCCTATAAAATATAATCATTTTTGTATGGAATGAATACTATACTATGTGATTTTTCAAATTTATCTTTTACATGTGGTGCAGGAACCAGAACTATTAGCTGAACTATTTTCATTTGCACTTGGTCAGATACTGATTACTGCGGGCAAATGTTTTAACGGTGAGTCGCATGTAACTTGTGATCTTGAAAAGTATTATATTCTCAAATAAATAGCATTAATATCTTAATTTTATACGTTACGTACATGATCGTGCTTTTTACAATTTGTTTTAAAACTGTTAATCACCGTGTAATGTCACGGCAGCTTTTAGAATGATAAATGTAAACGGAGATTGAATTTCCCCAATCAGATGTACTTGCTTTTTTATAGACACATAATCACATTTCTCATTCATTTTAACTACATAATATACAGTGAAAAGAAAACCTTAAGGTTGAGCCTTAATTGATGTAAATTAAATTGCCATCTCCGCTCCGGAATTTGTCCGTTTCAATGTATGAAATAAGTAAAGGAAAGATTAAGTAAGCACTGCTGCGTAGAATTCACATATACTTGAAAAATCATAATATGACAATAGTTAAAGATTCAATAACAATAAAAAATGGGATCTTAGTAAACTCGACTCTGAACAGTTCCGTCCTTATTTCATTTTATGTTTTGTAAACGTTTTTTATTGATAAGTACTTGTTTATAAAGTAAACAATCTGTGTCATGGAATTCGAATGTGGTGTAAACATTGTTCTTTGTAAGATGGTCGTACGTGGAATTGCGGCCAAGCCGTGATTAATTTCGGGGTATGTGTGTTATATCTGAACTGTCAAAACTATGTGTAGGAATTCTTGTGATGGATCTGTCAATTGTACCGAGACCAATTAATATTTGAAGCGTTGAAATGAATGGATTTTGGAGTATGTAATAAATTTTAGGTTATACAGTTTTCACTCGTAATATTTTTTCGATGATGTCTATATTAAAATGTAAAGTTTATGAAAGAAAAGTACAATAATTAAATGTGAATATAATACATCCAACGAAATGCATGCATAATTAAATTTTTGAAATTAATCTGACTGCGAATTGAAATAGTGACAACGAAGAGTGAAGTACTGCAAAATTATACAAATGTGTAGAATTGCTTTCACGGCTCCTGAATAATTCTGTGTAAAAATGATAATTTAGATAAGTATAGTCTTCCTATAAAATATAATCATTTTTGTATGGAATGAATACTATACTTTGTGATTTTTCAAATTTATCTTTTACATGTGGTGCAGGAACCAGAACTATTAGCTGAACTATTTTCATTTGCACTTGGTCAGATACTGATTACTGCGGGCAAATGTTTTAACGGTGAGTAACATGTAACTTGTGATCTTGAAAAGTATTATATTCTCAAATAAATAGCATTAATAACTTAATTTTATACGTTACGTATATGATCGTGCTTTTTACAATTTGTTTTAAAACTGTTAATCACCGTGTAATGTCACGGCAGCTTTTAGAATGATAAATGTAAACGGAGATTGAATTTCCCCAATCAGATGTACTTGCTTTTTTATAGACACATAATCACTTTTCTCATTCATTTTAACTACATAATATACAGTGAAAAGTAAACCTTACGGTGGAGCTTTAATTGATGTAAATTAAATTGCCATCTCCGCTCCGGAATTTGTCCATTTCAATCTATGAAATAAGTAAAGGAAAGATTAAGTAAGCAGTGCTGCGTAGAATTCACATATACTTGAAAAATTATAATATGAAAATAGTTAATGATTCTATAGCAATAAAAAATGGGATCTTAGTAAACTCGACTCTGAACAATTCCGTCTTTATTTCATTTTATGTTTTGTAAAGGTTTTTTATTGATAAGTACTTGTTTATAAAGTAAACAATCTGTATCATGGAATTCGAATGTGGTGTAAACATTGTTTTTTGTAAGATGGACGTACGTGGAATTGCAGCCAAGCCGTGATTAATTTCGGGGTATGTGTGTTAGATCTGAACTGTCAAAACTATGTGTAGGAATTCTTGTGACGGATCTGTCAATTGTACCGAGACCAATTAATATTTGAAGCGTTGAAATGAATGGTTTTTGGAGTATGTAATAAATTTTAGGTTATACAGTTTTCACTCGTAATATTTTTTCGATGATGTCTATATTAAAATGTAAAGTTTATGAAAGAAAAGTACAATAATTAAATGTGAATATAATACATCCAACGAAATGCATGCATAATTAAATTTTTGAAATTAATCTGACTGCGAATTGAAATAGTGACAACGAAGAGTGAAGTACTGCAAAATTATACAAATGTGTAGAATTGCTTTCACGGCTCCTGAATAATTCTGTGTAAAAATGATAATTTAGATAAGTATAATCTTCCTATAAAATATAATCATTTTTGTATGGAATGAATACTATACTTTGTGATTTTTCAAATTTATCTTTTACATGTGGTGCAGGAACCAGAACTATTAGCTGAACTATTTTCATTTGCACTTGGTCAGATACTGATTACTGCGGGCAAATGTTTTAACGGTGAGTAACATGTAACTTGTGATCTTGAAAAGTATTATATTCTCAAATAAATAGCATTAATAACTTAATTTTATACGTTACGTATATGATCGTGCTTTTTACAATTTGTTTTAAAACTGTTAATCACCGTGTAATGTCACGGCAGCTTTTAGAATGATAAATGTAAACGGAGATTGAATTTCCCCAATCAGATGTACTTGCTTTTTTATAGACACATAATCACTTTTCTCATTCATTTTAACTACATAATATACAGTGAAAAGAAAACCTTAAGGTTGAGCCTTAATTGATGTAAATTAAATTGCCATCTCCGCTCCGGAATTTGTCCGTTTCAATGTATGAAATAAGTAAAGGAAAGTTTAAGTAAGCACTGCTGCGTAGAATTCACATATACTTGAAAAATCATAATATGACAATAGTTAAAGATTCAATAACAATAAAAAATGGGATCTTAGTAAACTCGACTCTGAACAGTTCCGTCCTTATTTCATTTTATGTTTTGTAAACGTTTTTTATTGATAAGTACTTGTTTATAAAGTAAACAATCTGTGTCATGGAATTCGAATGTGGTGTAAACATTGTTCTTTGTAAGATGGTCGTACGTGGAATTGCGGCCAAGCCGTGATTAATTTCGGGGTATGTGTGTTATATCTGAACTGTCAAAACTATGTGTAGGAATTCTTGTGATGGATCTGTCAATTGTACCGAGACCAATTAATATTTGAAGCGTTGAAATGAATGGATTTTGGAGTATGTAATAAATTTTAGGTTATACAGTTTTCACTCGTAATATTTTTTCGATGATGTCTATATTAAAATGTAAAGTTTATGAAAGAAAAGTACAATAATTAAATGTGAGTATAATACATCCAACGAAATGCATGCATAATTAAATTTTGAAAATTAATCTGACTGCGAATTGAAATAGTGACAACGAAGAGTGAAGTACTGCAAAATTATACAAATGTGTAGAATTGCTTTCACGGCTCCTGAATAATTCTGTGTAAAAATGATAATTTAGATAAGTATAGTCTTCCTATAAAATATAATCATTTTTGTATGGAATGAATACTATACTTTGTGATTTTTCAAATTTATCTTTTACATGTGGTGCAGGAACCAGAACTATTAGCTGAACTATTTTCATTTGCAATTGGTCAGATCCTGATTATTGCGGGCAAATGTTTTAACGGTGAGTCACATGTAACTTGTGATCTTGAAAAGTATTATATTCTCAAATAAATAGCATTAATAACTTAATTTTATACGTTACGTATATGATCGTGCTTTTTACAATTTGTTTTAAAACTGTTAATCACCGTGTAATGTCACGGCAGCTTTTAGAATGATAAATGTAAACGGAGATTGAATTTCCCCAATCAGATGTACTTGCTTTTTTATAGACACATAATCACTTTTCTCATTCATTTTAACTACATAATATACAGTGAAAAGTAAACCTTACGGTGGAGCTTTAATTGATGTAAATTAAATTGCCATCTCCGCTCCGGAATTTGTCCATTTCAATCTATGAAATAAGTAAAGGAAAGATTAAGTAAGCAGTGCTGCGTAGAATTCACATATACTTGAAAAATTATAATATGAAAATAGTTAATGATTCTATAGCAATAAAAAATGGGATCTTAGTAAACTCGACTCTGAACAATTCCGTCTTTATTTCATTTTATGTTTTGTAAAGGTATTTTATTGATAAGTTCTTGTTTATAAAGTAAACAATCTGTATCATGGAATTCGAATGTGGTGTAAACATTGTTTTTTGTAAGATGGTCCTACTTGGAATTGCAGCCAAGCCGTGATTAATTTCGGGGTATGTGTGTTAGATCTGAACTGTCAAAACTATGTGTAGGAATTCTTGTGACGGATCTGTCAATTGTACCGAGACCAATTAATATTTGAAGCGTTGAAATGAATGGTTTTTGGAGTATGTAATAAATTTTAGGTTATACAGTTTTCACTCGTAATATTTTTTCGATGATGTCTATATTAAAATGTAAAGTTTATGAAAGAAAAGTACAATAATTAAATGTGAATATAATACATCCAACGAAATGCATGCATAATTAAATTTTTGAAATTAATCTGACTGCGAATTGAAATAGTGACAACGAAGAGTGAAGTACTGCAAAATTATACAAATGTGTAGAATTGCTTTCACGGCTCCTGAATAATTCTGTGTAAAAATGATAATTTAGATAAGTATAGTCTTCCTATAAAATATAATCATTTTTGTATGGAATGAATACTATACTTTGTGATTTTTCAAATTTATCTTTTACATGTGGTGCAGGAACCAGAACTATTAGCTGAACTATTTTCATTTGCACTTGGTCAGATACTGATTACTGCGGGCAAATGTTTTAACGGTGAGTAACATGTAACTTGTGATCTTGAAAAGTATTATATTCTCAAATAAATAGCATTAATAACTTAATTTTATACGTTACGTATATGATCGTGCTTTTTACAATTTGTTTTAAAACTGTTAATCACCGTGTAATGTCACGGCAGCTTTTAGAATGATAAATGTAAACGGAGATTGAATTTCCCCAATCAGATGTACTTGCTTTTTTATAGACACATAATCACTTTTCTCATTCATTTTAACTACATAATATACAGTGAAAAGAAAACCTTAAGGTTGAGCCTTAATTGATGTAAATTAAATTGCCATCTCCGCTCCGGAATTTGTCCGTTTCAATGTATGAAATAAGTAAAGGAAAGTTTAAGTAAGCACTGCTGCGTAGAATTCACATATACTTGAAAAATCATAATATGACAATAGTTAAAGATTCAATAACAATAAAAAATGGGATCTTAGTAAACTCGACTCTGAACAGTTCCGTCCTTATTTCATTTTATGTTTTGTAAACGTTTTTTATTGATAAGTACTTGTTTATAAAGTAAACAATCTGTATCATGGAATTCGAATGTGGTGTAAACATTTTTTTTTGTAAGATGGTCCTACGTGGAATTGCGGCCAAGCCGTGATTAATTTCGGGGTATGTGTGTTAGATCTGAACTGTCAAAACTATGTGTAGGAATTCTTGTAATGGATCTGTCAATTGTACCGAGACCAATTAATATTTGAAGCGTTGAAATGAATGGATTTTGGAGTATGTAATAAATTTTAGGTTATACAGTTTTCACTCGTAATATTTTTTCGATGATGTCTATATTAAAATGTAAAGTTTATGAAAGAAAAGTACAATAATTAAATGTGAATATAATACATCCAACGAAATGCACGCATAATTAAATTTTTAAAATTAATCTGACTGCGAATTGAAATAGTGACAACGAAGAGTGAAGTACTGCAAAATTATACAAATGTGTAGAATTGCTTTCACGGCTCCTGAATAATTCTGTGTAAAAATGATAATTTAGATAAGTATAGTCTGCCTATAAAATATAATCATTTTTGTATGGAATGAATACTATACTATGTGATTTTTCAAATTTATCTTTTACATGTGGTGCAGGAACCAGAACTATTAGCTGAACTATTTTCATTTGCACTTGGTCAGATACTGATTACTGCGGGCAAATGTTTTAACGGTGAGTAACATGTAACTTGTGATCTTGAAAAGTATTATATTCTCAAATAAATAGCATTAATAACTTAATTTTATACGTTACGTATATGATCGTGCTTTTTACAATTTGTTTTAAAACTGTTAATCACCGTGTAATGTCACGGCAGCTTTTAGAATGATAAATGTAAACGGAGATTGAATTTCCCCAATCAGATGTACTTGCTTTTTTATAGACACATAATCACTTTTCTCATTCATTTTAACTACATAATATACAGTGAAAAGTAAACCTTACGGTGGAGCTTTAATTGATGTAAATTAAATTGCCATCTCCGCTCCGGAATTTGTCCATTTCAATCTATGAAATAAGTAAAGGAAAGATTAAGTAAGCAGTGCTGCGTAGAATTCACATATACTTGAAAAATTATAATATGAAAATAGTTAATGATTCTATAGCAATAAAAAATGGGATCTTAGTAAACTCGACTCTGAACAATTCCGTCTTTATTTCATTTTATGTTTTGTAAAGGTATTTTATTGATAAGTTCTTGTTTATAAAGTAAACAATCTGTATCATGGAATTCGAATGTGGTGTAAACATTGTTTTTTGTAAGATGGTCCTACGTGGAATTGCAGCCAAGCCGTGATTAATTTCGGGGTATGTGTGTTAGATCTGAACTGTCAAAACTATGTGTAGGAATTCTTGTGACGGATCTGTCAATTGTACCGAGACCAATTAATATTTGAAGCGTTGAAATGAATGGTTTTTGGAGTATGTAATAAATTTTAGGTTATACAGTTTTCACTCGTAATATTTTTTCGATGATGTCTATATTAAAATGTAAAGTTTATGAAAGAAAAGTACAATAATTAAATGTGAATATAATACATCCAACGAAATGCATGCATAATTAAATTTTTGAAATTAATCTGACTGCGAATTGAAATAGTGACAACGAAGAGTGAAGTACTGCAAAATTATACAAATGTGTAGAATTGCTTTCACGGCTCCTGAATAATTCTGTGTAAAAATGATAATTTAGATAAGTATAGTCTTCCTATAAAATATAATCATTTTTGTATGGAATGAATACTATACTTTGTGATTTTTCAAATTTATCTTTTACATGTGGTGCAGGAACCAGAACTATTAGCTGAACTATTTTCATTTGCACTTGGTCAGATACTGATTACTGCGGGCAAATGTTTTAACGGTGAGTCGCATGTAACTTGTGATCTTGAAAAGTATTATATTCTCAAATAAATAGCATTAATATCTTAATTTTATACGTTACGTATATGATCGTGCTTTTTACAATTTGTTTTAAAACTGTTAATCACCGTGTAATGTCACGGCAGCTTTTAGAATGATAAATGTAAACGGAGATTGAATTTCCCCAATCAGATGTACTTGCTTTTTTATAGACACATAATCACTTTTCTCATTCATTTTAACTACATAATATACAGTGAAAAGAAAACCTTAAGGTTGAGCCTTAATTGATGTAAATTAAATTGCCATCTCCGCTCCGGAATTTGTCCGTTTCAATGTATGAAATAAGTAAAGGAAAGATTAAGTAAGCACTGCTGCGTAGAATTCACATATATTTGAAAAATCATAATATGACAATAGTTAAAGATTCAATAACAATAAAAAATGGGATCTTAGTAAACTCGACTCTGAACAGTTCCGTCCTTATTTCATTTTATGTTTTGTAAAGGTTTTTTATTGATAAGTACTTGTTTATAAAGTAAACAATCTGTGTCATGGAATTCGAATGTGGTGTAAACATTGTTCTTTGTAAGATGGTCGTACGTGGAATTGCGGCCAAGCCGTGATTAATTTCGGGGTATGTGTGTTATATCTGAACTGTCAAAACTATGTGTAGGAATTCTTGTGATGGATCTGTCAATTGTACCGAGACCAATTAATATTTGAAGCGTTGAAATGAATGGATTTTGGAGTATGTAATAAATTTTAGGTTATACAGTTTTCACTCGTAATATTTTTTCGATGATGTCTATATTAAAATGTAATGTTTATGAAAGAAAAGTACAATAATTAAATGTGAATATAATACATCCAATGAAATGCACGCATAATTAAATTTTTAAAATTAATCTGACTGCGAATTGAAATAGTGACAACGAAGAGTGAAGTACTGCAAAATTATACAAATGTGTAGAATTGCTTTCACGGCTCCTGAATAATTCTGTGTAAAAATGATAATTTTGATAAGTATAGTCTGCCTATAAAATATAATCATTTTTGTATGGAATGAATACTATACTATGTGATTTTTCAAATTTATCTTTTACATGTGGTGCAGGAACCAGAACTATTAGCTGAACTATTTTCATTTGCACTTGGTCAGATACTGATTACTGCGGGCAAATGTTTTAACGGTGAGTCGCATGTAACTTGTGATCTTGAAAAGTATTATATTCTCAAATAAATAGCATTAATATCTTAATTTTATACGTTACGTACATGATCGTGCTTTTTACAATTTGTTTTAAAACTGTTAATCACCGTGTAATGTCACGGCAGCTTTTAGAATGATAAATGTAAACGGAGATTGAATTTCCCCAATCAGATGTACTTGCTTTTTTATAGACACATAATCACATTTCTCATTCATTTTAACTACATAATATACAGTGAAAAGAAAACCTTAAGGTTGAGCCTTAATTGATGTAAATTAAATTGCCATCTCCGCTCCGGAATTTGTCCGTTTCAATGTATGAAATAAGTAAAGGAAAGATTAAGTAAGCACTGCTGCGTAGAATTCACATATACTTGAAAAATCATAATATGACAATAGTTAAAGATTCAATAACAATAAAAAATGGGATCTTAGTAAACTCGACTCTGAACAGTTCCGTCCTTATTTCATTTTATGTTTTGTAAACGTTTTTTATTGATAAGTACTTGTTTATAAAGTAAACAATCTGTGTCATGGAATTCGAATGTGGTGTAAACATTGTTCTTTGTAAGATGGTCGTACGTGGAATTGCGGCCAAGCCGTGATTAATTTCGGGGTATGTGTGTTATATCTGAACTGTCAAAACTATGTGTAGGAATTCTTGTGATGGATCTGTCAATTGTACCGAGACCAATTAATATTTGAAGCGTTGAAATGAATGGATTTTGGAGTATGTAATAAATTTTAGGTTATACAGTTTTCACTCGTAATATTTTTTCGATGATGTCTATATTAAAATGTAAAGTTTATGAAAGAAAAGTACAATAATTAAATGTGAATATAATACATCCAACGAAATGCATGCATAATTAAATTTTTAAAATTAATCTGACTGCGAATTGAAATAGTGACAACGAAGAGTGAAGTACTGCAAAATTATACAAATGTGTAGAATTGCTTTCACGGCTCCTGAATAATTCTGTGTAAAAATGATAATTTAGATAAGTATAGTCTTCCTATAAAATATAATCATTTTTGTATGGAATGAATACTATACTTTGTGATTTTTCAAATTTATCTTTTACATGTGGTGCAGGAACCAGAACTATTAGCTGAACTATTTTCATTTGCAATTGGTCAGATCCTGATTATTGCGGGCAAATGTTTTAACGGTGAGTCACATGTAACTTGTGATCTTGAAAAGTATTATATTCTCAAATAAATAGCATTAATAACTTAATTTTATACGTTACGTATATGATCGTGCTTTTTACAATTTGTTTTAAAACTGTTAATCACCGTGTAATGTCACGGCAGCTTTTAGAATGATAAATGTAAACGGAGATTGAATTTCCCCAATCAGATGTACTTGCTTTTTTATAGACACATAATCACTTTTCTCATTCATTTTAACTACATAATATACAGTGAAAAGAAAACCTTAAGGTTGAGCCTTAATTGATGTAAATTAAATTGCCATCTCCGCTCCGGAATTTGTCCGTTTCAATGTATGAAATAAGTAAAGGAAAGTTTAAGTAAGCACTGCTGCGTAGAATTCACATATACTTGAAAAATCATAATATGACAATAGTTAAAGATTCAATAACAATAAAAAATGGGATCTTAGTAAACTCGACTCTGAACAGTTCCGTCCTTATTTCATTTTATGTTTTGTAAAGGTTTTTTATTGATAAGTACTTGTTTATAAAGTAAACAATCTGTATCATGGAATTCGAATGTGGTGTAAACATTGTTTTTTGTAAGATGGTCCTACGTGGAATTGCGGCCAAGCCGTGATTAATTTCGGGGTATGTGTGTTAGATCTGAACTGTCAAAACTATGTGTAGGAATTCTTGTAATGGATCTGTCAATTGTACCGAGACCAATTAATATTTGAAGCGTTGAAATGAATGGATTTTGGAGTATGTAATAAATTTTAGGTTATACAGTTTTCACTCGTAATATTTTTTCGATGATGTCTATATTAAAATGTAAAGTTTATGAAAGAAAAGTACAATAATTAAATGTGAATATAATACATCCAACGAAATGCACGCATAATTAAATTTTTAAAATTAATCTGACTGCGAATTGAAATAGTGACAACGAAGAGTGAAGTACTGCAAAATTATACAAATGTGTAGAATTGCTTTCACGGCTCCTGAATAATTCTGTGTAAAAATGATAATTTAGATAAGTATAGTCTGCCTATAAAATATAATCATTTTTGTATGGAATGAATACTATACTATGTGATTTTTCAAATTTATCTTTTACATGTGGTGCAGGAACCAGAACTATTAGCTGAACTATTTTCATTTGCACTTGGTCAGATACTGATTACTGCGGGCAAATGTTTTAACGGTGAGTCGCATGTAACTTGTGATCTTGAAAAGTATTATATTCTCAAATAAATAGCATTAATATCTTAATTTTATACGTTACGTATATGATCGTGCTTTTTACAATTTGTTTTAAAACTGTTAATCACCGTGTAATGTCACGGCAGCTTTTAGAATGATAAATGTAAACGGAGATTGAATTTCCCCAATCAGATGTACTTGCTTTTTTATAGACACATAATCACTTTTCTCATTCATTTTAACTACATAATATACAGTGAAAAGAAAACCTTAAGGTTGAACCTTAATTGATGTAAATTAAATTGCCATCTCCGCTCCGGAATTTGTCCGTTTCAATGTATGAAATAAGTAAAGGAAAGATTAAGTAAGCACTGCTGCGTAGAATTCACATATACTTGAAAAATCATAATATGACAATAGTTAAAGATTCAATAACAATAAAAAATGGGATCTTAGTAAACTCGACTCTGAACAGTTCCGTCCTTATTTCATTTTATGTTTTGTAAAGGTTTTTTATTGATAAGTACTTGTTTATAAAGTAAACAATCTGTATCATGGAATTCGAATGTGGTGTAAACATTGTTCTTTGTAAGATGGTCGTACGTGGAATTGCGGCCAAGCCGTGATTAATTTCGGGGTATGTGTGTTATATCTGAACTGTCAAAACTATGTGTAGGAATTCTTGTGACGGGTCTGTCAATTGTACCGAGACCAATTAATATTTGAAGCGTTGAAATGAATGGATTTTGGAGTATGTAATAAATTTTAGGTTATACAGTTTTCACTCGTAATATTTTTTCGATGATGTCTATATTAAAATGTAAAGTTTATGAAAGAAAAGTACAATAATTAAATGTGAATATAATACATCCAACGAAATGCATGCATAATTAAATTTTTGAAATTAATCTGACTGCGAATTGAAATAGTGACAACGAAGAGTGAAGTACTGCAAAATTATACAAATGTGTAGAATTGCTTTCACGGCTCCTGAATAATTCTGTGTAAAAATGATAATTTAGATAAGTATAGTCTGCCTATAAAATCATTTTTGTATGGAATGAATACTATACTATGTGATTTTTCAAATTTATCTTTTACATGTGGTGCAGGAACCAGAACTATTAGCTGAACTATTTTCATTTGCACTTGGTCAGATACTGATTACTGCGGGCAAATGTTTTAACGGTGAGTCGCATGTAACTTGTGATCTTGAAAAGTATTATATTCTCAAATAAATAGCATTAATATCTTAATTTTATACGTTACGTATATGATCGTGCTTTTTACAATTTGTTTTAAAACTGTTAATCACCGTGTAATGTCACGGCAGCTTTTAGAATGATAAATGTAAACGGAGATTGAATTTCCCCAATCAGATGTACTTGCTTTTTTATAGACACATAATCACTTTTCTCATTCATTTTAACTACATAATATACAGTGAAAAGAAAACCTTAAGGTTGAACCTTAATTGATGTAAATTAAATTGCCATCTCCGCTCCGGAATTTGTCCGTTTCAATGTATGAAATAAGTAAAGGAAAGATTAAGTAAGCACTGCTGCGTAGAATTCACATGTACTTGAAAAATCATAATATGACAATAGTTAAAGATTCAATAACAATAAAAAATGGGATCTTAGTAAACTCGACTCTGAACAGTTCCGTCCTTATTTCATTTTATGTTTTGTAAACGTTTTTTATTGATAAGTACTTGTTTATAAAGTAAACAATCTGTGTCATGGAATTCGAATGTGGTGTAAACATTGTTCTTTGTAAGATGGTCGTACGTGGAATTGCGGCCAAGCCGTGATTAATTTCGGGGTATGTGTGTTATATCTGAACTGTCAAAACTATGTGTAGGAATTCTTGTGATGGATCTGTCAATTGTACCGAGACCAATTAATATTTGAAGCGTTGAAATGAATGGATTTTGGAGTATGTAATAAATTTTAGGTTATACAGTTTTCACTCGTAATATTTTTTCGATGATGTCTATATTAAAATGTAAAGTTTATGAAAGAAAAGTACAATAATTAAATGTGAATATAATACATCCAACGAAATGCATGCATAATTAAATTTTTAAAATTAATCTGACTGCGAATTGAAATAGTGACAACGAAGAGTGAAGTACTGCAAAATTATACAAATGTGTAGAATTGCTTTCACGGCTCCTGAATAATTCTGTGTAAAAATGATAATTTAGATAAGTATAGTCTTCCTATAAAATATAATCATTTTTGTATGGAATGAATACTATACTTTGTGATTTTTCAAATTTATCTTTTACATGTGGTGCAGGAACAAGAACTATTAGCTGAACTATTTTCATTTGCACTTGGTCAGATCCTGATTATTTCGGGCAAATGTTTTAACGGTGAGTAACATGTAACTTGTGATCTTGAAAAGTATTATATTCTCAAATAAATAGCATTAATATCTTAATTTCATACGTTACGTATATGATCGTGCTTTTTACAATTTGTTTTAAAACTGTTAATCACCGTGTAATGTCACGGCTCCTTTTAGAATGATAAATGTAAACGGAGATTGAATTTCCCCAATCAGATGTACTTGCTTTTTTATAGACACATAATCACTTTTCTCATTCATTTTAACTACATAATATACAGTGAAAAGAAAACCTTACGGTTGAGCCTTAATTGATGTAAATTAAATTGCCATCTCCGCTCCGGAATTTGTCCGTTTCAATGTATGAAATAAGTAAAGGAAAGATTAAGTAAGCACTGCTGCCTAGAATTCACATATACTTGAAAAATTATAATATGAAAATAGTTAAAGATTCTATAGCAATAAAAAATGGGATATTAGTAAACTCGTCTCTGAACAATTCCGTCTTTATTTCATTTTATGTTTCGTAAAGGTTTTTTATTGATAAGTACTTGTTTATAAAGTAAACAATCTGTATCATGGAATTCGAATGTGGTGTAAACATTGTTTTTTGTAAGATGGTCGTACGTGGAATTGCGGCCAAGCCGTGATTAATTTCGGGGTATGTGTGTTAGATCTGAACTGTCAAAACTATGTGTAGGAATTCTTGTAATGAATCTGTCAATTGTACCCAGACCAATTAATATTTGAAGCGTTGAAATGAATGGATGTTGGAGTATGTAATAAATTTTAGGTTATACAGTTTTCACTCGTAATATTTTTTCGATGATGTCTATATTAAAATGTAAAGTTTATGAAAGCAAAGTACAATAATTAAATGTGAATATAATACATCCAACGAAATGCATGCATAATTAAATTTTTAAAATTAATCTGACTGCGAATTGAAATAGTGACAACGAAGAGTGAAGTACTGCAAAATTATACAAATGTGTAGAATTGCTTTCACGGCTCCTGAATAATTCTGTGTGAAAATGATAATTTAGATAAGTATAGTCTGCCTATAAAATATAATCATTTTTGTATGGAATGAATACTATACTTTGTGATTTTTCAAATTTATCTTTTACATGTGGTGCAGGAACCAGAACTATTAGCTGAACTATTTTCATTTGCACTTGGTCAGATCCTGATTATTGCGGGCAAATGTTTTAACGGTGAGTCGCATGTAACTTGTGATCTTGAAAAGTATTATATTCTCAAATAAATAGCATTAATATCTTAATTTCATACGTTACGTATATGATCGCGCTTTTTACAATTTGTTTTAAAACTGTTAATCACCGTGTAATGTCACGGCAGCTTTTAGAATGATAAATGTAAACGGAGATTGAATTTCCCCAATCAGATGTACTTGCTTTTTTATAGACACATAATCACTTTTCTCATTCATTTTAACTACATAATATACAGTGAAAAGAAAACCTTACGGTTGAGCCTTAATTGATGTAAATTAAATTGCCATCTCCGCTCCGGAATTTGTCCGTTTCAATGTATGAAATAAGTAAAGGAAAGTTTAAGTAAGCACTGCTGCGTAGAATTCACATATACTTGAAAAATCATAATATGACAATAGTTAAAGATTCAATAACAATAAAAAATGGGATCTTAGTAAACTCGACTCTGAACAGTTCCGTCCTTATTTCATTTTATGTTTTGTAAAGGTTTTTTATTGATAAGTACTTGTTTATAAAGTAAACAATCTGTATCATGGAATTCGAATGTGGTGTAAACATTGTTTTTTGTAAGATGGTCCTACGTGGAATTGCGGCCAAGCCGTGATTAATTTCGGGGTATGTGTGTTAGATCTGAACTGTCAAAACTATGTGTAGGAATTCTTGTAATGGATCTGTCAATTGTACCGAGACCAATTAATATTTGAAGCGTTGAAATGAATGGATTTTGGAGTATGTAATAAATTTTAGGTTATACAGTTTTCACTCGTAATATTTTTTCGATGATGTCTATATTAAAATGTAAAGTTTATGAAAGAAAAGTACAATAATTAAATGTGAATATAATACATCCAACGAAATGCACGCATAATTAAATTTTTAAAATTAATCTGACTGCGAATTGAAATAGTGACAACGAAGAGTGAAGTACTGCAAAATTATACAAATGTGTAGAATTGCTTTCACGGCTCCTGAATAATTCTGTGTAAAAATGATAATTTAGATAAGTATAGTCTGCCTATAAAATATAATCATTTTTGTATGGAATGAATACTATACTATGTGATTTTTCAAATTTATCTTTTACATGTGGTGCAGGAACCAGAACTATTAGCTGAACTATTTTCATTTGCACTTGGTCAGATACTGATTACTGCGGGCAAATGTTTTAACGGTGAGTCGCATGTAACTTGTGATCTTGAAAAGTATTATATTCTCAAATAAATAGCATTAATATCTTAATTTTATACGTTACGTATATGATCGTGCTTTTTACAATTTGTTTTAAAACTGTTAATCACCGTGTAATGTCACGGCAGCTTTTAGAATGATAAATGTAAACGGAGATTGAATTTCCCCAATCAGATGTACTTGCTTTTTTATAGACACATAATCACTTTTCTCATTCATTTTAACTACATAATATACAGTGAAAAGAAAACCTTAAGGTTGAACCTTAATTGATGTAAATTAAATTGCCATCTCCGCTCCGGAATTTGTCCGTTTCAATGTATGAAATAAGTAAAGGAAAGATTAAGTAAGCACTGCTGCGTAGAATTCACATATACTTGAAAAATCATAATATGACAATAGTTAAAGATTCAATAACAATAAAAAATGGGATCTTAGTAAACTCGACTCTGAACAGTTCCGTCCTTATTTCATTTTATGTTTTGTAAAGGTTTTTTATTGATAAGTACTTGTTTATAAAGTAAACAATCTGTATCATGGAATTCGAATGTGGTGTAAACATTGTTCTTTGTAAGATGGTCGTACGTGGAATTGCGGCCAAGCCGTGATTAATTTCGGGGTATGTGTGTTATATCTGAACTGTCAAAACTATGTGTAGGAATTCTTGTGACGGGTCTGTCAATTGTACCGAGACCAATTAATATTTGAAGCGTTGAAATGAATGGATTTTGGAGTATGTAATAAATTTTAGGTTATACAGTTTTCACTCGTAATATTTTTTCGATGATGTCTATATTAAAATGTAAAGTTTATGAAAGAAAAGTACAATAATTAAATGTGAATATAATACATCCAACGAAATGCATGCATAATTAAATTTTTGAAATTAATCTGACTGCGAATTGAAATAGTGACAACGAAGAGTGAAGTACTGCAAAATTATACAAATGTGTAGAATTGCTTTCACGGCTCCTGAATAATTCTGTGTAAAAATGATAATTTAGATAAGTATAGTCTGCCTATAAAATCATTTTTGTATGGAATGAATACTATACTATGTGATTTTTCAAATTTATCTTTTACATGTGGTGCAGGAACCAGAACTATTAGCTGAACTATTTTCATTTGCACTTGGTCAGATACTGATTACTGCGGGCAAATGTTTTAACGGTGAGTCGCATGTAACTTGTGATCTTGAAAAGTATTATATTCTCAAATAAATAGCATTAATATCTTAATTTTATACGTTACGTATATGATCGTGCTTTTTACAATTTGTTTTAAAACTGTTAATCACCGTGTAATGTCACGGCAGCTTTTAGAATGATAAATGTAAACGGAGATTGAATTTCCCCAATCAGATGTACTTGCTTTTTTATAGACACATAATCACTTTTCTCATTCATTTTAACTACATAATATACAGTGAAAAGAAAACCTTAAGGTTGAACCTTAATTGATGTAAATTAAATTGCCATCTCCGCTCCGGAATTTGTCCGTTTCAATGTATGAAATAAGTAAAGGAAAGATTAAGTAAGCACTGCTGCGTAGAATTCACATGTACTTGAAAAATCATAATATGACAATAGTTAAAGATTCAATAACAATAAAAAATGGGATCTTAGTAAACTCGACTCTGAACAGTTCCGTCCTTATTTCATTTTATGTTTTGTAAACGTTTTTTATTGATAAGTACTTGTTTATAAAGTAAACAATCTGTGTCATGGAATTCGAATGTGGTGTAAACATTGTTCTTTGTAAGATGGTCGTACGTGGAATTGCGGCCAAGCCGTGATTAATTTCGGGGTATGTGTGTTATATCTGAACTGTCAAAACTATGTGTAGGAATTCTTGTGATGGATCTGTCAATTGTACCGAGACCAATTAATATTTGAAGCGTTGAAATGAATGGATTTTGGAGTATGTAATAAATTTTAGGTTATACAGTTTTCACTCGTAATATTTTTTCGATGATGTCTATATTAAAATGTAAAGTTTATGAAAGAAAAGTACAATAATTAAATGTGAATATAATACATCCAACGAAATGCATGCATAATTAAATTTTTAAAATTAATCTGACTGCGAATTGAAATAGTGACAACGAAGAGTGAAGTACTGCAAAATTATACAAATGTGTAGAATTGCTTTCACGGCTCCTGAATAATTCTGTGTAAAAATGATAATTTAGATAAGTATAGTCTTCCTATAAAATATAATCATTTTTGTATGGAATGAATACTATACTTTGTGATTTTTCAAATTTATCTTTTACATGTGGTGCAGGAACAAGAACTATTAGCTGAACTATTTTCATTTGCACTTGGTCAGATCCTGATTATTTCGGGCAAATGTTTTAACGGTGAGTAACATGTAACTTGTGATCTTGAAAAGTATTATATTCTCAAATAAATAGCATTAATATCTTAATTTCATACGTTACGTATATGATCGTGCTTTTTACAATTTGTTTTAAAACTGTTAATCACCGTGTAATGTCACGGCTCCTTTTAGAATGATAAATGTAAACGGAGATTGAATTTCCCCAATCAGATGTACTTGCTTTTTTATAGACACATAATCACTTTTCTCATTCATTTTAACTACATAATATACAGTGAAAAGAAAACCTTACGGTTGAGCCTTAATTGATGTAAATTAAATTGCCATCTCCGCTCCGGAATTTGTCCGTTTCAATGTATGAAATAAGTAAAGGAAAGATTAAGTAAGCACTGCTGCCTAGAATTCACATATACTTGAAAAATTATAATATGAAAATAGTTAAAGATTCTATAGCAATAAAAAATGGGATATTAGTAAACTCGTCTCTGAACAATTCCGTCTTTATTTCATTTTATGTTTCGTAAAGGTTTTTTATTGATAAGTACTTGTTTATAAAGTAAACAATCTGTATCATGGAATTCGAATGTGGTGTAAACATTGTTTTTTGTAAGATGGTCGTACGTGGAATTGCGGCCAAGCCGTGATTAATTTCGGGGTATGTGTGTTAGATCTGAACTGTCAAAACTATGTGTAGGAATTCTTGTAATGAATCTGTCAATTGTACCCAGACCAATTAATATTTGAAGCGTTGAAATGAATGGATGTTGGAGTATGTAATAAATTTTAGGTTATACAGTTTTCACTCGTAATATTTTTTCGATGATGTCTATATTAAAATGTAAAGTTTATGAAAGCAAAGTACAATAATTAAATGTGAATATAATACATCCAACGAAATGCATGCATAATTAAATTTTTAAAATTAATCTGACTGCGAATTGAAATAGTGACAACGAAGAGTGAAGTACTGCAAAATTATACAAATGTGTAGAATTGCTTTCACGGCTCCTGAATAATTCTGTGTGAAAATGATAATTTAGATAAGTATAGTCTGCCTATAAAATATAATCATTTTTGTATGGAATGAATACTATACTTTGTGATTTTTCAAATTTATCTTTTACATGTGGTGCAGGAACCAGAACTATTAGCTGAACTATTTTCATTTGCACTTGGTCAGATCCTGATTATTGCGGGCAAATGTTTTAACGGTGAGTCGCATGTAACTTGTGATCTTGAAAAGTATTATATTCTCAAATAAATAGCATTAATAACTTAATTTTATACGTTACGTATATGATCGTGCTTTTTACAATTTGTTTTAAAACTGTTAATCACCGTGTAATGTCACGGCAGCTTTTAGAATGATAAATGTAAACGGAGATTGAATTTCCCCAATCAGATGTACTTGCTTTTTTATAGACACATAATCACTTTTCTCATTCATTTTAACTACATAATATACAGTGAAAAGTAAACCTTACGGTGGAGCTTTAATTGATGTAAATTAAATTGCCATCTCCGCTCCGGAATTTGTCCATTTCAATCTATGAAATAAGTAAAGGAAAGATTAAGTCAGCAGTGCTGCGTAGCATTCACATATACTTGAAAAATTATAATATAACAATAGTTAAAGATTCAATAACAATAAAAAATGGGATCTTAGTAAACTCGACTCTGAACAGTTCTGTCCTTATTTCATTTTATGTTTTGTAAAGGTTTTTTATTGATAAGTACTTGTTTATAAAGTAAACAATCTGTATCATGGAATTTGAATGTGGTGTAAACATTTGATTTTGTAAGATGGTCGTACGTGGAATTGCTGCCAAGCCGTGATTAATTTCGAGGTATGTGTGTTAGATCTGAACTGTCAAAACTATGTGTAGGAATTCTTGTAATGAATCTGTCAATTGTACCGAGACCAATTAATATTTGAAGCGTTGAAATGAATGGATGTTGGAGTATGTAATAAATTTTAGGTTATACAGTTTTCACTCGTAATATTTTTTCGATGATGTCTATATTAAAATGTAAAGTTTATGAAAGAAAAATACAATAATTAAATGTGAATATAATACATCCAACGAAATGCATGCATAATTAAATTTTTAAAATTAATTTGACTGTGAATTAAAATAGTGACAACGAAGAGTGAAGTACTGCAAAATTATACAAATGTGTAGAATTGCTTTCACGGCTCCTGAATAATTCTGTGTGAAAATGATAATTTAGATAAGTATAGTCTGCCTATAAAATATAATCATTTTTGTATGGAATGAATACTATACTTTGTGATTTTTCAAATTTATCTTTTACATGTGGTGCAGGAACCAGAACTATTAGCTGAACTATTTTCATTTGCACTTGGTCAGATCCTGATTATTGCGGGCAAATGTTTTAACGGTGAGTCGCATGTAACTTGTGATCTTGAAAAGTATTATATTCTCAAATAAATAGCATTAATATCTTAATTTCATACGTTACGTATATGATCGCGCTTTTTACAATTTGTTTTAAAACTGTTAATCACCGTGTAATGTCACGGCAGCTTTTAGAATGATAAATGTAAACGGAGATTGAATTTCCCCAATCAGATGTACTTGCTTTTTTATAGACACATAATCACTTTTCTCATTCATTTTAACTACATAATATACAGTGAAAAGAAAACCTTACGGTTGAGCCTTAATTGATGTAAATTAAATTGCCATCTCCGCTCCGGAATTTGTCCGTTTCAATGTATGAAATAAGTAAAGGAAAGATTAAGTAAGCACTGCTGCGTAGAATTCACATATACTTGAACAATTATAATATGAAAATAGTTAATGATTCTATAGCAATAAAAAATGGGATCTTAGTAAACTCGACTCTGAACAGTTCCGTCCTTATTTCATTTTATGTTTTGTAAACGTTTTTTATTGATAAGTACTTGTTTATAAAGTAAACAATCTGTGTCATGGAATTCGAATGTGGTGTAAACATTGTTCTTTGTAAGATGGTCGTACGTGGAATTGCGGCCAAGCCGTGATTAATTTCGGGGTATGTGTGTTATATCTGAACTGTCAAAACTATGTGTAGGAATTCTTGTGATGGATCTGTCAATTGTACCGAGACCAATTAATATTTGAAGCGTTGAAATTTTATGGTTTTAGAGTATGTAATAAATTTTAGGTTATACAGTTTTCACTCGTAATATTTTTTCGATGATGTCTATATTAAAATGTAAAGTTTATGAAAGAAAAGTACAATAATTAAATGTGAATATAATACATCCAACGAAATGCATGCATAATTAAATTTTTAAAATTAATCTGACTGCGAATTGAAATAGTGACAACGAAGAGTGAAGTACTGCAAAATTATACAAATGTGTAGAATTGCTTTCACGGCTCCTGAATAATTCTGTGTAAAAATGATAATTTAGATAAGTATAGTCTGCCTATAAAATATAATCATTTTTGTATGGAATGAATACTATACTTTGTGATTTTTCAAATTTATCTTTTACATGTGGTGCAGGAACCAGAACTATTAGCTGAACTATTTTCATTTGCACTTGGTCAGATCCTGATTATTGCGGGCAAATGTTTTAACGGTGAGTAACATGTAACTTGTGATCTTGAAAAGTATTATATTCTCAAATAAATAGCATTAATATCTTAATTTCATACGTTACGTATATGATCGCGCTTTTTACAATTTGTTTTAAAACTGTTAATCACCGTGTAATGTCACGGCAGCTTTTAGAATGATAAATGTAAACGGAGATTGAATTTCCCCAATCAGATGTACTTGCTTTTTTATAGACACATAATCACTTTTCTCATTCATTTTAACTACATAATATACAGTGAAAAGAAAACCTTACGGTTGAGCCTTAATTGATGTAAATTAAATTGCCATCTCCGCTCCGGAATTTGTCCGTTTCAATGTATGAAATAAGTAAAGGAAAGATTAAGTAAGCACTGCTGCGTAGAATTCACATATACTTGAACAATTATAATATGAAAATAGTTAATGATTCTATAGCAATAAAAAATGGGATCTTAGTAAACTCGGCTCTGAACAATTCCGTCTTTATTTTATTTTATGTTTTGTAAAGGTATTTTATTGATAAGTTCTCGTTTATAAAGTAAACAATCTTTATCATGGAATTCGAATGTGGTGTAAACATTGTTTTTTGTAAGATGGACGTACGTGGAATTGCAGCCAAGCCGTGATTAATTTCGGGGTATGTGTGTTAGATCTGAACTGTCAAAACTATGTGTAGGAATTCTTGTGACGGATCTGTCAATTGTACCGAGACCAATTACTATTTGAAGCGTTGAAATGAATGGATTTTGGAGTATGTAATAAATTTTAGGTTATACAGTTTTCACTCGTAATATTTTTTCGATGATGTCTATATTAAAATGTAAAGTTTATGAAAGAAAAGTACAATAATTAAATGTGAATATAATACATCCAACGAAATGCATGCATAATTAAATTTTTGAAATTAATCTGACTGCGAATAGAAATAGTGACAACGAAGAGTGAAGTACTGCAAAATTATACAAATGTGTAGAATTGCTTTCACGGCTCCTGAATAATTCTGTGTAAAAATGATAATTTAGATAAGTATAGTCTGCCTATAAAATATAATCATTTTTGTATGGAATGAATACTATACTTTGTGATTTTTCAAATTTATCTTTTACATGTGGTGCAGGAACCAGAACTATTAGCTGAACTATTTTCAATTGCAATTGGTCAGATCCTGATTATTGCGGGCAAATGTTTTAACGGTGAGTCGCATGTAACTTGTGATCTTGAAAAGTATTATATTCTCAAATAAATAGCATTAATATCTTAATTTCATACGTTACGTATATGATCGTGCTTTTTACAATTTGTTTTAAAACTGTTAATCACCGTGTAATGTCACGGCTCCTTTTAGAATGATAAATGTAAACGGAGATTGAATTTCCCCAATCAGATGTACTTGCTTTTTTATAGACACATAATCACTTTTCTCATTCATTTTAACTACATAATATACAGTGAAAAGAAAACCTTACGGTTGAGCCTTAATTGATGTAAATTAAATTGCCATCTCCGCTCCGGAATTTGTCCGTTTCAATGTATGAAATAAGTAAAGGAAAGATTAAGTAAGCACTGCTGCGTAGAATTCACATATATTTGAAAAATCATAATATGACAATAGTTAAAGATTCAATAACAATAAAAAATGGGATCTTAGTAAACTCGACTCTGAACAGTTCCGTCCTTATTTCATTTTATGTTTTGTAAAGGTTTTTTATTGATAAGTACTTGTTTATAAAGTAAACAATCTGTGTCATGGAATTCGAATGTGGTGTAAACATTGTTCTTTGTAAGATGGTCGTACGTGGAATTGCGGCCAAGCCGTGATTAATTTCGGGGTATGTGTGTTATATCTGAACTGTCAAAACTATGTGTAGGAATTCTTGTGATGGATCTGTCAATTGTACCGAGACCAATTAATATTTGAAGCGTTGAAATGAATGGATTTTGGAGTATGTAATAAATTTTAGGTTATACAGTTTTCACTCGTAATATTT